>CM055404.1:30199961-30220507 GCA_029228625.1 Pseudolycoriella hygida
GCCATACATCCCATAAAGTGCGTTGTGAAAGCTGAAATAACAAAAAAACTATAACCTTGGGGGGGTGGGGGTGGGGGGTCCGGCATTTGTGACGCATTTTTTTAACCAAAATGAATTTTTTGCGTTTCAAAGCTTTAAGCGTCGCGTCACCCCAATTGATATCAGTTATTTTGGAAGAAGGGACGAGGACTTGCGTCACATTTTCTTTTTAAAAAGGGTTTTTGCTGTGATGATAAATGCTCACTAAAACGCAGGTATGGCGGTACTTAGTCTTTAGTCCGGTCTCGACTGAGAGCCGTTAGTAATGCAAATGGAGTGATAAGGGGCAGAATCCAAAGGTTAGATTATTCCTCCTAAAAGCCCTGGGCTCACTAGGTGGCACTAATCTCTACCTTTCGAGTAGGAAATTTTAGCGTAAAGTAAAAACCAATTTCCTTCTAGCGGAAAGAAGGAGGATTAACTCAGAAATGGGTGCAATATAATTGGGTTTTTCTTTAAGTCAAAGGCTCACTCAAATTTTCACTTTTGCGTTAACAGCGTGAAATTAAGGCGACCGCTGAACACACGCTGTAGGAGTGGAAAACAATATATCGAAAATCTGCAAAAACAAGGTCCGCCCGTGTGTCCTTTCGCTCGTCTGTCTGTCAACACAAAAGCTTGATTTTCAATTTATTTCCTGAAAGGTAATCGGAAAAGTGATTTTGAGATCTAAGATGGGAATTTTTGGGCCAAGGGCCGCAGAGCCAATTAACCAAATTCTTCCGCGGAAATTTGTTCGAACAAAGAACGATGAAAGCTTTCAAAAGCTTTCAAAATCTTCTTTTGTTCAATGTCCGAACGACTTTCCTCGGAAGAATTTGGTTGATTGGGAGAGTACTGAGGGCTGGGGCCGTCTAAGCGGTGTTGATCTTTTTGTATATTTCGAGTAAATGTTTTTCGATTTTCAAAATCTTTCTGTATTCGATAGAGAAATTGTGGAAGAAAAATGAGTAATCACCTTAGGAACATACGTGTTTTATCCGTTTATTCCATAAAAGGCAGAAGAGCGTCACCCCTTAGTTTTTTCTATATAAATCGGAAAGATTCTATCAAATTTTCTTGATTCCTTTTCTTTCTGAGAGATAAACGACGGCTTAACAGTAATCATGAACAAATTTGGATCGAGGTTACTTCTTAAAGCCTTCTAGGTTGGTACGTTCCTTATACTGTTTTTAATGATAAGTTGTAGAGAAAATTGAGGGAAACATTTTTCCTCATGTAGTGTGGGTCCGTGGCTTTTCCTTAGGGCCGACCCCGGGTCGGGGAATTCAATGTGTTTTTCTTTTCTTCTTCGAACAGGTTTTTCAATATTGCCTTTGGGGAAATTTCAAATGCATTTTAATAAGGACGAAATCACTAATTCAATACAATTTTTTGCAATGCATGTATGTAATAGGCCGTATTACCTTTACATTTGGGAGTATATAAACTCAAATATTACGTTACTAATATGAAAGCGTGCGATAATTTATATTTCAGTGCGGTAATTTCTGTTTCAGTGCGGTAATTTCTTTTTCAGTGCAGTAATTTCTGTTTCAGTGCGGTGATTTCTGTTTCAGTGCGGTAATTTCTGTTTCAGCGCGGTAATTTCTGTTTCAGTGAGGTAATTTCTGTTTTAGTGCGGTAATTTTTTATTTTTGTTGATTGCAATAAATGTTGTGTGTTACACGTAATGTTAGGACTCATATTAATGCACACGTTATAATTTGTCCTACTCGCCTGCGGTTCGTTAGGACAAATTATAACTGATGCGGTAATATTCGTCCTTGCATTACTTGTAACACAAACTACTATTATAACATTCAGCAGCATTGCATGCGATGACCGACTGACGACCGACGTAGGTATGGTCTGCGTAGGATATTTTTGTCGTCGTGTACTTCACAATTATTTGAAAAACAGAGAAACATATTAACATTGATATCCAATTTGAATTGCCAATCATTTTTTCTTATCGTTAACTGACTCACCAAGCAACATTGAATTCAATTTGAAAACAATTTATCATAGTCTTATCAGGAACAAAGTCTCGGCTTTAAATTATTATTAATTGCTAAGCATAAACTCACTCATATTTTATAGAGTTAATTTGCTTTGATTTTCATTCTCTATTGAAAAAGAAAACCTAACACCCGAAAGTCTACTACTTTTATGAACATTCATCATCTCTGAGGGTTATTTACTTATTGGAGTTCTATCTATGTTGTAGGCTTTTTCACAATAAATTAAGTTAGTAACATACGGGCTTTTGTTTTTTTCGATTTTCTAAAAATAAAATAGCATGGCGAACAAGTCGACCTTTTTTTTGTTGTATGAAGGCGACGAAAATACAAAGTTTCCATAGCACGAGACAAGTTTTTGCTAACTCATAAATTATGGGGAGGTTACAAATTAATTATTGTTAGATAATAATGAGACTAGTTGAGGGTATGTTGTAAATGGTTAAAAAGAATGACGAACTGATTTCGCTGGCATTTTAGCTTTATTTTCTGTTTTTTACATACAAAACGAGCTTATTCATTTCGTGTCTTTTTCGGTTTTGTTTTATTTGATTCGGATACGGAACATATGCTCTTCATTGTTCGGGTTCGCCACACAGTTTCTGCAATTCTTTCATTTACTGGTTGAATAACATTATATAACAAGCCAAGCGTAACGACCACTCAAAAGCATGTTTACGTTTTGGCTTTTGTAAGTTATACGCAAAGGCGATATGTCTGTACATGTGAGTGTTGTGACGTAAAATGTCCTTTATTTACCCTTACAATGGTTGTACATAAAGACTTGATCAGGAAAATTGTTTGTTGAAAAATTAATCTAAAATTCGTTTATCAACGTCACGTTCAAGCCCGAACTCTGTTATAATAAAACGTAGAATAATGGAAATGTTCAAACACAAAAAGAGAAATTTGATTAAAGTTCAAAGAGGAAATAACGAGCATAACAGCCATAAAATGGCAAAGATCATGAGAGGAAACGAGGCTAAGTGCAGCAAGTCATCAAGCCAGATTTATGAGGATAATGTAGAAAACGACATACCGACCGATTTGCCAATTGGATACGTCAGTCATATAACTTGACTGAGTGCACGGAGCTTAAGGAATATCTTGGATGGGGAGAAGAGGAAGGTTATTACTATTTTCCTTCTTGAGCAAGTCAAGTGTTACAGGAGGCAGATAATCAGAAATTTTGGATGTAAGAGGATTTTCTATGATATTTTTTTCTAGGATTTGCAAAGCATTTTCAAACGAAATGTATCATATATGGTACAGAGGGACAGGGGATATACAAATCGACAAAAAGAAAATTTTTGTTCCATGGTTCCATTAGCTCTATAAAGCTCTACGCTTGGTAACACAACATTGAACTATACCATTGTATTTAAGAGGTGCATGTCGTAACACCCCCCCCCCCCACCCACCCCCAGAATTTGTGCTGAAGGGAAATTAGCACCAATAATGCGCCTGAATTTGTGCTGACGTACCAATTTTAGAATTTGTGCTGCTCAGGTGACCCAGCAGAAATTCATCAAGAAATGAAATTTTGATTTTTCGTCATTTTTGTATGGGAACCTACTTCAATTCAGGTTTTCTTCAAAAGACCACTGCGTTTTTATCGCGTTTTTTGTAAGGAGACCCTCTCGATTTCGAATTTTATTGCGGAAACCTTTGGACCACGAACTTGTGCTGAATTTATGCTGGCGACCCGGTGACAAGATATCGCAAAATCTTGGGGCAGGTGTCAATCGAGAGGTAATCCAGTACCGAATTATATCCAAAAACAAATTTGGACCCGGTGCCTGTAGGGCTGAAGTGGGCCTCAGGTCTGTCCTAAGGTCGGCCCTAACAAAAAAAAATTTTTTTTTGCTATGTTGCAGAGCAAATTGAGGGAAGCATTTTTGTTTATGGAATTATGTGTCCGAGGCATTTCCTTATGGCCCTAGGTCGGTCCTAGGGTCTGCCCTTGACAAAAAAAATTGGTTTTTCCTTTGTTGCATTTGGGGGTCAGTTTTGTACTTTCGGAAGGCTTTTCTTCGGACGGGTTTTTCAATATTGCCCTCTCGGCAATTTCCAACACAATTTAATATGAACGTAATTTCATGCGCTTAAGAGTTAAGGCAATATTTACTTAAATCGTTCAAGTCTTTTCGTAACATCAACTCTGTTTGCCACATCTATTCTGATTCGTACGGGTTCCTTCATATGTTTCAATTTGTGCTGGGTGACCAGATGTCGTAAATTCTTGGGGTAGGTATCAATCGCCAGAAAAAATTCGTGGTGCAGTGGTCTTTTGAAGAACATCTGAACTGAAGTAGGTTCCCAAACAAAAATGACGAAAAATTAAAATTTCATTTTTTGACGAATTTGTGCTGGGTCGCCAGAGCAGCACAAATTTTAAAATTGATACCATTCGTCAGCACAAATTCAGGCGCATCGGTGGCGCTAATTTCCTTTCAGCACAAATTCAGGGGGGTGTGACGATATGCACCTGTATTTAAGGACTTCTTTAATGACGTCTTTCGTAGCAATGGATTCTTATGAACCTATCATTTGGAATGGCTTACCACTTAATGACTGAAGGTTTTCATAACAAACTAGATATAAATTTAAGAAAGAGGGAGCCTGCTCTAAAGACATAAAATTCGAAGTGCCGGATTACGATAACTATCTATCAATCCTCTGTCGACCTTTACGGTTTTTTTTCATTTTTTCATTAATACATTCAATGTTTTCGTTTTATCCTCTTCCAAATCCTCTTTACAAAATAACCTTTCAAATAATTCTAATATTTCTTCGTTAAAGTATTGCTGCAAAAACACGATATTGGGGTATTTTCGCATAAAATCATCTAAAAGTTCAGTTGATCACAATTTGTCGACGATGTAATTTTCTACCAAAAAGTAATGTCCATGAAAGTTATAAATCTTCCATTATTTTGAGTGTTTGGTGAAATATACGACTATGTCTACCACTAAAGACAGAATATTACTTCTCATTTAGAGACCGTTCACAAAGTATTCAATGGTTGTAGTGAGAGAGCATAGATCTGGCAGTGGACACACACCATACAATTTCAAGAAATTATTTATACGCCGAGACAAATATCTGCAAGCGACGTAGAAATTACGTTTAAAATATACGCCGCCGACGTATTATATACGCGGTGAAGGTATTATCAACCTTATTTAAGTATTGTGTAGTACGCCATACGTATATGAGCTCATATAATACGTGCACGACGTAAGTAATACGTGCACGACGTAAGTAATACGTGCACGGTGGATAAAATACGTCGGGGGCGTATAAACACAATTCCTACGTCGCTTGTAGTTCTCAGTGTACGTTTTTGTACATCTAAAATTACCCATTTTTCACTTAAATACTTTATGAATAGTCCCCTTATACTTTTGCTTTGTCTATACCTGCGTATCTATGTTTGAATGGAGTTTTTTTTTTCAACGCAATTGAATTCTTGATTGAGGGTAGAATTTCGATCCAATGAACAATTCGTGTCGCAGCTACTCAATTCATTTCTATTTATATATTTCTTTCAATCATTTTTTATGTTTCACACTTAAATGAAGACGTGTCACTAAAGTCTCAACGAAGAAAAAAAAAGTTGCAATAAAAATTGTGATATATACCTAAGCGGGAACGTATAGAATAAAATATTGTGGCAGAGAAAGTCGCAAGTAAAAGAAAATTCGTTTTTCTAGAACATTTTCTCTTTGTAGTAGATTTGTCATGTGTTTAAGGATTCACCTATGAAGTCGGAAGGAACGTACCTTGTAAGGAAGATATGTTGATTAAATTTAATAAATGATAAGAACATCGGAGAGAGCAATAAAAAATTATATTCAGTACTAAAACGAAGCTGTTAAAGGTGTACGAAAAGATCTAAGTAACAGCGAAGCAACGAAATAAAAAAGAATAAAAATATATGCGCCAATAAAACTAAAACTTTATTCCATCAAATATTTAAATTTAATTCAAAATCTGAGGTAGAGATTGGTATGCGATTGAATCGTTGAAAAGAGGCTCGTGCTTCATAGCATCAAAGAATAAAAAATTAATAAATCAAAAATACGAAAAACAATTTCCGCAATTCAGTGACATAAAGCTGCTTTTTCTAACATCACATTTCAGTGACGTGGAAAAGTTTTAACGCATTAGTTCGAAAAAAAAAATTATTACAAAAACAACGTGATGAAAGGTCATTATGTTATTCAACTGAGCGTCATGTTAGGTTTTTCTTGCACTAGTGCGGTAAAATGCGACTCAAAATATTTTCAAATTGGCAAACTCATCTACTGCGTTATTGTTCGTTACATGTATGTACTATAAATAACAATAAACAAGCGTAAATAACAATTTTGGTTGATTTTGCATTCCATAGGGTCGAATAGACCTTATATCAACCCTAGGGAGGAATAGAATCGTCACAATCATTAGAAGTATGTTGCAGAGCTTGGGGTAAATATAAAGAGTCTCTCTCAACACATGAGATAGAGAAACTTAGAAAGAGAGAGAACATATGACGCGTACGAGTCAGAATAGATGTGGCAAACAGAATAGATGTTGCAAAAAGACTTTAACTGTGTCAGTGGTGAGTTGCACACAAACTTAGTTCCATATATGATGTAGTAGGTGCGGAAACTAGTAGGACTTAGAATGCCGGTTCGCTTCATTAATGTGTTTTACCGGCAGGCATTTTTTGGACCACATGCTTAACGTGAATTCCGAACCACGCCTAACGGTAGCTAGCATTTTACCATTATCATTTCTTCTGGTGTTAATTATGTCTCCGTCCAAAGTCAGACTCAGCTATTTGTACACAGAATTCATCGAATAAGGATGGCGTCATATTTGTCATTCTTCTATGTACGATTTGTTACGGCACCAAATTCACCACGTCCCATATTGTGAAGCCTGACTGTGCCTAGGAACATTACTTTCATGCAAAAGATTGAAGAAAAATCCCATACAGAATTTGTCCCAGGATTGAAACCCGATATTCTTGGTGGAAAGCCAGTACGTTACCACATTAAATCTGAATGAAAATTACCGAGAGGGCAATATTAAAAAACCCGTAGTAGAGGCCTCGTTAGTTCGCCTCTTTTTTCTCTAAAGCGCTGCACAAAAAACCTCATCATTAAAGGAATATTCACGAAAAATGACCAAGCATTCTGAATTTTTTTACATGTAGCGCGCAAAAGCAAATGCTAGAGGGTGGTCTAAAATCCGTCTTTTTTAGCGTGTGCACTATTTGAATGGCCGCTAAGGAGCCTACAGCCTCAACCGCTCAACAGATTTTCAATAATTCAATTTTCCTGATTTTCTTAGATCCACATCTTTCATTCGAAACCACCGACTTTCAAAAACCACGTTTTCGACCACTTAGCCGATTTTGCGTAAATTCAATTTCGTAATCAGTCTTTCAATTATCTTTCTGGGAAAAAAAGATTTTATAAAGGTAACGGGGAAGTTCGCGCCAGCACGATTGACAATAGAACATTTTCCTTATACGAAATGTCATACTCACGGCTGAACAGATTTTTTTTGAAAGTTCTCGGTACATGGAATTCTTTTGCTGGAAAGTGAAAGTAGGTATGCCACGATAATTTTTATTCAAAAATTAAAATCCCCTGCGGTGAGGTTTTCGAAAAAAGTCCATTTTTCCATTAAAATTGCATCACCGTAGAACATTTCATCCCACCGTGTACTGTGCCATGGGCATGGGCGTTATGGGCTTCAAAATTCGCGGGCGGTGGGCAGGGCATGGGCACTTTCATACGAGTATCACTACAGCGATTGCGATTCATCAAATTTTAACCATTGTGAATGTATTATATAATCCAATTATATAATCCAATATTTTATTATTACTTGATCGTGTTATTTGAATTGAAGGTGACATATTAGTTATATTTTGATCGAGAAGCTAACTAATATGTCACCTTCAGTATTATATAATAATAATAATAATAATCTGCCTTAACAACCCATGAAGGGTTAGGGGCTAGATCATTATTTACTGTGAATGCATTAGTTCGCGTGAAATTTCATAGGGAGCAGGAGCACTGAGTGAAAGTGAGCGCGAAGCGCGATATGTACATTGTTCTTCCGACAACATCGTTACACTCTGAAAATTGTTGTTCATGTTCATGTTTTTCAACGACAACGTCCGTGCAAGTGCAATTTGAAAAAGGCTTCTTTTTTCAAACGGTGGACATAGTTCGCATGTGGGCACAAAAATTTGCTATGCCCACTCATCTCTAGTGCGAAGTTCCACATACGGCGCGAAATTCCTAGCAGCCTTTATAAATGAGATACGATTTACCCGATTTATGTAGAAAAACGACGTTGGACGCTAGTAGAGACTCAGTTTTATGACCCTGGCTGAGTCCAAGGTCGCAATATCAAAAAATTTTTTATTAAAATTCTCGAACATTCCTAGAGCTTTCGAACAAGAAATATTTTTGAAAATCGGAAGAGATTTACTCGATTTATGTACAAAAGACGCAGAATTACTTGGGCGGCCCTAGCTCAGTGGTCGTTCGTTCAAAAACGCCCATCTGTAATCCCAAACCTACTTTTGGTACTACCTCACAGGGGAAAAAAATATAAATCTGTTAATATTTACTCGAGTAATCGTGCTAACAGATGGACGGACGGACAAACTTTTTTTGCAGATTCGACGGTGACGGGAATTATCGCCCAAACAAATGGGAATTCTCACCCAGGGAATTATCGCCCAGACAAATGAGAATTATCACCCAGAAATTATTACCCAGCTATGAGACAACTAACACAGAGTTATTCGAGACTTATCACACAGTGGACTGTCTCGCAGGAACTATCGCCCAGAGGAATCGAAAGTTTCACCCAAGGAATTATTGCCCAGGAATTATCGCCCAGCTTTCTGAGAAAATAACATAGCTATTTGTAGCTCAAGAACAATCGTCCGAACAAAACGTCGCGAAGACCCGGTGGCTAACAAAGCTAGGATTTTGCGCTTTAATGAAATGCCACAAAAACATGGGTAGCTAATAAAACTAGGGAGCTTTCCTCTTCTATAGAATGTCATTAAAACCTAGTTGTATAACGAAGCTAGAGACTTACCTTTTACGAAACGTCGCGAAGACCCGGTGGCTAACAAAGTCAGGATTTTGCGCTTTAATGCAGGGCCGTAGCCAGACCGAAGTTTTAAGGGGGGGGGAGGCGTGCGCCCCCAAAGTTCACCAGTATTAGAAAAGTAGATTCGCTGTAGCTATGGTATACAATGGAACAATGGAAAGGTGTTATGAAGATTTTAGTTTCGAAAATTTCCATTCACACATACCAGTTGAAAGTAACAAGAGCTTCTTCGATTTAAATTTTGCTAAAGTTGTTAATTTCTGAAATGTCGGTAATATAGAAATTCGCGAGCGGAGCGAGCGAGATTTTTCGACTTTCATGGTTTAGCCATATCAAAATTGTGGCATCAGATGTGGCCAAAGTCCCTGTAGTACTCGACTAGCTTAACATAAGATTTACAGACTTTCACAGTTTGGTTTGAAAGTATAAATAATACACTTAGCTAAATTGTCAGGTGTTCTAATGAATTATCCCCAGGGACTTCTTTATACAACACCAAGTTTTCAAAAAAAGTGAGTTTATCACTCTTCCCAAATATGTTACCTTTGAATAAATAATAAACTTGTATGTGGAGATTGAATGTATCTACTATGAATTCTCATAGCTAACAGATTGAATAAATTTGGCCATGTTTGTACAATTCGCTTGAAGAGATTCAAGCCTCACTTTGTTCAAAGTTTATCCGATCATCGAATATAGTTCAATGAGACGCCCAAAAGTTTAGCTAAGTGTATAATCCTTAATGACTATTAGACTTTAATTTTAAAAACAATTCAAAATGTGTACTGTCGCTCCACTAGTATACAATAAAAGTTGAAAAGTTGAGTGGATCTGAAAAGCTCAGGGGGGCGCTAAAAAGTTCAGGGGGGCTCCGCCCCCATAGCCCCCCCCCCGTAGCTACGGCCCTGCTTTAATGAAATGCCACAAAAACCTGGGTAGCTAACAAAACTAGGGAGCTTTTTCCTTTTACAAAATGTCATTAAAACCTCGGTGTATAACGAAGCTAGAAACTTTTACCTTTTACGAAGCGTCAAAATGGAGATTTGGACAGATTTTGACGGTGGTCTCGAACGGAAGCGCCGCAATCAGGGAAAGCGCCAGAGGCTAATAATTAGCGGGGGTCCAGGGGGCGGCAGCCGCCTGGTATAAAAAAATTACTTTGTTAATCACAACACAGCTTTATGCACGTTCTCGCTTATTGCTTACGAGTGCCCTTGCACCCACCCCTCCAAAGTCTTCAGAGTGCCCTCGCGGGGGAGACAGTTCACTGGGTGATAAGTCTCGAATTCCTTGGGCGATAATTCCCATTTGTCTGGGCGATATTTCCTGGGTGATAACTCCCATTTGTCTGGGCGATAATTCCCTGGGTGATATTTCCCATCCACCCGGGCGATAATTCCTGGGTGATATTTTCCCGTGTGAAAATGCCAACTTATTTTGGTCTGGGCGATAACTCCCCGGGCGATATTTCAGGTCGCCGATTCAACATCTAGCGTATCTAGGGTACATGATCGATGCTCTTCCCTACTCCCCTCTCAAATCGACTCGTTACAAACTTAGTGGTAAACACATAAGACTCGTACTTCGTAAGGGTCCAAAAAGGAAAGAGAGAAAAATAAATACAAAGAGAAAAGGAAAGAAAAGAATAGATAGCGATACTAAGAGTTGCGTACTAAGTAGTTTTGATTTGATTTTTTGATCAGATCAAATGTTGCTTCTGTGGACGAATCTGAAGACAATTGACGACTGACTCAATAGTCTTGTCAAAAGTCGAGGGCCAGTCAGCACAGCTGATTAGCAGAAAGTAATGTAAATGTAATGTTCGATGCTTAAAAACTGAAAACTTTGAAAATGCAAAGCATGAACTTAACTTGGCAGTAGGAAGTAGGAAGCCAGGAACAAGAATTATTACTTCAATAAGTCATAAGAATCGTCTTTATCGTTTTTACGAGTTGTGTATAAAGAATGTATCATGACGCAAAGACATTAATTTGCATTTTGTCTTATTCCTTGGAAATATTCAAATATTAACCCAAAAAAATGGAACACGACCTTATTTTTTTGGTTTTTCGGCATCCCAAATATCAAATCATTTCCAATTAAAAGACCTATATCTGGAAAAAAATTTATGCATTCATCAGCCTCTACTATTAATCATTTACTCAGCGTAAATAGGTTGACACACAATACCTAAAATGTTATTCATAAAAAAGCTATTAAAAATCGAATAAAAACGTTTCTTTCTTCGTCATTTCGTGAATCCATAATTATCCTGGCGCGGTGTAACTTTCTTTTTGCTGTTTTTTATGATTTGTCAGAACATGTGTTCAGTCGTATCCCATTTACCTTATGATTTAGTATCGACTATCATTGTAGGTATAGTGGCATAAGAATACAAAAAGAAAAATGATTTTCACTAAAAATAGCACAACACTTATAAGAACCACTGAATTTATAGACTTTCCTCTTCATTGATATAAAAAAAACGGTTTTTATTCACGAAAAAAAGGAAAATCAATTTGTGATGTTTTCAAGTAGTTATAACTGTTTTTTTTGTGTTAAAATTTCTGTTTGTTACATACAAAAAAATATTAAATTGCATAACATCATCAAAGTCAATATTTTGATGATTTTGTATTCATTGAATAATTAACTGACTTTTATAGAGGCATTGGGCAGCAGGCACACAGCAAAAGCACAATTTTATGTAGATTTCTTATTTAATTTTCTTAATTTTACGGTTAAGCTCTACGAACGTATGGAAATAGTTGCAATTATTGTATATTGACGACGTGAATTAATTATATTTTTTTTTAATTATTTTTAATAAATATTTATTTCTTAACGAAAGCCGACGATCCCTAAAACACTCTAATAAATAGTTGAGTGTGTGTATAATAATGAATTATGTTGCTATAACAACGCTAAATTACTCGATGCCTTTTTAGTTCAAGATTGAAACTCATTATCCTTTTTCTTGTTCAAACACATTTACCGCAATATTACGCGACCATCTACAAATGTATAATGCACATAATAACACATAATGCACAACAGAGCCATGGTTTTGAATACAAAAATTTCTGTTTGCACGCAATTTTAGCTAAAACATGACAAAACTCATTTATTTTTCCAATTCTTTCATCACAGGAAATTCCACAACTTTTGTTTACTACATTCGAAAATTATTTATATCAGTCCAAAGAAAACATCAACCATCCCTTGTGGTCTATCCAATCGAGTTCATCAATTGGGTAAGAAAAAGGGAAAATAAAAACAAACTCTATCGAATATAAAGCACAAAACTTCAATCCGGCGATTCTCTTTTTTTATAAAATGTTTTTTTTTAAACAACAACAACAACACCGATATCAACAAAACACTCTTCACATTTCACGCCGCTTTTTCTGTATTTTCAGTATAAATTCTAGCCGAGAACTAATGCCGTGAAGTTCGTAGTTGTAAAGTTGGAATAGGGGAAAACTGTTTCTGTGTATATACTTGGCAGAATGCATGGTAACACACACATACAAATATATAAATTTTCGTGCATCGTGGGTACGCTCTAGTGGGGCTTTCGTGATGCAAGTCCACCATGTGATTGAGAAATTTATTCAAAGATTGTTTTCCGATGGGATATGTCACTCAGTATGGAAATTCGGCAATGTATGTTTAATTACATTTGGGTCTCTCACACCTGGGTAACAGTTCTTTGTCAAAATTCAATATTTCCTATTCAACATGAAGTTGGTTGCAATTTCATTCATGCTAACTTTTCATTTTATGAATTAAGTGTAAAAGTTGCAACTAATTTCACAGCAAACGTCATCATCAAACTTTATAGACCGTCTATACCTTTCGGTACGCCACAACCGGGTGATCTTGGACCACCCTCCTCCATACACTCCCATCCCCTGCCAAGGAGATGGCTTTTTCACTAAGTGAAAGTCCTCTAACTTCTAAATCTAATTTAATTGAATCTATAAACCTTCTCCTTGGCCTACCCCTAGGGCGTACACCCGTGACCTTTGCATTCAAAATTTTCTTTGGTAGCCTGCTATTACCCATTCTCTGAACGTGTCCGTACCACCGCAGTCGACTAACCCTTGCCGCTTCTTCCACTGACATAACCCCTAAATTTACCCTGATGTCGTCGTTTCTGATATGATTATCCCTGCTCGCTTCTATTAACCTTTGCTACGCTTCTTAGAACCCTCATATCAGAAACCTCCAGGCCATGCACAAGGTACCCGCAGTCCACCTAACTTTCACTACCATATAAAATCGTTGGCCTGAAGATTGACCTTTGTGCCTTTGTTGAAAACATGAGACCTCAACTGACTGGCCACTACGTTTTCCATTTTCCTCCTTTTTTCAAATTCCCCAACTACCTTGCCATCCTCTAAAAAAATGCTTACTAAATATTTAAACTCAGAAACCTGTTCTAGCTGCTCCCCATTTAAACTACAAACTACCTCTTTCCGAGATTTGCCGACCTTAGTTTTGCTTACACTTATCTTCATCCCGTACTCCTCACATGCTACATTCAGGCAGTCAATCTCCCTCTGCAAATCACTGGTACTATCTGCTAATAGAGTTAAGTCATCCGCATAGGTCAGGATTTTCATAATAACTTGCCCAAGTTTCACATTTCATTGTAAATTTACATGATCTTGTCACAGTAAACGTAAGCAGGTTTATGAATAAAATGTCAAAATTGCAACAACCTTCATGTTGAATAGCAAGTATTGAATATTTGGGAAAGAACCGTCACCTATGTGTGAAATATTCAACGCTTGCTATTCAATATGAAGTTGGTTGCAATTTTGACATTTTATTCATAAACCTGCTTACGTTTGCTACGAAATTAGTTGCAACTTTTACACTCAATTCGTAAATTGAAAAGTTAGCAAATTTATGATGAAATTTCAAAATTGCAACCAACTTCATGTTGAATAGGAAATATTGAATATTGACAAAGAACTGTCACCCGGTTGGTTTCTAACCTGATATTGCTCAAATGCAGGGGTATGACATTTTTTTGTTCTGATCTTGCAGTTGCGACCGAAACAAACAAAATCAGCTGATTTCATTCATAAATTGACCAAAATCAGCTGACTTCATTGAAAAGTTCAAAAAACAGCTGATTTCGGTTGCAATTGCAACCAACTTCATGTTGAGTATTACTTGCAGAGGTCAAAACAAAAGACTGTCACGCCCCTGTTCAAATGTCAGCATTGGCATTTCGAATCGGCGCTAACTTCATCCTGAACAGATGTAATTCTACTTTCACAACAATAGAATATTGTTAACATTAAAGTTAAGCTCGTTAAGCTGCTGTTTTAACATTACCAATTACCGATATAGGTTACAGTGCGTTACGGGACGTAACATGACATAAGAACAAAAGACAACACAAAAGGAAACTTCGCTGAATTGGCGATTTAACGATTTAACGATGGATTTGTATTAACATCTCTATGGCCTTGTCTTGACGCCGATTCGAAAAGTGAATATGGAATTTAATTAATGAACTGAGTGGTCTAATCCAAAAGTAGTCGCATATCGTTCTTATCGTCTGCCTGACAATTTTTTTAAAAACTGACGTTTTTAGGCAGTTAGAATAGACCGATTTTTGACTAAACTCATCTGTTCACTTCTGCTACATTTATGTCTTCATCATAAACCATTAGTACCTTTCGGTGTGAGGTCTTTGTGCCGCAACCCCAGAATGGCGAAATATCGTCGTCCATGCCCTTCTATCACCCGCCAAGGAGATGGTTTGTTCGTCCAGAGAAAGTCCCCTAACTTCTAAATCTGATTTAATTGAATCTATAAACCTTCTCCTTGGTCTACCCCTTGGCCTAATACCCGGTACAATAGAAATTCTCTCAATTCTCTCATTTTTCGTAGTATTGCCTGATTGAAATCAACGTGGTGTGTCAAAGCTATAAGACAAATATTAAGTTTTATAAAAAAAAACATTTTACATCACATCTCTGAGACTGAATCCACAACTCAAAAAACTGAGATCACAAAAGTATTCTTTAAGAAATTGTCTCAACAACGGCTCAAAGGCGCAGATTAATAAACATTTTAATTACACGAATTGATTTTTTTTGTGAAAAATTCACAAACGTAATCCATTTCTTCTGGCGCCACTGAAATTCCAGATTTGCTGAAAAACCTTTTAGAACAAAAAGTTTTTTCTGAAAATTTTTCAAAATTAGGAAATTTTGTTGAAAACTCTAATCTGATGACAGAAACAATTTACGCGACTATTATTTCATTGCCTAAACAAACATAATGAAATGTTGTTGGAGAAGACTTGCGTCACATTTCCCCTTTTGTTGAAAGATTTAAGTTTCGCAAAATTTTCGTCTTGTATACCACTATAAAGCTACTCTGGAACGCTTGCACGTATAAGTTTATTTTATGTTATGCGCACAAAATTCACCGGTTCAACGCTACACATATGAACCGATAATTTGAAAATATTACTACAATTTGTTGTAGTTCTGAAATTCGACAATTTACGAAATGAAAAAGGAAAAAGCGGTTCGTCAATATATAATTTGGAAACAGTTCAAGTCCCGTCATCCTTTTTTCATCATAAATTTTTTATGCGAACAAACTTTTTGGAATGTGGGTAGGAAAATGCAACAAGCTTTCTCATTAATCAAAGTTTAAGAGGAAAACATGATCATATGATTCTTGACAATGAAATAGAGATGAAAGAAGAGTCACGTGCAGTTATGAATGTAGATTAATTCGTTTAATGAAGCACACGAGTAAAGAATTCTTTGTTCTGGGAATAATTCTTTGGTTTTTTATATCAACAGCTTGAATCATTGCATTCTCAACACACGGAACCAGTTTAAAAATGCGTCAACAGTGTAAAAATAAAAATTATTTGAAAGAGAAACGGAGTTACGGGAAACGTTAATTACTTTCAGTGCAATTTTGCATGCGAGTATAGGATGTGATTAACCTACAAAAAAATTGTCGATTTCAAAGCTCACAAGCTCAAAACTGACTACTTTACCTGCTAAATTGTAGATTAGTTTATGATAAGATACACATTTTACATGGATAATTTACCGATAATGCTAATATGTTCTTAATAACAAATTGCAACTCAATTTTTTTAATCACATATTCAAAGCCCTTAGTTTAAGTCCAAAACAAATTAGTTCTGTTTTGAGTTGAAAGTTTTTCATTGTCGATAAATTCTACATACAAAATCTGCCATTTATCGTAAAGTGAATCACGCCACCTATTAGTTACATGTGTGATTGAGATGAGCGGGTCGACCATTTTTCGAAACCCGACCCGGACCGAACCCGACCCGATTAAAATTTTCGAAACCCGAAACTCGAACTGTTTCAAAACCCGACCCGGACCGAACCAGACACTAAAGTTTTTCGAAACTCACAACCCAAATTACTTCGAAACAAAAATTATTTCAAGGCCCGACGTCTGCATTCTTAACGGACCTTAGACTAAAACAAAATTCGTGTAATGTAAGATGATAAAATTTAGATGAGTTTTGTAGTCAATAAAGGATCGGGACCCGAATAAAATGATACAACAACCAGACTCGGACCGAACCCGACCCGATAAAATTTTTCGAAACCCGAAACCCGAACTGTTTCCAAGCTCGGCCTTGACCGAATCCGACCCGATTAAAATTTTCAAAACCCGAAACCCATGAACCCGAAAAAAAATTCGGGTTCGGGCTCTGGTCGGGTTTTTCGAAGTTTCGGGCAACCCGCTCATCTCTAGAACGTACCTAAATATACAAATAAGCAAACAATCCAACGTATTCTGTTCTTTTCATCCATAGAAATTACCCAAGGTAATGTCGAAGGCCTACCGAAGTACGTCTCAGACCATTCAAATCTAGTAAAGCTTATATCCAAGGACTGGGCCATTTTCCTCTAAAACCCTGAAACACGTGTTCTTTAAAATATTATTCTCTACAACTTTGCCTTTGGAAGTAATTTTCTATCTCTTATAGTTCTAGAGATATGGGCTCATTTCTATACATAAAATACGAAGGAAACCGGACCCTGTTTTTGGAGTTCAGTTTCGTTTCACCCAGCAACATGACGTCAGGACTTCGCGATTGTAAAAAATATTCCAATTTCATTCGTTTTCTCGCTGTGACAATTGAGTTGACATTCAAGGCTATTACTTTAAGGCTTTTGGACGACATTACACAAATTGGGCAAGAAAATCAATAATTAAAATCTGTTTAAGCGTAGGGTCGGTTTGGCTCTTATATACAGGAACGAAGTTCCTAATTTTCGTCATAAAAAAAAGGCTAGTAATTTCATTGCTAAGGAAACTTTAATTATTCTCTTCATCAGCTGGCGGCGGTGATTTTGCTACCTGACTAAATGTGAATTTCGAATTATCGGTTCGGCAATCATTGCTGACGCTACCAGTTAATATAGGGAATGCTGCAGCGAGTGATGTTGTTCAGCTTGTTTTCTTTTGTTTCCCTGTATCCTTGCTAGGTATTCCACATATTTCGGGCACTTGCGATAGCTGGCTGGATGATTTTCATTGCAATTAACGCACGTATTTTCGAATTGTTTTTGAGAATATCTTATATATTACTCGAGCTTTGCTTGATCGTGGAACAATTAAACTGAAACATGGAAATTTTTTCTTTAATTTTCGATCACATAGACAAGTAACAGAAGGTTACAGGTTGAGAATTTTTATTTTGAATTATTTTGTCATTGTAATGACGCTCAGATTGAACTCAACTAGAACAGTTGTGTTCTTGAACATATTAGAAGCATCAACATTTCGGCATCCAGTGCCAATCATCAGTCAAGTCATGCACCTTGATATGCTGATATGGGGTGAAGTACCGACTATTTGATGTTCTATATGAACAATCTACGGTTAAACTAATTTTGATTGTAGATAGTTCATATAGAACATCAAATAGTCGGTACTTCACCCCATATCAGCATATCAAGGTGCATGACTTGACTGATCAGGTCTGGTCAGGTTCAAGTGTATTTCAGTTATCAGCTTGATAAGGCCGATGAAGCAATTAGTCTCGTAAACTCCGACCTTCAGCATGTCAGTAGCTGGGCTGTACTAAATCGTCTGTTACTAAATGCTTCGAAATCAAAAGTGCTAGTTATATCCAGATCAGAAATAACCATTTCTCCGTTGTTCAAGCTGGGAGAGGAGGAGTTACCTGTGGTAGATTATTATTATTAATCGTATGGTTTATTCATCTTTTAAATTCGTCACAATAAATTTCTAAAATACTACACTTTTACATAAATTACATTACACTATTCACAGCAACTATTTACATTTACTATTTGCATATACTTATACACACATCACACATTGATATCCAGTACCTGTGGTAGATAAAGTTAAGGTTCTGGGTATCTGGCTAAACAGTTCCTTCACATGGGAAGATCACTGGAACATGACTAGTAAGAAGGTGTATCGTGCGCTCTGGGCACTGTGGAGTAGTAAGACCTCACTTCCCATGGCGGCCAGGATGAAACTAGTTAAGTCATGCATATTACCCTATTTCATGTATGGTGGAGTCTTAATGCCAGTACTAGACTCGGAAACGAGGGATGCGATACAGGTTGCTTTCAATGACTGCCTTAGGTTTGTTTTTTCTAAGAGAAGATCAGAGAGTGTTTCATCCCATACGAAGGCGGTGCTCGGTTGCACACTTGAGAACCTTAGGAAATTCAATGAATGTAAATTTTTGTATAACCTGATCCTGAACAAAGTGCCAGACTACTTATTTGAGATATTGATTCCGGCACACTCATCACGAACGCTTAACTATGTTGTGCCGAAGGTAGAATCTGAAATGTTTCACCGCTCATTCTTCACTCATGCCATTACAACGTGGAATTCACTCCCGCGAGATATAAGGAAAAAACCAACTCTTGCTGCATTTACTGAAGCTTGTTTTAAATACTACTCTGACTTGAGTGATTGATCTGTTGAGGGAGAAGGAAATGATGATAAGAAAACCAGATTGCTGATAAATGGCATGATAATTTAGAATTTAGAATAATAACTTAGAAGAGATGTCGACACTGTCTAAACTATTACATACCCATGAAAACTAGTCTTTTGTTCTTGTTTTGATTCTTCTTTTGCCACAGAAAAAAAAAAATAAATAAATAAAATTGTAATATATTCTTAAATTAGATTTTAAGCGATCTCATAAATGTGTAAGTACTAAAATCTGGACTGTACATTAGAAATAAGGTATATAGCCTTGTGTACATTTTTGAATAAACATACATACATAGATAGTTCACCTTGATGGTTGACTATCGACTTGATAGTTGGTAGTTTACTATCAACCTGATCGTTGACTAATCACTCAATAGTTGAGTATCAGCAATTACTAATTATAAACGTCTAATGTCCGTCTGTTTATCTGTCTATGTGTCTATCTATTTATGCGTCTATCTATGTGTCTATTCATTTATTCGTCTATAAGTCTGTCTGTCACGATCCCGTTATTTTTTCGTTTAATTGCGTTTACACTGGCGAAGCAAAAAAAAAAATACTTTTTGATATGTTGTTGGGGATGGTGCAAAACGTGGAGAAAACATGTTCCGGGGTTAGATATTGTTCTGAAATAAGGGAGTTATGGGTCGAGAAAGGGTGAAAACTGAAAATCGTCCAAACGTCAGTTAAGATGACGTCTTAGAGATTTTGTCGGGGAAGCAAAGTCTTAGAGTTTTTGATGGCCTATAACTTTGTAGAAGAAAGTTTTTTGATCCGACTTCATGAGGAGGAGCTAGGCAGCAAAAACTGTTAAAATTTTGGGGTTTCCTCACTTTGTTGTTAGGGAACTTTTGTTGTTGGACAATGTAAAGATAATTTCTGAGTGCCAATCGATAGTGGAGGCTTGGGGCAACAAATTTGCTGAACAATGTTGGGTGAAAAAGTTTCATACTACCGAGCTATAGGTCGTTCTTTGGCGATTTTGTCCAGAGCTGGATCACTTATTAACCAATATCTCGGTCGGTAGTTGCCGGAATGAGGCCAGTGAGGTGTCACATGAAAGTTTTCGACAGTGTGAAGGTAGCGGAACCGATTTTAAGAAAATCGGTTGGGCGGTTCGGTGCCCAGGGTCGATCAAAGGAGACAAAAATGGGTAAAAATTTGCTCCGCTGCCCGAAAATTACTTAAAAAATAATTTTTGATATTTTGTTGGGGATGGTGCAAAACGTCGAGAAAACATGTTTCAGGGTTAGATATTGTTCTGAAATAAGGGAGGTATGGGTCAAGAAAGGGTCGAAATTGAAAATCGGCTAAAAGTCAGTCAAGATGTCGTCTTAGAGATTTGGT
>CM055404.1:30221007-30248638 GCA_029228625.1 Pseudolycoriella hygida
TGGAATACGGGGGAAGTGTAATACGGTGGAAGTGGAAAACGGTGAACGTAGAATACGGGGAAGTGGAATACGGTGGAAGTGGAAAACGGGGGAGTGGAATACGAGGATTCTATTCGGGGGAACTTGGAATACGGGGAACGTGGAATACGGGGGAAGTGGAATACTGGGAACTTGGAATATGGTGCACATCGAATACGATGAACGTTGAATACGAGGAAAGTTGATTACGGGGATAATTAAATTAAATACGGGGAACGTTGCATACGGTGAACGTGGAATACGGGAGAGGTGGAATTAGGGGGAAGTGGAATAAGGGGAACTTGCAATACGATGCACGTTGATTACGGTGAACGTTGCATACGGGGAAAGTTTAATACGGGGAACGTTGCGTACGGTGAACGTTGCATACGGGGAACGTAGCATTCGGGGAACGTTGCATACGGGGAAAGTAGTGAACGTTGCATACGGGGAACGTTGCATACGGTGATCGTGGAATACAGGGAAAGTGGAATACGGGGAACTTGGAATACGGGGAAAGTTGAATACGGGGAACGTTGCATACGGTGAACGTGGAATACGGGGGAAGTAGAATCGGGGAACTTGGAATACGGGGAAAGTTGAATACGGTGACCTTTGCATACGGTGAACGTGGAATACGGGGGAAGTGGAAAACGGTGAACGTAGAATACGGGGGAAGTGGAATACGGGGGATGTGGAATACGGGGGAGTGGAATACGGGGAAATAGAATTCTGGGAAAGTTGAATACGGCGAACTTGGAATATGGGGAACTTGGAATGCGGTGAACGTTGAATACGGGGTAAGTGGAATACGGGGGAAGTGGAAAACGGGGAACGTTGCATACGTTTCACGGAGGAAGTGGAATACGGGGGAAGTGGAGTAATTTTGCGGCAAAGAAAGTATTTTAATTTATAGTACCTTTCTCGCCCACTTTGATTTTAGTATTATTAGCGGTAATATCAACGAAGTGATACAATGACATGAAACATTACGCATCATTATTTAAAACGGAAAAAATAAGCTTTGACTCTCTGAATAGACAACACGTGAAAATGATAAAGCCTGCGCAGCCCCTAGGGGCGGGGTTTCGACTAGTCAACTATAATCTGCTATGAAACTGTCAACTATCAAATTATTATTAACTATCAGCTATTATTAGCAATTAGCTACAAACTGTTAAAATATCAACTAACATAATATCAATAACAAAATATCAACTAAGCCCCAGTATCAATCGAATGGAAATCTTTTTAAAGTGCCTAGGCGCTATTTCTTACTTTGTCACTATAGAAGATAAAAAAATTTTATTGACTAAAACAATTCTAATAGACTCTGGCGATAACTTCGTACGAGCCTAAAAACCTACTTTCTCTGCAATGTCTACCAGATAAGGATCGGAGTGGGTCAGGTCAGGACAGACAGTTTTCAGGTCGAACCTCAACTAAACCTGAATCTGATATCTTTTGAATGTGTCAATTAGAGTTTAATGTTAATAAATTTAGAGTGACATGTCAAAAGACGCAAATAGGTAATAATTTTTTGTTTGGGTCAAATAATAGAGTCAATGAGACAGTGAGTAGCACAATTCCAAAATTTCTTCAGTAAGTACTTAAGTTCTAGGTTTGATACTACCTTTATAGTTGACTCAATCATTTCCAAATATATGAAAATGCTCAGTACGGCGTTTACTTGCTATAGCGAGTTTTTTACTAACTTGGCACAAGGTTTTCAGTTTCATAGAAACCCTCGTATCTCCTTCGTACAACGTTTCTTTGTTATACCAAGTTCTGTACCAACTGTACACGGTAAAACAAGCGCCGAAAAGTCCGACTGGCAGAGACGACATTAATGGGCGTTTCGGTAGCTATCAATAAGTCCAGGCGACAAATAAGTTTGTTGTTAAAAATTTTGTTGCTACTTTGTTAACTTAATTATCATTACAATACTCGTTATAGCAAGGAAACGTCGAAACGAGCATGTCGTATCCCATACCCAACGAACAGAGAGACATGGCAATCATACAATTATTTCCCTTCAGGAAATAATCTACTTTAGGGGAACGACAGTCTGTCGTATCCCATACCTGACACACCACCAATTACCACACTCGTTATACCCACGCGGGCACACAGGCCTCGCGAACAGGCAACCTCGATAAGAAGTTGAATAACTTATCGAGGAATGCCAAACAAACAAAATATTGCTAAACAAAACTCGCAACTTGATTCCATTGTACAATAAATAGCAAGTGAATGAATGCAGGTTAGCATAACGCTGACATACGCATCTTCCAAGCTATTTACACGTACAGTGCAAACATATGGAACGATTGCATAAACAATATGAATGGAATATGCGAATTCGTATTGTTATGAGAGTAGGTCAGAAAAAAGACTTCCTCATTTTTTGTATATGCCTTACAATATGCTATATACTTAATGGTGGGGCACAGGCTATCGCTTGTGGCTCCAGAAGCGAGTTTTCAAAGTTAGTTGAGTTTGTATTCACAACCTGTTGAGATCTGCGTGTCCAGAAGAAAGTAGAGTGAGCCCCAGCAGCGAGTTCTCAAAGTTAGTTAAGTTGTATTCACGACCTGTTAAGGTCCACGTGTCCGGAAGGAAAAGGAGTGATACGGGATTGGTTTACGGTCGGTGAACGGTGTCGAAGTAGTTTTCTCTCAATATTAAGTGTATGAGTTAATATATGTTATACGATATATAGTTACAAGACATATGTTATAATTATACGGATACGGGATTGGTTTACGGTCGGTGAACGGTGTCGAAGAAGTTTCTCTCAATATTAAGTGTATGAGTTAAGACATGTTATACGATATATAGTTACAAGACATATGTTATAATTATACGGGAAGGTGGAAAAGGACGAGAATTGTGTTATAATTTATACGTGGTCGCAGCAGGGCATAACACCGCCCCAACGAACGTCAAGTTGCGACAAGCAGGTACAAAGTTTTCAATGAAACTAAAAACGTTGTACCATGTACCTGTAGATGTGCAAGCTTTCATACAAAAAGTAAGTATGGAACTGGGTTTGTACCCAACGTTTTCAAGTATTTGGAAATGATTGAGTCAACTATAAATGATGTAGCAAACCTTGTAATTTTGGATTTAGGCTATCGCAACACACATGCAGCGTTGCAGCATTTAAAGCTGATCGAACATTACTTCAATCTTGAATTCAATTTCTTTCAAAAAAGCTCGATACAGTTACAATCCAGTTGTTTTAATTATATTTTCTTAAAATAACCTGTGGGTTTCAGTCAACCTGATCAAATTTTTCAGGTTTCAGGTTACATTCAGGTCGGACCTGAATCTCATAATCAGGTTCAGATCAGTTGGACAACTATCAAGTTGATAGTTGGACAACTATCAAGTTGATAGTTGGACAACTATCAAGTTGATAGTTGGACAACTATCAAGTTGATAGTTGGACAACTATCAAGTTGATAGTTGGACAACTATCAAGTTGATAGTTGGACAACTATCAAGTTGATAGTTGGACAACTATCAAGTTGATAGTTGGACAGCTATCAAGTAGATAGTTGGACAACTATCAAGTTGATAGTTGGTTCACTATCAAGTTCATAGTTAGACAACTATCAAGTAGATAGTTAGACAACTATCAAGTTGATAGTTATACAACTATCAAGTTGATAGTTATACAACTATCAAGTTGATAGTTAGATTGATTGAACTTTATAAACTTTGTAAGATATTGCCAGTTAAAGGAATTTATTGTCAGCAAATTTGTAATTTCGTAAAGTCAGCAATTTGTGAAAAGGACTATCATAATCTGGTCTTTGACAGAATGCACCACGATCATGATACGAGAAATGCTAACAATCTTTATTGTTTTGCTGCGACGAACAATTTTGGTAGAGACAAGATGCCTACAATCGGCCCTCGACTGTATAATGACCTACCACTAGAACTAAAAAATTGCGTCTATGGTAGATTCAGTGCAGAGCTAAAAGAATGGCTACTTATGGATGAGCAACTTTCAAAACTAACCAAATTGCATGTCTTCTTGTAGTTATGAATTTCGTAAAATCATTTTTCAAATTATTAAGTAGCCTACCGAGAAAAATATTACTATTGCAATTGATTACATAAAATTATGACTTTTAATAGTTATTAACTGCATTGGCTATGTAATTCAGTTGTAACACATCTGCGAAAGTTTGCGATATCCGAGCCAAAGGCGAGGTGTCGTAATCGCAGATGTGTTACAACTGCATATCATAGCCAATTCAGTTCAAAATTTTAATGCATAAGCGAGCGGTATGTTGAAAACAAACCAAAAAATTTCACATATTTTCCACACGTTCGCTTTGACAACAACAAAGCGGCCACGTTTTTCGTTTAGTACGATGAGAGCGTTTCATACCTTACACAGTAACTAGATTTACATGGTTTCGTGCAGCTTATAAGTGGTTTCGTGCAGTTTACACAGT
The DNA here is from genome assembly GCA_029228625.1 of Pseudolycoriella hygida. Classification (NCBI taxonomy): domain Eukaryota; kingdom Metazoa; phylum Arthropoda; class Insecta; order Diptera; family Sciaridae; genus Pseudolycoriella; species Pseudolycoriella hygida. The sequence goes on from CM055404.1 coordinate 30,225,501, forward strand.
TTCGTGCAATTTCGTGGCATTTATTTTATGTATACATTGGCGATGTACCGTCGCTACAATACCGCTCGCTATGCATTAAAAGTTTTTTTTTAATATAATTTTTGAATCAAATTCCTTAAATGATTTAAAATCACTGGAATTGATTATTTAATTGTACACTAAACTATAAATTTATAAGATTTTTTTTTTGTATGTACATTATGTATCGCAATCTTATAAGAATAAACTTAATCTAATCTAATCTAATCTTACCTTGGGTAATTTCTATGGATCTTTGAAATTCTTATAGTTATAAAAGAACATTAAACGTTGGGTTGTTTGCTTATTACTATATTAAGATACGTTCGAGTCTTTTTGCAAGATTTGTTCTATTTGCCACATCTATTCTGTTTGTCACATCTGTTCTGATACGTACGGCTCTTTGGTTATGTTATTTTACATTACTTTATATATGTGCAATAATTGTAAGAGAAAGTGCCATACGCTAAATAATACACACTAGTGCGAAAAAATTTAACTAGTGCCTTAAAAAAGTTTTTTCGTACTAGTGCGCAAAGTGATCTCATGCGAAATCGAAATGACGGAAGACAAAGTGAGTTTTTTGCAAAATGAAAAACAAATCTTTTTTAGGAGACATTACCTTCATCAATTCCACCATGTTTTTTCCCCTTCATTCTTTTAACATCCTAGGAAAACCACATTTTCGGAACCTTTTCGGTCATATATCCGCAATGACCGATTTTGCTCGTCTTCGAACTTTTTAATGTTTTCATATTTCAGTCTGACAATGAATGAACAATTACTCAAGATATTGAGCAAATGGACGGTCAAACCGATTTGCAAGATGGAGGATTTCCTCCCGGCTCACATATCGATCTTCGAAATGTTGCCTGCGAATTTAATTCAACATAAATATCCTCTAATGTAATTTCGTTCGGGTTTTATTAATTAGTTTCAGACGACAATTGAAAAATATGAAATGCAAAATGTAAGTTAAAGAGTCGTGAGACTTTAAAAACTTAACGATTATTACGATAAAGTTAGGTCGATAGGGTAGTCAGGTGAAGTGTTGCAACATTTCAGCACAGTTTTACTATTTTTTCAGTTTTCTGTCTCACTTCTAACTAATAAGAGTCGCCGACATTTTTCTCAAAAAAAAGTTCTAGTGGTGTTGTAGTGAATCAGATAATCAGGAAATAAACTTTCGAGGACCTGAGGACAATAGTGCATCTTATAAAAGGAGGGATCCATCAATACCCGCAGTTACCCAATAATTTGAGGTATCGATAAATAGCTTTTTGTGAATGTTGTATGTTACATCATCTTCAGCACGCATACTCAAGCTTCCTCACCACACATTGATAATTCGCATAGGGTATGTTACTTCAATAAGAAAACGGTCAATGTTCACCGATAAAGGTCAATGTTGTCATGTATAGTGTGACATAGGCTTCTGTCAAAGTATAAAGAACGCAGATTTCAACTGTCAAGCCAGTAGGCAGAAGATATTGGTTTCACAACATCTTAATTTTTATAACGGTTGAGACGGTATTTTTTTCTGATAACTTTATAATCTTGGGTGCGCCGCGCCCTCGCCCCATTTTTTTCGGATTATGTTTTCCTAGGCGTGAATGCATCACAGTGCAAAGTCATTTGTATCTTGACCTGAGGCCAATATCTTCTGGCTGCGGACCTGTGTCTAGCAGTTTATATTTTACTGGAATTGAGTTTCTCACTTGGTGTGAAAGTGAACGTACACTCGATATGGTTTGTATTTTGTCGAATTTTCCACCTGGGTTATGCACCTTATCACGTAGCTTCAATAGGGCAAGCCTCTATTAGGCATGTTGTGGATGACTTGCAACCTTATCACGAAATTCACTATACTTTGACAGAAGCCGATGTCGCAGTAAGTACGTAATAATATCATAGTTTGTTCATTTTATTTATGAGAGATTTTGTCAGGGTTTTAAATGTCATTAACGTCAAACACATAGCTTTTACATTAAAACACGTTCATAGGACGAGCACGTCGCCATCTCTTTCTAGCGCATACATTTTATGTTTTCTTAAAGCAGGCCCAGGCTATGTAGTCACATTTAAAACTCTGACAAAAATTGTCTAGAAGTTATACTCTGTAAATCACTTGATGTTACGATTTGGCAGAATCGGCTGACAATTGGATTGTTAAATGAACATGACTTTATGATCTGTGTGAATTCATTGTTCCGACTTACACTTTAATCATACTAAAACACGGTGCTTCGTACAGTGGAAACTTTTTATGGTAAGTGACAAGCCCATGTATGCAAAGCTGAATTTGATATTCGAAGGAGCTGTTGAAATTATCTTCATTATCACAAATTTCAGCTTGCATATAGATTGTTGCTTTTATTTGTGACGCAGCGGAAAATCGAAATAAAAACGTATGCTACGCGGACTCGTACGAAAATCGAAACTAATATAATAACATAATAACCACAATTTTTCCATTAAAAAAAAGGACAAAATATCCCCTCAGACAAAATATCCACACTCAAAAATTAAGAATATTCAATGTGAAGTGTACTTAGCGCCGCAGGCCTGAAATAAACAACCAAAATTTTTGCGGGGTCTAAGGGGCGGAGCCCTTAGCGGGGTTTGGGGCAGCGCCTCATTAACGTAAGACCGCCTGCAAGGCTTACAAAAGCCCACCGCAGGCGCGGGGCTGAGGGGGCAGAGCCCCCCAACACACAATATAATAACTAATTAATAATACCTACCTATATTCACCATTTCTGAGTAGACATTACATCTGGGGCTATTTTGTCCGTTTTTTGTGGGATATTTTGTCTAGGGACATTTTGTCCGGGGATATTTCATCTGGGGATATTTTGACTGAGGATAATCGGTCCTAGAGCCAACTAGATCCCACAATGCGGTTTTTTGAGTTCCCCTGGGGTCCATGAACCACGATCAAAGCTTCGTTTATGGGTTCATTTTCATTAAACTTTATCTTGATTGAGGGACACCGTGCAACACAACCACAAAAAATCTCGCCATTAAAGAATTATTCCTGAAAAACTACCATCTATCGCGGACACTAAGGCCCGAACCACTCAACCGATTTCCACCAAAGTTTTTGGTACTTCCTTCCTGTGGTCCATATCATTCACTGAGGGATTTCCGTGCTTATTTCGCAGAGATATAAGCGAAAAAGTTTCCACCGACCATCAAAAATCCACTTTCTCTTACCCGCTCTCTACCCCAAAACGAGAGGTTGAATTGGTAACAAACTTTGCGGTGAACGCATAAGACTTCGTCACTTCACATAGGTCTAAAAAGTTGAACATTGTATTTACTTACACACAACGTTGAATCTTTGATAGCTATCGACAATTTTGCTACCAAGTCCGTTACATCCTATGATTGTTCTCGTATTACGAACGTCAACACAAAGAAAATTGAGTCGGAAAAAGAAATCAGTTTGTCCGACGTTTAAATTTTATGGAACGAGTATCGGAACTGTGTAGATATTTGTTTTGTATAAATACTAAAGGAAACAGGAAAACTTACTGTTTAGCATACCGTAATTGTTGTCAGCATACACAATAGGTAATTTGTTTTTGTGGCTGTTATAAATGGCTATCAAATTAAACGACATTGAGTAATTATTCAAAAAAATTCTAAAACGTATTGATACTTAAGAAGGACAGCTCTGAGTCGTAAATTTCAAAGGCTTAATTCATGGATGCAACAAGTAAATAAATAGGTAAGGGCATCGAAAGTGGAGGATTATTTGATGAAGAATACAAAACTAAACACAATGTTTGAATATCAATCACGACAAAGTATCGACGTTAACATCAGTATGCATAAAAACTTATGTTCCTTACTATTCTTGTGAGTACTTCAATGGTCAATGGCTATTTTCACAAGTTAATTTGAACAGACGTAAAACGTAATAGACACGTTTATTCCGCTCGACATTTGAATTTTAATTGAAACTTGAATAATTTGACACAAGATGGCACTATAAAAATCTATTGTTTGTGTGCTGATTTTACGCATATACCGTGCATAATTACGCATATATCGTATGAAATTCGATTGTAACGCAGTGAAAAATTCAAAATTGAACCGCGCTAAAAGCGTCTATTGTCTATTTTGTCCTTCAAAATTTACCGTTTTTCTATTTTGTTGTTTTTCTTACCCCCATCTGACAGCTGTAAATAAACTGACGGAGGCCGAAGAACTTTTTGTTTAAAATAATATTTTACGTCATTTTTATCGAAATACACAGGACCATTATGAGCAACACAACGATTAACTGATATCAAAGAGATAAGTTATCATTTCATCTGTTACAAATCATTTACCGTTTCTGATTTTTCCCACAAAATGTAAACAAAATGAAAAATTCGAAACCTAAGTTGAGATCCAAGTGCTTTTTCGGATTTCTTATGAAATTCTCGGAAGAGATAAGCTTTCATACGGTATCATTGCAGTATAAAAGTTTCTGTATATGAAAGTTCTAAGTAGACTCAATCATAGCTGTGAACCAAAATTCAAATTTGACGACCTGTACTTCTCACATAATTGATTTTTTTCATAAGCAATGTCCAGACAAAATAAATTTTAAACTATATCTGACATTTTCCCGGAAGAAACCTATAACGCATCTGGTGAACCAATTGGGCTATGATCGCTTCAAAAACTCTCTACATGAAGCAATTTCTCTACTCGAAAAATCGACTAAACCAAAAAATAAAAAAAAAATTCTACAAAATTTTCCGGAACTTATGTCGAAATTGAATAAAAAATTAAAAATTTCGAACCGATCGAACAGATGTGGATATTTTGAGTTTGAAACAATGCAATTCTGTTTTGTTATTCCAGGTTTTATTAAAGAAATTTACTATGAAACAACAGATGTATTGAGCCTGAATCGATGCATTCGTGACTTGTTATAACTGGTTTCCTTCCTGTCTGAGCCAAAAGATCCTTTTAAAACGACATGTGAATATACTGGTAGGTAGCTGGGTTCATATCCCCAAACTCCAATGCCTGACACGAGCCCCAAATGGGTCGGTTCCGTGCAAGGAGCTCTGCACAAAATCCCGTCTTGACCTCTATTCCAGAGACTGCCTTCCCTCCACCCCGTTTTATATTTTTACATATGTTTCATTGCCTGCGGCACTATTTTTCTTACCCTCGTGCTGAGAAGTTATTCTTTGAACTAAAAATGTATAGAACCGTACGAAGATGCGAAGTTCGTCGAAAACGGGGCTTATGCGACGAAATAATTTTTCTGTACTTTCAGTTTTTACGCTGCAAAAATTTGACTTTTGTTTCTTATTGCGTAGATTGTTTAAGGTAAATTTAAATTTTTACGTGTGAAAACTGTAAGTGTTGAAAAATTATTCCGCTGGTGGATCCGGCATTTGTGACGCAATTTTTTTAACACAACGTAATTTTGTTTTAAAAAAAGCGCTCTAATTTTTTCAGGAAATCAAAACTTTGAACACATCATTACACACACTTCCCACATCATTCCACACACTTCCCACATCATTCCACACACTTCCCACATCATTCCACACACTTCCCACATCATCTCACACACTTCCCACATCATCCGACACACTTTCCACATCATTTTACACAGTTCCCACATCATTCCACACACTTCCCACATCCCTCCACACACTTCCCACATCACTCCACACACTTCCCATATCACTCCACACACTTCCCACATCATTCCACACACTTCCCACATTATTCCACACACTTCCCACATTATTCCACACACTTCCCACATCATTCCACACACTTCCCGCATAATCAGTCACATTTTCCGCTTCATTTCACACACTTCCCCTGATGATAATACAACAAGAATTAGGCCGCGGAAGATCATCAGTGGGCCATCAACAGTGGACATAAAGGGCTGAAGAAGAAGAAGTAACGCCTTCACGCCACCTTCTGTGCAATGACAATCTCATTTTCACCAGACCAGACATATTTTATTATTAATTCATCAGTTACAATCAATGAATTTCCTTTTACGAAATGTTACAAAAACTAAGCGGCTAACGAAGCTGAAGAACTTTTCCTTTTAAGAAATGTAACTAGGGAATTTGCGCTTTAATGAAGCGTCACGAAAAGCTAGTTCCTTTTACAAAATATCACAAAAAGTAGGTGGCTAACGAAGTTAGGGAACTTTTCCTTTTACGACATGTCACAAAAACTAGGTGGCCAACAAACAAAGGAACGTTTCCTTTTACGAAATGTCACGAAAACTAGGTGGCTAACGAAGCAAAGAAACTTTTCCTTTTACGAAATGTTACAAAAACTGAATTCCAATAATTGTTCATCAAATCAAAAGTTTGTCGTATATATACGAATATAAAAAATTTTAAGGTCCTGGACCACGAGAACGCTTTCCCGCGGCCTAACTCTTGTTGTATTATCATCAGTGGACCTCACCAGACCATTTCCAATCATTTCTGGTCTGATTTGAGTTGCATCTGTAAACTGCATATTTGCTCTTCCCACATCATCTCGCAAACTTCCCACATCATCCCACACACTTCCCACTTTCCACATCATTACACATCATTTTCGGTCACTTCAAAAATTTTTTTTTCTCATAGTCGCTCTACGGCAGCGTAGCTCATTTCGGACCATTTTGACCGACTCCTGGAAACGAACCCCCCAACCCTTGGCTTCGTGAGATGGATACCTTTCATTTGATACCCCTATTCACCGCGGTCTGACCACTACCGGCCGAGATATAGCCAAAGATGTGCTCCCGTCGGTGGATTTTCATATATGGGGGTTGTATGGGAACTTTGAAGGCCAATAACTCAGTTCCAAAATTTTTTTCGGGGTAGCCACCGGCTGAATTTTGCCATTTGAGACCGAAAATGAACTTCCCTAAAAATTTTAATGAAATCGCTCGGGCGGTTCTCGATAAAAAAAAAAGTAGATAGATACATAGATAGATCGTGGACACAAAATTTGAATGAAATTGAATGAAATGAATAAAATTTTCATTATTTTCAAACATATTTTTCCCATTTTTATACGGAAATTGGTCATCTTTGATTGGCGATATCTCGGCTCGTTTTCAACCGATTTTAATGAGTTTGGACTCGTTGCAAAGCTGCTGCGACGTAGTTTTTTTAGGAGGGGGAGGGGGCGAGGAGAAAAAACTCAAAAGTTCGCCTATACATCGTGTCTTGTGTTTTTTGTATAGAGTTTTTTGGGTTTGTAGACGTTTTTTTTTGGGGGCTTGGGGACTGTGTCACGCTCTCCTCTACCGCTCCAAGCATGATCCGACTCAGTTGCAACTTTCCATCTCGTTTTTAGTGTTCCTGGTTTTCGACCGATTACCTATTTCAATTGCACATGCTGTTCCTCTTTTCTTTACACATGCATCATATTGTGAACATGCAATCCGATGTGACATTCATTCTTATCGGAATCACCAAGCACTGCACTACATTGTCTGGACAATTATCTAATATTAAAACAGTCAGTGCACGAATACAACTGCGACTTGAAACAACTTCTTCGGGATACGATTGTCGTCCATACGCTATACATGACCAAGCCATCGTAGTCTAATAATTTTTGTTGTTCTAACTATGTCCGGCTCTCCATAAAGCTGCATAAGCTCATGATTATGATCGTCTGCGCCATCTGTTCATATTTTCGTCATATACTGGTCCGAAAATTGTCCGCAGTACCTTTCTTTCGAAGGTGAGCAATGATTGTTTGTCTTTCTGAGGCATGCACCACGACTCCGACCCATACGTAACTATTGGTCTTATCACAGATTTGTACAGTGCGCATTTAGAGTTTCTGCTTACTGATTTGGACTTTACAATTTTTATCAGGCTGTAATAACTCCGGTTGCCAAGAGTTAACCGTCTTTTGATTTCGTCCGTGATTACGTTGTCAGAATTAAGCAGAGATCCAAGATATACGAACTTGTCTACCACCTTAAATGTGTGTGTGTCAATTGTTACGCTTTGGTCGTGTTGTCGATTCGATGGGGAGACAATCATGTATTCGGTCTTTGTGTCATTAACCTTCAACCCGAGGTCGGTACCTTTTCTGTCCAAAGCCGTGAACTTTTCCTTAACAGCTTCGGCTGTTTACTGTTTCGGCCCAAGATATCCAAGTCATCAGCGAAGCCCAGCAATTGACTGGATTTGGTGAAAATGGTGCTGCTGGTGTCGATGTCCATGGTTTCCACTGCTGCTTCACGGGTCAAATTAAAAAGCAGCGTCGCGAGCGGATCACCTTGACGTAGTCCTTCCTCAATGTCGAAAGCGTCTGACAATTTGCTTCGGATTCTTACTCGGCTGTTAGCTCCATCCATTGTCAACTTTGTTACCGAGATTAGTTTTTTGGGAACCCCTAATTCCTCCATCACTCTCCATAACTTCCTCCTGTTGACACTGTCGTATGCTGCCTTGAAGTCTACGAACAATTGGTGTACTTCCACGTTGTACTCCTTACACTTCTCCAAGATCTGTCTAATGCTGAACAGCTGGTCCGTTGTTGAACGACCTACACGAAAACCACCTTGATATTCACCAACAGTAGATTCCATGTATGGAAGAAGGCGTTTGTATAGAATATTCGCAAATATCTTGTAGGCGATATTCAAAAGCGAAATTCCTCGATAGTTGCCACACTCCAATTTGTCGTCTTTCTTGTACAAAGGGCAGATGATGCTAGTCTTCCACTCTCCCGGGAACTCCTCGACATTCCAGATGCGCTTGATGAGCTCGTGCATCTCCATACATAATGCGTTACCACCGTGCTTGAAAAGTTCTCCAGGTATGTTGTCGGTTCCTGGGGCTTTGAAATTTTTTAGCTTTAAAATTTCATGCTCCACTTCCTGTAGCGTTGGTTCTGCAATATGTGGCTGCGCGGTCTGAAATGGTAAGTTGTTGTTGGTGTCGTTTCGGTTCGGTGGTCTGTTCGGGTTCAGCAGTTCCTTAAAGTACTCCGCCCATCGTCTGATGCACCTTTTCTCATCTGCTAAGACCAACCCATCCTTGTCCTTGCACAATAAAGGTTGTTGACTGTAACCTTTCCTCGATTCGTTTACTTTCCGGTAAAAATTCCGCGTCTCTTTTCGATTACCAAACCTTTCAATTTCGATTAAAACTTCCTTGTCTTGTTGTCGCTTTTTTCTTCGGAATAGTTTTTTCTCGAAATTTCTCTTCGAACGGTACTCTGCCATGCCAGCTCGAGTGCATCTATTTAGATTTCTCGCTCGAGCCGCATTTTTGTCATCCAGTGCTTTTCTGCATTCGTCATCGAACCAGTCATTTCTTTTCTTTCCCGTTCTCGTACCTATCGTCTCTGCTGCGGCTTGCTCTACGTTTCGTCTAATTTGATTCCATGCATCGTCTACGTTTCGTTGTTCGCTTTCCATTCCGTCAATAATTTTCTTCTCCAAACTATCCACATATTGTCGTTTAATATTTTCGTCCTGCAGTTTCTCGACGTTCCACTTTTCCCATGCCGGCTGTCGATTGTGTGAAATCGAAACTCGAGCCCTAACAACCACCTTTACCAAGTAGTGATCTGAATCGATGTTCGGTCCCCTACAACTTTTGACATCCAAAACATTTGAACAGTGACGCCCATCTATGAACACGTGGTCAATCTGGTTTTTTGTTCGTCCATCAGGTGATACCCATGTCGCTTTGTGGATGTCTTTATGTTCGAAATAGGTACTGCAGACAACCATGTTCCTTGACGCTGCGAAATCAATTGCCAACGTTCCATTTTCGCTTGAATTTTCGTGGAGGCTATATTTACCAATAGTGGGACGGTAGTAGACTTCGCGACCTATTTTGGCATTCAAATCCCCAAGTATGATTTTGATGTCTCGATTCGGTGCTCCATCATACACTTTCACCAGTTTCTCGTAAAATAGCTCCTTCGCTTCATTATCTTTTTCCTCCGTTTGGAGCGTACACGTTAATAAGAGTGTAATTGAAAAATTTTCCTCTTATCCGTAGAGTGCATATTCGTTCGTTGACAGGAGTGAAACCAATCACCGCGTTTCTGGCTCTACCGAAGACCATGAAGCCTGTTCCGTATCCTCTTGGGCTGTCGTTGCTCTTGCCGCTGTAATAAAACGTAATCTAGTTTGCTGTACTGCTGTAATGTCAAGTTTAGTCGCCCTTAGCGCACTAGTGAGTGATCTCAACCCTCCTGGCCGTAACACAGATCCATTTTCCTAATTGTAAATCGTTGTCCTTTTTCCGTTGCCTAAGTCGTTGCCGTTTATCCTGTCCAATCCGAGGCTCTGTTGTTGAATTCATAACCATATTGCTTTTTTGAGTGTGGTATGGTGGCTAGCCACACGCACAACCCACTAATCCGTTTCCCCTCTGACCCGTGGGCAAGTCATCAGGTAGCACTCTTAAGTTTAGCACAAAACTCCGAAGAGAATTGAGATCCCGGGGACTACGACTTGGACGTAAAAAGAGCGCTTGATAGTTAGACAGTTGCACGCCTGGCACATGACACGGACTACCACACTCCGCTCATATGCAATCAGGCGCTACCCTATCTAACTACCCAATCCCCAAATTTATGAATGGGCGGGTCCAAAATATCAGCGAGTATGAAAAGCTTCCTACCGAAACGGGACTCCCTTTTGTCAACTCTGCTCCCAGTTTTCTTTAAGTTCTTAAATTTTTTTGTCTACGATCTCTGACTTGTCAAAATCACACACTTAGCAACGCAGGAATTGTGGTAATAATATACGATGGCAATGTATTATATACACGCGGTGAACGTAATATGAACCCTAATTAGGTATTCGCGTCGGTTGTAGATATTTTCCTCAATGAGAGCTATGAGCAATGACTGAGGACTTCGATACACAATTTTTTCGGAGCAGGTGTAGAATTTTGTTAGCTTTCTTCTAAACAAGTTTGCATAGAACGAAGCCGTCTGTACGAATTTTTACCTTAATGACTTTTACAATAAAATTACAACGAAAAGAACATCGAAATGTTGTAGTTTCACGCATTGAGTGATCTAATAAAAGATTTGTAGATACAAGCAAAGAGTCCTTTATTTATGTCCATAACTTATGCCATTTACTATTCTTTACTAATTTGAAATATTTAAAATGAAAAGTGAACGAAAACCATTTTATTGTCCATATAAACGAGAGCACAATTGATAATCCAATAGATTTATTTTTGGCTGCATTCTACGTACTTCTGAGCTTCAGCCTGAGTAAAATTTGTAATTGTCAAAAAAAAAACCGGCAAACAAAATGTTTCTTCACTAATTCACCTGAATCATTTTGTAAATAAACATCATTGAATCCATCGACGTTTTGCACATTTCGGATTGATTGGAAAAGTCTGAATTGCTTGATGGATTTCCTGACCTTTTCCCCCACTGAGGAGTAAATGTCAACTAAAATAAAGTGCGAATATTTTGAAATGTTAGTCACTTTCTTCTTCGAATGGTCATCAAACCTGTCCGAAACTACTCGAAACAACGAACGTTATTAGAAACACAGTAATCAGAATAGCACTCCGTTGGTCCATTACTTTTATCAACACAGAGTTGTTGTGGTGCAGAAAAGACAAATTTGAATGGAAACGGAATTGTCTCCTCGTATTTTTATATAATAAAGTTGCTGGCACATCAAAGGTTTCATTTAATTAGAAGGCGAAAGGACTTTTAAAGATACACCTACACCATTTAATTGAATCAAAAAGAAATCCGTATATCATCGACGAAAGTGAAATCGTAGACATGGGGTGGAAATTAATGACGTGAATGATGTATTGAGAAACAATAAGGATTGGTTAATTATTGATAGTACGTAGGAAAGATGCTTATTATGACTCAAAGACTCACTTTGAGAATGTTAATCTTTCTTGATCGTTACAATTTTTTCAACTTTCTTCAATGGTGAATGTAATTAAAAGATGAATCCCTATAGCAGGTGATATTAACTTTTTCTCTTCCGGCCTCGAATGAAACATTTGTTTACGGACAATGTTCACTATGAGAGCATTAAATAGAGAAAAGAATCTCCGGTCACTTGTGTACGAAAGTTGTTAAAAATGTCAAATAAAGAAGACCGAATCAATCAATTAATTTTTTAATGCAAGTTTAAGAATGTATTTCTAGTGTCAATTTTATTAATTAATTCTTTAAGTTACAAAGTTTCTCAAAAAATTCACAAATTCAGCTTGCTTTCGATCCATGGAATGTACGTGCTGACTCTAGCAAAAGAAAAAGTGAAATATAAAAGCAGAATTTAGATGTCTCAGGCATTTTTGGCTCACTCTACGTTCTCAGGTCACGATTCTGAAGAATTTATTCGTTTGAAACAAAAAAATTCTCGGAAATGTGACCTGGGAACGTAGAATGAGTCTTTTACAAACCTGGTATAAACACCCGGAAATCCGTCTGTTGCACATTCATAACCATAAGAAACCAGTCCGATAAGCACGAAGTAATAGCTTGAACTACCAGCCGAAACAACTTGAGGTAACTGTGACATTAAATTACAATTTCTTTAGAGAACAAAACCTAAGCCCTGAACGTTGAAGATTTTAGTGAAGAAATTAGCAAAATGTCTCTCAAAAACTTTATGTTCATTGAATTTCTGAACTAGCGAAACAATTTAGGCTCGACAAACATTTTTCTAGCGAAATCTCTCTTCGAACTCTGCCCGGAGCCCGGCCTGTTCGAGTTTTCAGTGGAGTCGCGGTTTTGCAATTCTCCCAAATTTCTTTTTATTCCTATTCTCTTTCCCACTGTCTGCTGCAGCACTTCGTAAAACGAAGATGGACCCCTTCAAGACATCAACAACATCGATGTCGTGACACCAACACAGGGAGGCATTCTATTTTTTATGCAGGATCTCAAATGGACAGTGCCCAATTAACCAAATTCTTCCGTGGAAAGTCGTTCGGGCATTGAACAAAAAAAGCTTTAAAAAGCTTTTGAAAGCCTTCATTGTTCTTTGTCCGGACGAATTTTCGCGGAAGAATTTGGTTAATTGGGGTGTCGACTCGAGCTAACTAAGGATTACTATCAGGTCGGGTCGACCTGGTTAGATTCAGGTTCGACCCGAAAAAACCAGGTCGCAAAAAGACCAGGTCAAAAATGACCCGTTCTGGTTTTGACCTGATGGAATCAGGTCGACCTGATTTTTTTTCACCTAAAATAATAAAGCTGGAAATAAGTTACAGGAACTTATATTACGACTAAAACCGACATATTCGTTTTTCGATGACTTCACTGAATCAAAATATTTTTCTAAAAGAGCAGTACGACAATTATTGTCAATGTGTTACTTGTGAATAAAAAATTGCTTCGGATGATGACATAAATTTACGAAAACTGCTCAATTTTGTAGGAGTCGGTTTTGGTTGAGCTATCACCTACAAACCAATTTTTTATTCAAAAATAACATATACTACCAGTGAGAATTGTCGTGTTACTTTTTTAAAAAAATCTTTTGGTTCAGTGAAATCATTGAAAAACGAATATTTTTGCGCACAAGTGTAGGCGACAAATTTGCCAAGCGTCCATTGATCTTAAAATTTGGTTGGATCAAACAAATACTGTCAGATAAAATTATTACTCAGATTCTAAAAATAGTTTGTCTCCGCACTCAGAGCTTTTTATAAGGATTTTGGACTGGGGGATTTTTCATCGAGGTGGCCCAAATTTTGTATTGAGTGGTCCCAAATTTTCAATTGAATGTTCCAACTTTTTCAATAAGTAGTGTTGTCTTTTATGCATACTTTTATTTTGCTTGTAATGGACAAAGATCGTGTGAGAAGCGCGAGCGAGAAAATTTTCCACTCGCGAGGATTTTGAATAAAAAATCCATACTTATTATGTATCTCTTTGTTGGAAAATTCAGTTTAAAAAGAAGAAAACACACTAAGAAAAAATATAATATAAAGCGCCGAAGGCGAAATTTTTTATTTCAAATTGCAAAATTTTGGGCACAACCCTGTCTGTCGACAGTAGACTACAATTCTTTAATTATACAAAAGAAAAAATGCATGTTGTCCACTTTAGAACCACTTTTCAGTGAGAAAATCTGTCATTTTTGTCCAGCTGAATATTAAGAATCATTATAAATCGCCGCAAGCGATTTTTTTTAGTTGAAAATGAGTTGAACTTTAAAGTTGAAAATGAGTTTCACTGGGATGCACTGGGGTGGATTTATAAAAAGTGGGGTGGACTGACATGGGCTTGGGGTATATATTTCATCCGAGTTTGTATGTTATAAAAGGCCCTGTCTACACCAACTCCGTAATCACATACTAGCTTGTAGAGTATTTGATTGCAACGCACACCTGCAAGGTGTAATGAGGTGAACAACTGCCGAAATATCTCTCTCGACCTCACAGTCGACGATGAGCTGAAAAAAATTGAGCTCAGGAACGGGCATCCCTTTTTCATCCAACTTCCAAAAGCTCAATACAGACGCGAAAACTTTGCTGGAAATTGTGGTAGTCCCAAATATTTTTGAAATTCTCCATTGATCGATTTATTTTAAGATATTCTATTATTTTGTGTTACCTATTCTGTAAGATAAGGGCGCTAACATTTATGTTAACAACAATTTGGTCAACATCAATCTAGTTGAGCAAATACTGAAATATAAAAAAAAATCAAATCTTAAGGTTTTTTTTCGTACTTTATGCAAAATATTCTTCAATTTTTATTTTTTGTTATTGCGTATCTTGCATATCTTTTCAAAGCATAAGAGTACAAAATTTGCTTCAGCTTAGAAAATTGGTTGTTCCTTACTGAAGAACTTTTCGGATTATTTCAATAGCTTTTCTACACACAGACCCCGCATGTTTTCCGTGATCAACCTTACTTTTCGGTACTTTAGACTTCAAAAAATTATTGAAAAAATATTTTCTACTATTCGTTATATAAAACCAGGTCCACCAGGTCAGGACCCGATCTGGTTTTCTTCCGACCTGGAAATCCAGGTCAGAACCAGGTCAAAAAAAATCAGGTCAGGACCCGATCTGGTGGACTTGATAGTAATCTTTAAACAGAACAGATGTTAAACAATTTTAAAGTAAATATTGCCTTAACTCTAAAGTATGTGCAATTACGTCCTCATCAATTTGGATTGGAAATTGCCGAAAGGGCAATATTGAAAAACCTGTACGAAGTCCAGAATTTAGAACTGACGTAGATCACGTAGCAGAGGCCTCTGACACATACCTCCATGGAAAAAAAGTTCGCCTCTTTTTTCTCTACAATACTGCACAAAAAACCTCATCATTAAAGAAATATTCACGAAAAATGATCAAATATCGTGTAGGGTCGCGCGACAGATTTTTTAAAATTTAATTTTCGTGATTTTCTGATGTCCATATCTTTTATTTAAAACCTTCCATAGCGATTTCCGTTCTAATTTCGCAGAGATATAAGGGAAAAACTTCCACAAACCTTCAAAAAACCAGATTTTCGACCACTTTTTCGACTGATTTTGCCTAAATTCAATTCCGTTATCAATTCTTTGACTATCTTTCAGAAAAAAAGTTTTTGAAAATTGGATAAGATTAACCCGATTTATGTAGAAAAAACACGTTAGACGATAGTAGAGATTCAGTTTTGGGGCCCTGGCTAAGTCCAAAATCTCAATTTCTTCCACAAACTGTTAGACAGGCTCAGATCTTTCAAACAAACAAAATTATGAAAATCAGAAAAGATTTGTTCGAGTTATGTGCAAAAAACACGTAGGGCCCTAGCACAGACTCGTTTCCAGTACCCTATCTAAGTCCAAGGAATCAAATTCAAGAAAAATTCTTCCATAAATTGTCGGCCATGCTCAGATCTTTCAAACAAAAAAAAAGTTTATGAAAATCGGAAAAGATTTACTCGAGTTATGTACAGAAGACCGAAAACCATTTAAACTGCCCTAGCTCATTGGCCCATGGGCCGACAGTGCCCAGATTCAATACCAAAAAGGATTTTTCAATTACCTTTCAGGAAAAAAAGTTTTTGAATCGGTTGAGTTTTACACAGTGACAGACAGACGGACGAGTCTAAAAATGGGCCCTAGTAGAAACTCAGTTTTAGGGCCTTGGAAGAGTAGAAAAGCTCAAAACTTTCAAACAAAACAAATTTATGAAAATCGGAGAAGATTTACTCGAGTTATGTACAAAAGATTCCCAGATTCAATCCCAAAAAAGATTTTTAGACCCGTACGAAGATTTGATTACCTTTCAGGGAAGAAGTTTTTGAAAATCGGCTGAGTTTTACTCGAGTTATCGTGTTGACAGACGGACGGACAGACATTTTTTTATTGCTGATTCGTCACCTAAGGACCATGATCGGTGTTTTCCCCTACTTCCGGGTCGAAATTCGACTGGTTGCAAGCGCCGTGGTAAACGCTCTTCGTCAGGGTCTAAAAATTGTCTATCCGTCTCTAAACACGATAACTTCAGTAAATTTTGACCGATTTACAATATTTTTGCCTCTGAAAGGTGGTCCGAAAAGTGGAACCCTTTGACTTATATCTCTTCGAAATTAGCACGGAAATCGATCTTCAACGCATTAAATGACCTCAGAAAATCACCAAATTTAAATTAGTAAAAATCTGTTGAGTGGCTCAGGCTGTAAGGTCCTTAGTGTGGACCCAAATCACTCTACGATATTTGGTGGTTTTTTGTGCTTTTTTGTAGAGAAAAAAGAGGTGAACTTTTTTTGGATCAGAAGCCTTTTCTAATGCTTTAGGTCGGTTCTAAGATCGGTCCTAATACAAAAACATTTTTTTGAAAATTTGTGTGAAATTTTTTTTACAGCGAGTCTTGGTTCATCGAGACTGGGTTTTCGTAAAGGTTTAGGTGCGACAATGCTGTTATGGAAAAGGTATAGTCAAGGCTTGTATGTTTGTCATGTGTATGTGTGTCATGTGATCGGTAAACTGTTTCCTTCCTGAAAGTCAAAAAATTAGTTAATAATTTTCTGTAAGTTTGTCTCGATTTCACCATGAGTTTCTACGTGTCTCTCTCTACTATTTATGAAAGGGGAAGATTTTCTACGTCTCAATCATTTCTTGTGTCATTTCATGATAAGAGACATATTAATCGTCTCTGAAAGGTTAAAGCCATAACCAATTGCAATTTAAACGTTCAATATTATTGTAAGTAAATGCAGATAACGTTTTCATTAAAACGAGAAACACAAATCGTTCATTGAATGAAAATATTGTGTAACAAGTATTTGACCCAGACATGAGCGCTCCAACTTACTAGAATAAAACTCCGTCAAGTATTTGTGCCGAGGATTTTAATTAAGGCTGCTTTAAGCTTGGGTGTATCTAAAAGTTACTGCAGCTTGCTGATTTAAGTTACAATTTTTAAAAAGCTCTTCCAAAAACAATATTGTTTCTTTGAAAAAATCTCAATTTTGAATGAAGAGAATAATTTTCATCAGAATCGTCGTTTTAGGTCGATACATAGCTTATCGCCGACATTTGTTGTATGGAGTAGATGATGCCTGTCGTTGTTTAGCCGCATTGAGAAAATAATCGACAGAGATAATGGGTGCGGCGATGTGAAAAGAAGCATATAGATAGAAAGAGCCACAATTATATTATTTACATAACATAATCCATTGTTGTAAGTGTATCTAATCTTCACGACCACATCCTTTCCTAAATAATAATACGAATGGCCACATACTACGTCTTTCTTAAGAAAACCAAATGCCTTATCACTGAAATAACGATGCTTCGAAGATACCTTATCGTAGCGATGGAAGTAGAGAAATATTGTCCGCTATTCTTGCGAAAGACTCATAAAATGCAAAACTATTGATAAAAATATTTACATAAAATATGTCGACGTGAAATAAATTGAAAATGGTCACTCATAGATATGGTTCGAGAAGCAAGCTAGGTAGAATTTGCGAAATGTGGTTCAGCTTAAGTGCGCACAGATAGTCCGAATCGGGTTTCAACACATCCTTCTTGTTTGCTTGTTTAAAAAAATTTTGAAAATAAAAATGTTCCCTTAAACAACCAACTTTTCAGTGTCATTTCCACATAGCAGATGTTGTATCTTCGTGTATAATTGTCTTTCCTTCATCCTGGTCGTAAAAGAGTAACAGCAAAGGTGCAATATATAGTTTGTTTGAAAATGCCGACGTAGAAAAAATGTTTAGTGGAGTAGACGCTGTCTAAGTTGGGTGAGTACCTTAGTGTCGTATTTATCACCGATCATGGTCCTTAGATGACGAATCAGCAATAAAAAAAATGTCCGTCCGTCCGTCTGTCAACACGATAACTCGAGTAAAACTCAACCGATTTTCAAAAACTTTGTTTTCCTAAAAGGTAATCGAAAATCTTTTATTGGGATTGAATCTGGACACTGTCGGTCCAAGGGCCACCCAGCTAGGACCGTTTAAGTGATTTTTGGTCTTTTGTACATAACTCGAGTAAATCTTTTCTGATTTTCAAAATTTTTTTTTGTTTGAAAGACCTGAGCATAGCCGACAATTTATGGAAGAAACTTTTTTGAATTTGAGTCCTTGCACTTTGCTAGGGCACTAAAATCCGAGTCTCTGCTAGGGCTCTATGTGTTTTGCGTCCATAACTCAGGCAAATCTTTTCCGATTTTCATAAATTTATTTTTGTTTGAAAGACCTGAGCATAGCCGACAATTTATGGAAGAAACTTTTTTAGATTTTAGTCCTTGGACATAGCTGGGGCACTAAAAACGAGTCTCCGCTAGGGCTCTATGTTTTTTTTTTTGTACATAACTCGGGTAAATTTCTTCCGATTTTCAAAACTCTTTTTTTGTTTGAAAGATCTAGGCATGACCGACAGTTTATAAAAGAAATCCTGTGCTTAGGGCTCAAGTGGACCATGTCGGTCCTAAGGTCGGCCCTAGCCAAAAAAAAATTTTTTTTGCTATGTTTCAGAGGAAATTGAGGGAAACATTTTTTGCTATGGAATTGTGTGTCCGAGGCCTCTACTTGGGGCCGGCTCTAGGTCGGTACTAAGGTCGACCCTAGCCCAAGAAATTGTTTTTTCTATGTTTTAAAGAAAATTGATTAGATCATTTTTCTATATTTTAGGGTCAATTTTGTGCTTTCGGAAAGGTTTTTTTACACCGTTTCTTCGGACGGGTTTTTCAATATTGCCCTATTGGCAATTTCCAATACAACTTAATGTGGACGCAATTTCATACACTTAAGAATTAAGGCAATATTTACTGAAATACGTTCAAGTCTCTTCGTAACATCATTGTTTGCCGCATCTATTCTGATACGTACGGGTCCCCTACATATGTTTTCTCTATAACGCTGCACAAAAAACCTTATCATTAAAGAAGTATTCACGAAAAACGACTAAATATCGTGTAGGGTCAGGTGATGAGTTTGGCCCACACTAAGGACTTTACAGCCCGAACGACTCAACAGTTTTTTTATAATTTTATTTTTGTAATTTTCCGGTGTCCATATCTTCAAAAAACCAACCAACCTTCAAAAAACCAGGTTTTTGACCACTTTTTCGACCGTATCTTCGAAAGTTTTCAACCGATTTTTTCAAATTCGATTCCTTAATCAATTCTGAGAGTATCTTTCAGGAAAAAAAAAGAATTTGAAAACAGGATAAGATTTACCCGATTTTAATAGAAAAAACACGTTGGGCCCTAGTAGAGATTCAGTTTTAGGGTCCTGGCTGAGTCTCAAAATTTAAAAAAGTTTCTTCCATAAATTGTCAAAAATACCCAGACCTTTCAAACAAAAAAAAGTTTATGAAAATTTGAAAAGATTTTGAAGATCAGTTCAGTTTTACTCGAGTTATCGTGTTGACAGACGGACGGACGAACATTTTTTTTATGCTGATTCGTCATCCAAGGACCATGATCGGTGCTCCCCCCTACTCCCAGGTCGAAATTCGACTGGTTACAAACGTCGTGGCAAACGCTAAAAAATCGGACTGATACGTATTTCTCCACTAGGTCCCACGACTCTAGAAAGGTATCACTCGCCTTGATCGGCGATGGACTGTAAAATCTCTAAGTATTGGCCATATCACTTTTAAGAGTGAACTGGCCAATACTTTGCACGGCTTACATGACACAATGACTTCAACGTGTCGCGGAATTTTGATCTCTATGACTCATTCGAGTCTTCATTCCAATGAAAGACTTTCGTAGAAGAACATTTTTTTTAAATTATTTTATTTATTTATTAATTATTTAGTGTTCAACTTTGAAAAATGGTCTGCACAGAGGAAAAATATCGTTTTTGATGAATATCTCGGACAAGACGGAACCGATTCCAGTCAAATTTTATGCGAATATGTATCCCAATAATGCAAACCATTTGGCTGAAACAACACTCCTGACAAGTGGAAGTAGTTGGCTGTAGGAGTCCAAAACGTCGAAAAAATTGTAATTTTCAAAGGGTCGTGGAAGGGACAGTTTACGTCTTTTTCTGAAACCCAAAGCGGGAGGCTGTAGGTATTGGTCTCAGCTTTTAAATGATAGCCTAAGTACAGGTGGAAAAAAAGAAAATCAAATTAAGTAAAAAGTTAATTTTTGCAATTCACCGACAAAAACTCGTTTTTTCGTGCGTCATTTTGCACGAGTGCGATGACGGTATTTTTACTCACTAGTGCGATGACGGTTTTTTACGCACTACTTGAATTGAATTTTTATATTAAAAAAAAATATCGTTTTTGTCGGTGAATTGCAAAAAAACGTTGTTTGATACACGTTACGTATGTTGGTAGCTTAACGCACACGATGTGCGGCCGAACTCGCCTTCGGCTCGTATCGGTAATCTCACATCTAGTGCGTTAAACTACCTTCATACGTAACTTGTATCAAAAATTACTATTCTTAGCTTTTTGACATTCCAAACAGCTCTGTCAAAAAAAAACCTATTTGAATGGCCCCAAAAATTGTCGCCACCGTTTCTTCGCGTTTTCGAATTTCGTCAACACTTAATGGATATAGCATTTTAATTTTCAGATTGTTTAGGGTTCGGCAACATCAACAAATTTCTGTCGCATGATAAAACGATGTCATGATGTTCGGCAATAATGAGTTTTCTGATGAATGTTATTCATTTTGTTTATTGAATTATACCCTTGTAGAAGTTGATAATCAACGCAACGTGAAAGTGACAGTGATCCACACCATACCACCCTTTTTCAATTAGGTCAACATCGATGAACTCAAAAAACTTCTTGTGTAATAATTTTTTGAATAAATCCAAAAACTGACATTGCAAATAAATGTTCAATTTCATAGCAATTGCTACCAACGAATTAAATTCTAAATTTGGTATCGTCATTTAACTACGTATCATTGTTTTTGCCGTGTATACACAAACGCGAATTGTTCACGATTGGCTATCCTTATCATTCATTCTAGTTTGTGATACCGGCTTTTTTTCTATATATATACACAGACGCATACAATCAAATATGCGCAATGATCTCACAATATTTTTCATTATACGTTCAGCATATAGAGTTTATATTCTTTATATACCGTAACATCAGCTGGTATCGCTATACATTCACAAAAAACGACTTTTCATTAAAGGCCGAATGAAACAGCAGCAAAACAAACATCGTTCTATTACATTTACCCCGGTTTAAAACACGAAACATCTCTCGGCTCGATATATACAGACATTTTACCATACAATTTTTATGTCGAAAAATTTTTCTCTACTTTACAGTCAGTCGTTGTCGGCAATTCGTGATATAAAGAGTTCTTCGTTCTCTCTGTGTTACGTTCTTAAGGTGGTTTTTTTAAAGAAAAAAAAGAGTTTATGAAAAAAGGAAATTTGCAAATGAAAAGTGAATCGAATGAAATTTTTTAAGGAAAAAAGTAAATTTTCAATTTTTATTAATTGAAAAGAAAATATCATTATTCAATTGTTTCGTACAGTGTTTTGGAATAAAATAGAAAATCAAATAAACAAAAAGCATATACCGGTCAGTGTTTTTCTTTTCTCTTCGGTGGAAATTCCATATCATTCGCGCTCGATTTTTGTTATTGAATGTACGAGTGAATTGAAGGAGAATTTTATTGGGCAATCGTTTTTCCTTGTTTTGAATCCCATTTTCCGGACGAATTGATAAATAAAACGATTTGTTGAACTTCAGTGTGGTGCGTGCATTGCAAAATAATCGGGGAAAATTCAGTGAAATCTTCGAAAGGAAAAGACTCAGAAGAATACAAACAGTTAAATTATGATTTGTTACAAGCCACAGATTCAGATGAATGAATCGAAATGCTTTGATATTGGTAAACCTGACATTGTGACCAGTGTAATTGATTCGACGAATCTGGATGGAAAATTAGTTGCTTTTAGTGAAAATCCCGTTTATCCAACGAGCGAAGTTGTTTTGTGAAAATTGACACATTTAGTGTTAGAGAATTTGAAGTGTTGAGATACGGAAATTAAGCTAAACAAACTGAATTCAAATAGAAATTAAAAGCGGACCAATAGAGAACAAAAAAAAATACATCAAATTAAAGACACAAAATAAATTTTCAAAGTAAATAAAGCGAAATAGCCGAATCACAATTAAAAGAATATTTGTAAAAATGTCCACTGGAAAGCGTCTAGCCAAGAGATCAATTATAGGTACTCGTGTGTGTGCACAAGGTGCTGATTATCTCTGGTATTCAGGCATAATACAAGCAGTAAAAACTCCAGCTAGTTTGCGAGATAACAACAATTGCATAAATCTGACGCCGGATACAAAATACTCAGTCCGTTTCGATTCGAAGCAAGACATGACTGGGCTGGGCTACGGACCCGGTCAAACGCGTCGTTTGATCAAAGAATACCTTGAGTCTGAACTCATTGGACCTGGTTTCCAGAGCGTCATCAATGTTCACCTTCGTCCAACGCAAAAAATTTATATAACTTACAATGGACGCGAAAGTGCAGGTGAGGTGATTTCACACGATGTGGATAAAGATGAAGTTACCGTTAAGATACCAGCCAATGGTCATGAGGTGAGTACATTAAAACCATACTTTCCACTCTATTCATGCATCTTATCAAACAGCGAGCGCTTATTGCGGCTCTCATTACATTCACACTCATACAAC
>CM055404.1:30249138-30278362 GCA_029228625.1 Pseudolycoriella hygida
GCTAGTTCCTTTTACAAAATATCACAAAAAGTAGGTGGCTAACGAAGTTAGGGAACTTTTCCTTTTACGACATGTCACAAAAACTAGGTGGCCAACAAACAAAGGAACGTTTCCTTTTACGAAATGTCACGAAAACTAGGTGGCTAACGAAGCAAAGAAACTTTTCCTTTTACGAAATGTTACAAAAACTGAATTCCAATAATTGTTCATCAAATCAAAAGTTTGTCGTATATATACGAATATAAAAAATTTTAAGGTCCTGGACCACGAGAACGCTTTCCCGCGGCCTAACTCTTGTTGTATTATCATCAGTGGACCTCACCAGACCATTTCCAATCATTTCTGGTCTGATTTGAGTTGCATCTGTAAACTGCATATTTGCTCTTCCCACATCATCTCGCAAACTTCCCACATCATCCCACACACTTCCCACTTTCCACATCATTACACATCATTTTCGGTCACTTCAAAAATTTTTTTTTCTCATAGTCGCTCTACGGCAGCGTAGCTCATTTCGGACCATTTTGACCGACTCCTGGAAACGAACCCCCCAACCCTTGGCTTCGTGAGATGGATACCTTTCATTTGATACCCCTATTCACCGCGGTCTGACCACTACCGGCCGAGATATAGCCAAAGATGTGCTCCCGTCGGTGGATTTTCATATATGGGGGTTGTATGGGAACTTTGAAGGCCAATAACTCAGTTCCAAAATTTTTTTCGGGGTAGCCACCGGCTGAATTTTGCCATTTGAGACCGAAAATGAACTTCCCTAAAAATTTTAATGAAATCGCTCGGGCGGTTCTCGATAAAAAAAAAAGTAGATAGATACATAGATAGATCGTGGACACAAAATTTGAATGAAATTGAATGAAATGAATAAAATTTTCATTATTTTCAAACATATTTTTCCCATTTTTATACGGAAATTGGTCATCTTTGATTGGCGATATCTCGGCTCGTTTTCAACCGATTTTAATGAGTTTGGACTCGTTGCAAAGCTGCTGCGACGTAGTTTTTTTAGGAGGGGGAGGGGGCGAGGAGAAAAAACTCAAAAGTTCGCCTATACATCGTGTCTTGTGTTTTTTGTATAGAGTTTTTTGGGTTTGTAGACGTTTTTTTTTGGGGGCTTGGGGACTGTGTCACGCTCTCCTCTACCGCTCCAAGCATGATCCGACTCAGTTGCAACTTTCCATCTCGTTTTTAGTGTTCCTGGTTTTCGACCGATTACCTATTTCAATTGCACATGCTGTTCCTCTTTTCTTTACACATGCATCATATTGTGAACATGCAATCCGATGTGACATTCATTCTTATCGGAATCACCAAGCACTGCACTACATTGTCTGGACAATTATCTAATATTAAAACAGTCAGTGCACGAATACAACTGCGACTTGAAACAACTTCTTCGGGATACGATTGTCGTCCATACGCTATACATGACCAAGCCATCGTAGTCTAATAATTTTTGTTGTTCTAACTATGTCCGGCTCTCCATAAAGCTGCATAAGCTCATGATTATGATCGTCTGCGCCATCTGTTCATATTTTCGTCATATACTGGTCCGAAAATTGTCCGCAGTACCTTTCTTTCGAAGGTGAGCAATGATTGTTTGTCTTTCTGAGGCATGCACCACGACTCCGACCCATACGTAACTATTGGTCTTATCACAGATTTGTACAGTGCGCATTTAGAGTTTCTGCTTACTGATTTGGACTTTACAATTTTTATCAGGCTGTAATAACTCCGGTTGCCAAGAGTTAACCGTCTTTTGATTTCGTCCGTGATTACGTTGTCAGAATTAAGCAGAGATCCAAGATATACGAACTTGTCTACCACCTTAAATGTGTGTGTGTCAATTGTTACGCTTTGGTCGTGTTGTCGATTCGATGGGGAGACAATCATGTATTCGGTCTTTGTGTCATTAACCTTCAACCCGAGGTCGGTACCTTTTCTGTCCAAAGCCGTGAACTTTTCCTTAACAGCTTCGGCTGTTTACTGTTTCGGCCCAAGATATCCAAGTCATCAGCGAAGCCCAGCAATTGACTGGATTTGGTGAAAATGGTGCTGCTGGTGTCGATGTCCATGGTTTCCACTGCTGCTTCACGGGTCAAATTAAAAAGCAGCGTCGCGAGCGGATCACCTTGACGTAGTCCTTCCTCAATGTCGAAAGCGTCTGACAATTTGCTTCGGATTCTTACTCGGCTGTTAGCTCCATCCATTGTCAACTTTGTTACCGAGATTAGTTTTTTGGGAACCCCTAATTCCTCCATCACTCTCCATAACTTCCTCCTGTTGACACTGTCGTATGCTGCCTTGAAGTCTACGAACAATTGGTGTACTTCCACGTTGTACTCCTTACACTTCTCCAAGATCTGTCTAATGCTGAACAGCTGGTCCGTTGTTGAACGACCTACACGAAAACCACCTTGATATTCACCAACAGTAGATTCCATGTATGGAAGAAGGCGTTTGTATAGAATATTCGCAAATATCTTGTAGGCGATATTCAAAAGCGAAATTCCTCGATAGTTGCCACACTCCAATTTGTCGTCTTTCTTGTACAAAGGGCAGATGATGCCAGTCTTCCACTCTCCCGGCAACCCCTCGACATTCCAGATGCGCTTGATGAGCTCGTACATCTCCATACATAATGCGTTACCACCGTGCTTGAAAAGTTCTCCAGGTATGTTGTCGATTCCTGGGGCTTTGAAATTTTTGAGCTTTAAAATTTCATGCTCCACTTCCTGTAGCGTTGGTTCTGCAATATGTGGCTGCGCGGTCTGAAATGGTAAGTTGTTGTTGGTGTCGTTTCGGTTCGGTGGTCTGTTCGGGTTCAGCAGTTCCTTAAAGTACTCCGCCCATCGTCTGATGCACCTTTCCTCATCTACTAAGACCAACCCCTCCTTGTCCTTGCACAATAAAGGTTGTTGACTGTAACCTTTCCTCGATTCGTTTACTTACCGGTAAAAATTCCGCGTCTCTTTTCGATTACCAAACCTTTCAATTTCGATTAAAACTTCCTTGTCATGTTGTCGCTTTTTTCTTCGGAATAGTTTTTTCTCGAAATTTCTCTTCGAACGGTACTCTGCCATGCCAGCTCGAGTGCATCTATTTAGATTTCTCGCTCGAGCCGCATTTTTGTCATCCAGTGCTTTTCTGCATTCGTCATCGAACCAGTCATTTCTTTTCTTCCCCGTTCTCGTTCCTATCGTCTCTGCTGCGGCTTGCTCTACGTTTCGTCTAATTTGATTCCATGCATCGTCTACGTTTCGTTGTTCGCTTTCCATTCCGTCAATAATTTTCTTCTCCAAACTATCCACATATTGTCGTTTAATATTTTCGTCCTGCAGTTTCTCGACGTTCCACTTTTCCAATGCCGGCTGTCGATTGTGTGAAATCGAAACTCGAGCCCTAACAACCACCTTTACCAAGTAGTGATCTGAATCAATGTTCGGTCCCCTACAACTTTTGACATCCAAAACATTTGAACAGTGACGCCCATCTATGAACACGTGGTCAATCTGGTTTTTGGTTCGTCCATCAGGTGATACCCATGTCGCTTTGTGGATGTCTTTATGTTCGAAATAGGTACTGCAGACAACCATGTTCCTTGACGCTGCGAAATCAATTGCCAACGTTCCATTTTCGTTTGAATTTTCGTGGAGGCTATATTTACCAATAGTGGGACGGTAGTAGACTTCGCGACCTACCTTGGCATTCAAATCCCCAAGTATGATTTTCATGTCTCGATTCTGTGCTCCATCATACACTTTCACCAGTTTCTCGTAAAATAGCTCCTTCGCTTCATTATCTTTTTCCTCCGTTGGAGCGTAGACGTTAATAAGAGTATAATTGAAAAATTTTCCTCTTATCCGTAGAGTGCATATTCGTTCGTTGACAGGAGTGAAACCAATCACCGCGTTTCTGGCTCTACCGAAGACCATGAAGCCTGTTCCGTATTCTCTTGGGCTGTCGTTGCTCTTGCCGTTGTAATAAAACGTAAAGTCTCTACTGATCATAGAATCCTTCCCAGGCCATCTAGTTTCCTGTACTGCTGTAATGTCAAGTTTAGTCGCCCTTAGCGCACTAGTGAGTGATCTCAACCCTCCTGGCCGTAACAGAGATCTTACATTCCATGTTCCTAACTGTAAATCGTTGTCCTTTTTCCGTTGCCTAAGTCGTTGCCGTTTATCCTGTCCAATCCGAGGCTCTGTTGTTGAATTCATAATCATATCGCTTTTTTGAGTGTGGTATGGTGGCTAGCTACACGCTTACTTACTTACTTAACCGGCACTACAACCCATTAAGGGTCTTGGCCTTCTGCAACATGCTTCTCCAACCGGACCTATCCGCAGCTAACGTTTCCCAGCTGGATACTCCCACAGTTTTTAAGTCAGCAAGAGCTGCATCATACCATCTGGATTTTGGACGCCCTGCACCTCTCTTGCCCTCCGGTCTGGTTTTAAGGATTTTTTTCGGAATACGATGATCTTCCATTCGTTGTACATGACCGAGCCAACGCAGTCGGTTTATTTTGGTAGTTCTGACTATGTCCGGCTCTCCATAAAGCTGACTCAGCTCATGATTGAATCGTCTGCGCCATCGGTTCTGCCTTTGATCGAATACTGGTCCAAATATTGTCAGCAGTACTTTTCTTTCGAACGTGTGCAGCGATTGTTCGTCTCTTTGTGTCAAGCACCACGACTCCGAACCATACGTAACCACCGGTCTGATCACAGATTTGTATATTGCGCATTTTGAATTTCGGCTTACTGACTTGGACTTTAAGATTTTCAGAAGGCCGTAATAACTCCGGTTGCCCAGAATTACTCGTCTCTTAGTTTCGTCCGCGATGTCGTTATTAGTGTTCAGCTCCGATCCAAGGTATACGAATTTGTTGACCATTTTGAATGTGCGTGTGTCGATTGTTACGGTTTCCTGCTGGTGTCGATTCGAAGGCGGGATGATCATATATTTCGTTTTTTCGTCATTAACTTTCAACCCAAGGTCGGTACCTTTCCTCTCCAAAGCCATAAACTTGTCTTTAACAACATCCATTTTCCTTCCAAGTACGTCCAGGCTAGCCACACGCCCGGTGCCCGGGACTACGACGTGGACGTAAAAAAAGCACTTGATAGTTAGACAGTTGCACGCCTGGCACATGACACGGAACACCACACTCCGCTCATATGCAATCAGGCGCTACCCTATCTAACTACCCAATCCCCCCATCTTACACACTCTGCCCGACTTGAAATATTTAAGTTTCAAAACAAAACATTAAAAAAGAGGTCATTCATAAAGCACGTACGCCACAAAAAAGGTTTTCGTCTAATCTCCCTTCCAGCTCACGAAGCGTACGTAGTGTACCGTCTCCAGTTTAAACCAGTCCGAAGCTTTGAGAGAAACAATTAAGTAATTTAAATTACGTTGTATAAACCAAAATATGTCTTTGTTTGATGATACTGAAAACTACGGATCGATAGAAACAAATAACAGCTGTGAAAGCAATTCGATACGCCACGTAATGACCAAATGACTTACGTTATTGTCGAATTCATATATTTTCAATACAATTATGGTTGTTATTGTTAAAACTCAATAAAAATTTGTGGAAATTTTAAGATTTTTCTTTGTGCTTGCGGGTGATTACTTGCAATACTATGACTGTGAATAAAATTGTAGAGTGCGTGATGACGTGGATTTAATTATTTTGCCAATGGACCGTTTGCGTTTCAAAAGCTTCGACGCAAAACATTATTCCAAGCAATTTTTTATGAAATTCATTTTGTTTACAATGTACGATCAGCACTGACTACCATTTGTAGTTACAATAACTATTGCAATCATTAAAAAAATTGAAAGTTAGCAAAAATATTGGGTCGGCCAATTTGCGATTACGGTTTGAATTTAGGGCAAGTTTATGATCGCAATCAATATAAAGACGAAATTTGTTCTTAGAAGAACAGGACTGCGCAGGTCTTAGAATCGCGAATATCTGCGCAAAAGTACAATTTTTTTATTAAATTGAGGTCAATGTATCATAATGTTTTACGTGGATTGCGATATTTGAAAAAGCAAACGGTCCATTGCGATGTGCGAAGGAGTACTCACTTCAAAATGACTCTTTTTTAATTATGATTTAACGTGATTTACTGTGATTTAACATGATTTACTGTGATTTAACATGATTTACTGTGATTTAACATGATTTACTGTGATTTAACATGATTTACTGTGGTTTGCTAATGATTTACCAAAGTGATAGCCTACTCGGTTCATTGTCGATTTTGAAACAAATGACTCATTATGGAACATTGATGAAGTTGTAAATCACACAGAAATTACCGATTAAATTCATAACTTCATTTGCATTCGTTCATCAGAACCAACCCAAACAGCCCAACGTTTGATTCAACGATGATGATTCGATATTACTGACGAGTCTAATACATTGTGATAACTCTAACTTGGGCTGGTTGAACAATTTGCTGATGTGCTGCTGATGGTCTAATATATTATGAACAATTTTGTTTGAATGACGCAGTTTACTGGCAGACTGGCTGATAAATTTATATTTGTGGATTATCGATTTGTTTTTCTTTTTAGATTCAGGTTGATTTGTTTAATTTTTTTACATTTTTTTTACAATTTAATTTCGGTGGTTTCTTATTTTTATTATAAATTTTGTTTGATTAGATAATAATTATTACTAACCAATAAATCATTAACTGTGATTCTGAACAAAGAAGTTAAGGGAAAATTTTACAAATTGTGAGTGCGATCAAAACATAACTAAACTCGAACGCGAAGCATTATTAAGACTTTCGAACTCCTTGGTTAGGTTGAATTCGTGTGTTGTACTAAGCAATTTCTTTTCTTAGTGTATGGTGAATTTCATGACGCTCACCTTTAGTGCGGCAACGGCTTATGTCAAAGTATACTGTTTTTCATGACACGATGCATCAGTTGTGAAACTAATGGTATTTCTTGTTTAACAACTTAAGCATCGTATAATGAAAATAACTATACTTTGAAAGGACGCACCAAATGCCTGAATATTCCTATGAGTTGAGAATGAGGAGGATGTCTGATTGAGCAAAATGATGGGAGTATTGCGGAAGAGGTGGTTGTTTGGGGGGAAACTACTTTTGTTATATATTACGAAAACAGGGTTTGTTTGAAATAAACTCTCCAATTTTAAATTATGCCTTTTATTTGTATTCTTTAACCAACCGGTTTCAGGAACTATGTTCCCATCATCAGGGCTTGATTCAAACTAAAAGTATTTTGACACAACCTTAAGGAAATTTGAAACATACATACATAAAGTCATCTCAAAATTGATACTGCAATTACGTACATCATACAACGGGTAACGAATTTTTTAACAGGTTTCAACAGGGTGAACAATGTTACAATTACGAGTACCATTACAAAACAACTTCATTTAGAGATCGGGTAGGTTCATGTCAAGTGTAACGTTTTCCACATTTCAGTGTCGTCATACAATGTGCCATTCAATACAAGGCTCTCGAAATCGTCAATGTTGCGGTGTTCCGTTGTAGTCATATTTGTATGTTCATTCACAGTCAAAGAACTCGTCGTCATCCACTACAGTATGTGTCGAATCGTCTAAGCTTATGATGTTGTTGTCAATGGTTCTCTTCTTATCAAACAAGGTCAGGATAAGGGAATCGACATCTCCCTTATCTTCATTCAATAGATTTAAATGAGAGTTCTGTATGAGAGTGTATGTATGTTTCAAATTTCCTTAAGGTTGTGTCAAAATACTTTTAGTTTGAACCAAGCCCTGATGATGGGAACATAGTTCCTGAAACCGGTTGGTTAAAAAATACAAATAAAAGGCATAATTTAAAATTGGAGAGTTTATTTCAAACAAACCCTGTTTTCGTAATATTTACACAATTGTGCCGTATTCTGCGTATCAATTAATTAATAATTTGTTAATTGAATTATTATTACATTACTTTTGTTAGCTGTGGGCACCACTATCTTGCTTTGCATTTCTTTCTTTTTTTTTATTCTCTCTGTTAAGTGTCTGGTTCGACTGTCGGGGTGTTACACGTGGATTAACCACGCTACGGACCACATGTTTAACGTGTATTCCGAACCACGCCTTCATTTTAAGGATTATTTCTTTTACGATTTTGTCGCACGCTAGTACATCTGGCAACACCTAAGCGAGCATCGAATAGAATGAACAAAGAACAGAACAAAGTTCTTTGAAAAGGAGTCTTATGCGTTTACCACGACGTTTGTAACCACCCCAATTTCTACCCGGAAGTAGGGTGGGAGCATCGATCATGATCCTTAGAATCAACAATAAAGAAAATGTCCGTCCGACCGTCCGTCCGTCACCGTGATAACTTGAACGAAACTCAACCGATTTTCAAAAAAAAATTTTCCCCAATGAGCAAGGGCCGTTTATGTGGTTTTTGGTCTTTTGCACATAAGTCGAGCAAATCTTTTCCAATTTTCAAATTTTTTTTTTTTTTGTTTGAGAGGTCTCGGCATACCTGACACTTTATGCAAGAAACTTTTTTAATTTTGCGCTTTTTGACAAAGCTAAGGC
Organism: Pseudolycoriella hygida; assembly: GCA_029228625.1. NCBI lineage: Eukaryota > Metazoa > Arthropoda > Insecta > Diptera > Sciaridae > Pseudolycoriella > Pseudolycoriella hygida. The sequence continues at coordinate 30,257,741 of CM055404.1, forward strand.
CCTAAATCTAAATCTCTCCAACGTGTTTTTTTACATAAGTCAGGTAAATCTTATCCGATTTTCAAAATTTTTTTTTTCCTGAAAGATGGAAATGTTAGGCATCACCATCCTAACTTTTCCTATAAACTAGTTCAACATTTGGCAATTTTCTATTTTTATGATAAATATTCTGTCCTGAAATTGTCAAAACATGTCGAAAGACGCCAAGTAGCCCTTAGGGCAGCTCATGAAAGTTCACGAAATTTTACTCGTGTACTCGAAAAATTAATTTTAGTTTAGTAATGAATTATAACTCAGGAGAGGGGGAAGGCTCCAAGGAATCCAATGATGAAAACCTTTGTATCATTGGGGCTTACCATCCCATAAAAGTTCATTTGATTTCATTTCGTTTTACACGAGTTATAGCCAAAAAACCATTTTTTCCACCCCCTGACATGCACTTACTTAGAGCACCATAACTCCCCCAAGATATAAAATTTTCCAAAAATAAGAAATTTCTTTTCTTACTTTAGAATAAGGAATCGAATCGGGAAAAAGTAGGACATGTTGTCCCAAAAGTGTCATTTTTCCGCAAAATCTTTTCTACCCGTAGCGGGTATAGCGGGCGGACCTAATTTTTTTCCCCCCACCCACATATTAGAAGCATCAACATTTCGGCATCCAGTGCTAATCATCAGTCAAGTCATGCACCTTGATATGCTGATATGGGGTGAAGTACCGACTATTTGATGTTCCATATGAACAATCTACGGTTGGCACTGGGTGCCGAAATGTTGATGCTTCTAATATGTTCAAGAACGCAACTGTTCTAGTTGAGTTCAATCTGAGCGTCATTACAATGACAAAATAATTCAAAATAAAAATTCTCAACCTGTGACCTTCTGTTACTTGTCTATGTGATCGAAAATTAAAGTAAAATTTCCACGTTTCAGTTTAATTGTTCCACGATCAAGCAAAGCTCGAGTAATATATAAGATATTCTCAAAAACAACAAAATATTATTAACGCACTAAAAAATTTATCGCACTAGAGCGAAAAAATTAATGAAATTTCGACTAGAGATGAGCGGGTTGCCCGAAACTTCGAAAAACCCGACCCGAACCCTAACCCGTATTGTTTTTTTCGGGTTCATGGGTTTCGGTTTTAGAAAATTTAAATTGGGTCGGGTTCGGTCCGGGCCGGGTTTGGAAACAGTTCGGGTTTCGGGTTTCGAAAAATTTTATCGGGTCGGGTTCGGTCCGGGTCGGGTTGTTGTATCTTTTTATTCGGGTCCCGATCCTTTATTGACTTTTTATATTTTACAAAGCTCGCCTAAATTTTATCATCTTATATTACACGAATTTTGTTTTAGTCTAAGGTCCGTGAAGAATGCAGACGTCGGGCCTTGATATAATTTTTGTTCAGAAGTAATTTGGGTTGTGAGTTTCGAAAAACTTGAGTGTCTGGTTCGGTCCGGGTCGGGTTTTGAAACAATTCTGGTTTCGGGTTTCGAAAAATTTTATCGGGTCGGGTTTCGAAAAATGGTCGACCCGCTTATCTCTAATTTCGACAAATTTTTGCAAATGGAAAAACGTAGGAAAAAACTTGTGAAAAAACGGTGAATTGCAAGAAATGTTGTTTAATACACGTTTAACGCACATGATATGTTGCCGAACTCGCTTTCGGCTCGTGTCGGCAATCTCATGTCTAGTGCGATAAACTACCTTCTTCGTACGTAACTTGTATCAGAAACTACTATTAAATACAACTTGTTTAAATGGCTCCTACAGGGTGGTCCGAAACAATACAATATCAATACACCCGCACGGAGTAAAGAGTCATATGCGCCCAAAAGACCTTTTTCAAAGCACTTCGCTCTTCGTGCGGGTCTACAAATTGTGCTGTGTTACTGTTAAATCGTATTTGTGAACGAATCCGTTCCTGTAAAATTAACAAAAACAAAATGAAGGAAAATCTGCTTATTCAAAAGTATTTATTAACAAAAACTCAATTAAATTTGCAGTTCTTTAAATTGTCAACACATCATCTCGTGCTTAAGTAGGTGTAAATGAAGCCATCAGATTGTTCTATTCAAATGGAAACGAGAAATGGAAAGAGCCAATTGAAACCGTCATTACTATCCAGATGGTTTTTATGGTACGATATTAGTTAAAAAAACAGAAAAACAAATTAAAAATATAATTTCAGTTGGGCATTTGAATATCTGAGAAATGGCCGCAAAAAAGCCTTGGAGCTTGATGATATTCTTGCGGTTCCCTCAGAAAATGATGCAGAAACTTTATCCAGACGCATAGGTCATAATTGGCTGGTCCAACTGAAAAAAGCGCCACCTAAACTCAATTCCGCTCTGATAGCCACATTTTTTTCATCTTTTGCCTTCGCAACGTTTCTCGCCATAATGAAAGACTGTGTCTTTCGGTAAGTGTAGATAAGCCGCAAATTGTAAACATTTTCAACATTTGCAATCACTTAAGAGTAATGCAGGGTCCAGCACTGGGAATTCTTATAAAAGCTTTCACCAAATCGAATTCCGATGGTCTTGAACTTGGAATTTATGCTGGTATTATGCTTATGGTATCATTGCTGCTGTTCACCCTGTTCCACCACTACTCAATCTTCCTTTGCTTTGAGCTGGGAATGCGAATCCGAGTGGCATTGTCAATGCTCATCTACGACAAAGTAACACAGGAAGTAATTCCAACAATTCTTCCAATGATTCCTTTCAACTCTTGCAGGCTTTAAGATTAAGTCAATTTTCCTTAGAGAAGACAAATCTCAGTCAGATCATCAACTTGCTGACGAATGACACGAACCGATTCGACCGTGGTATGCCATTCATTCCGTATATCATTGTTGCGCCGCTGCAAATTATGAGTGTCACCGGCGTTCTCTGGATTTATTTGGGTCCGAGTTGCTTCGCCCTTCCACTCTTACTCCTTCTTCTCGTACCATTCCAAAGTTGGGTTGGAAAAGTATTTGGAAATCTTCGTGTAGCTGCAGCAAAGAAGACAGACGAACGGATAAAACTCATCAACGAAGCTATCAATGGCATTCAGGTAAATTTTTCGTACCAATTTTCTTCATACTTATTCAAACAGGCTACGTCGTTTCATTGCCTAGAAAAAATGACGTCTGTTTCACTAGAAATATTATGCAGGTTATTGACCCGATTGTTTTTTAAACTCATACACTGATGTGTAATACAACAGTAATTTCTAATGAAATAAAGTTTTGTGTGGCTAAATCTGCAATTAGGATTTATAGTCGACTTTTCACAAAGTTTTCTTCCAGAAACTTTTTAATTTTGCATTAATACTTTCTTTACCCTTCCCCAGATGATCAAAATGTGTACCTACGAAAATGTATATTTCCAAAAAGTTTTGGAAGCGAGAAAGTAAGTTTGAATCAAAGTTCTAGCCCAAGTTGTAACCCTCAATTCTGAAAACAGAGCCGAGCTGAAAATGATCACAAAAACATGGATGTTCGATGCGATAAACAAAAGTGTTTTCGATGTGTCGTCTAAAATTATGATTATGCTGACGTTCTTGGTCTACATTTTGCTTCCGAACTCAGTCGTAGACCCTTCTACAGTTTTTATTACTCTCACCTTAGCCAACTACCTGCGAACTACCATCACGAACGCTTTACCCGTGGCTATCACAGGACTCTATGAACTTCGAGTTTCGATCAATCGAATCCAGGTTGGTGATCTTCACAAGCCTCTGCCGACTATTCTTTCATTCTTTTGTTCCTTACAGACTTTCTTACTTCTGGAGGAAAAGGGGGATGTTACCCATAGTGAAACCAGCGCAAACAAAGCTGGAATTAGTATCAAAGATTTCACGACACGTTGGACGAAAGAAGGCCAGCATGTGATATCGAATGCATCTGTTGACATTCCAGCTGGCCAACTCACGGCTGTTATTGGATCCGTTGCATCGGGCAAGGTATAGCTCTGATATTTCCATCCAACGATTCCTTCTTTGCATCCATCCATTTCAGTCGTCTCTCATTCATGGAATTCTCGGAGAAGTACCAGCTGAAACCGGTTCCGTAACCGTTGATGGAACCATTTCGTATGCTCCTCAAGATCCTTGGCTATTCTCCGGCACAATCCAGGAAAATATTCTGGCTGGAGAAAAATTGGACCTCGGATGGTATGCCCAGGTTGTTGAGGCGTGTTCCCTCACGCAGGATATTAACATGTTCCCAGAAGGTGACCAGGCCAATGTCGGAGAAAAGGGAATGGTCTTGAGTGGAGGTCAAAAAGCGAGAGTCAATCTGGCGCGGTGAGTCTGAGATATTGCAACTTCTTTGTGACAAATTTGAATTCGAAAATGTCTCTAGAGCTGTTTACCGAAAGGCGGATATTTACTTACTCGACGATCCGTTATCGGCTGTTGACGTCAAAGTGGGCAAGTTCCTATTCGAAAAATGCATTTGTGGCATCCTCAAATCAAAGACCGTTGTGTTGGTCACTCATCATCTGAAACTCCTAAGCACCGACGAATCCATTAACGTGGTGCTGCTGAAAGATAACACGGTCGCCGCATCTGGTCCTTTCGTAGAAGTCAAACAACATTTGGATTTCGAAGTTCTATCTGGTTTTGACGTGGACCATCACGACGAGGAAGACAAAACGAGCGGCGATGTCCCTAAACCACTAGTTCCTAGCAAAACTGTCAAGTAAGAAGCTTCGAATCTTCTCTCCTTACGAGAAACTTATCACAGAGTTCTTCATTCAGATCGAAAGCAGACAATCAGAAGAACAACAAAAAGACTGACCGTGAGGAAACAAGAACTAAAGGAATCGTTTCGTGGAGTCTCCACCACAAATATTTTAGTATCGGAAACGGTTGCTTCATGTTGTTACTATTTGTGCTTGGAACCATCGCAGCGCAAGTTTTCACATCTGGATCGGATTACTGGCTCAAAGTCTGGTACTTTTGATACAAACGATTCGTAACGATTGAAAAATGAAATTCCGACTTTCACTTAGGTCTGGCACAGAAACGGCTCAAGTTCTAAAAAACGCAAATGGCCTCGCAAATAGCACACAAAAGGAAGCTGTGCCAAAGGCCACCGAAGACAGCGACAGATACTTTTACATTGCCATTTACAGCGCGATTATTGGAGGTATTTTCGTGACATCAGCACTACGGAATTTTACGTTAGTGTTCTGGACGATGTCGTCGTCAAAAACACTCCACAACAAACTGTTTATGTCCCTTGTACGAGCTCCGATGGGCTTCTTCGAAAAGAACTCGATTGGTGAGTTTGCATTCTGTTCGGCGTGACGGTCCGGGCTAAAGTTATTTTTCAATTTTAGGTCGTGTTCTAAATCGGATAGTCAACGACATCGGAAATATTGACGACCAGTTGCCACGGATTTACCAAGCAACTGTTAACGTAAGCCGACCGTATATTGCGTTCACCTGCTCCAATATTGAAGGACATTTTTTTCAATCTTTCAGAATGTGTTCCAAATAGTCGGCGCTCTACTCCTTGTGTGCTTTCTTCAGCCTCTAATGGTCATCCCAGCTTTTCTCTTGATAATTTTATTCCACTTCCTGCGCAATTTCTTCCTTTCAACTGCATCGGATGTTAAGCGCATTGAATCCGTTGCTCGAAGTCCTGTCTTCGCCCATGTGGGAACGACAATTGCGGGACTTACAGTAATACGCGCATTGCAAACGCAAGGCTTTCTTCGGAAGCAGTTCATTCAAAAGCAGGACATTCACTCGAGTGCATTTTACTTAAATTTTGGAACCAACCGCTGGTTCTCTTTGGCTACTGATTGGCTTTCCACGGGCTATTTCTTAGTACTCGTAGTGAGTTACTGGCTCATTTCCGCTGAAGGTATGAAGAAATTTATCGTCTAGTCGCATAATATTGAAAAGCTGACGTTCCGTTTCTCCTCAGACAGCAGCTCGTTGGGATTAGCAATTTCCAATGCTCTTATGCTTACCCTCATCTTTTCGTTTGGTGTGAGCCAACTGACGATGCTCGATAATCAACTGATTTCCGTGGAAAGAGTCCTGGAATACATTGACATTCAGTCGGAAGGGGATCTTGAAAGTCCAGGTAATTTAGAGCTTTTTGTCTTCGATCAAACACTTGACGCATCAGTTCACATGCGCAGAAGAGTTGTTGTTCGACTACACCCTTAGTTTCTCTTTCTTTTTATGTTCACCAGACACGAACGAATTGGTTTGGGGCCACAAAGGCAAAATAGAATTGTCTGGAGCCACAATTGCTTACGGCGAGAAGGAAGTGCTGCGTGGCCTAACACTAACAATAAACGCCGGCGAAAATATCGGCATCGTGGGTCGAACCGGTGCTGGTAAGAGTACAATAATAAATGGCCTCTTCCGGCTCGTAAACCTGGCGTCTGGCAAAATAGCAATTGACGATGTCGATATATCAACTGTTGGCCTCCACAATTTACGCAGGCGACTGACAATAATGCCTCAGAATCCACAGCTGTTTACTGGCAGTGTGCGATACAATTTGGATCCACTCAATGCGAAAAGCGATGACGAAATTTACAAGGCGTTAAGAGCTGTAAAATTACTCGAACGTTTGGATAACAATCTCCACTCAGACGTGAGAGAGAATATTCGGCTTCGAAGTTTGTTCGGTTGTAAACTCTGTGTCGTTTCAGGTAGCTCCAGGAGGTACAAATTTCAGTGCTGGAGAGAGGCAGCTACTCTGTTTAGCTCGTGCTATTTTAAGTCAAACAAAAATTTTGTTATTGGATGAAGCAACCGCCAGCTTAGACGCAGAGTATGAAGAGAAAGAAACTTTTTTTGGACAAATTTTTACTCTCACCCTTTTCACTCTAGAACGGATCGTGTAATTCAAAACGTCATTAGCGAGAACTTTGGTGATTCCACAATCTTAACTATTGCCCATCGCTTGGACACAATCATCAAATGCGATCGTGTGCTGGTTTTAGATGCTGGCGTCGCAGTTGTAAGTTAACGAACATCTGTGTCTCTTGGTCAGAATACAAAAGCGTTTTTTATCTTTGCAGGAATTTGACGAACCACACGTTTTGCTGCAGAGTAGAGAGGGCCATTTTTACGACTTAGTGAACCAGACAAAAGGGAGTGGCTCGGAATTTCTGCATCGAATGGCAGAAGAGGTAAGAAGCAAATGATTCGCTGTGAACTCATTTCTCAGTTCTTATTTCCGTTTCAGGCTTACAACGAGAGACGCTGTACGAAATTGTAATGTATAAGAATAAATTAATTTAAATTTTGTTAAATGTTAATATTAAAAGCTTCGAAAATAGAATTGCTCGTTTTATGTGTCAATGTCCATTTTGTATGCAAGTCGCTGCAGCAACTGAACCAAGACACAATTTGAAGAACTCCGTATGCTTTTTCGATGCAAATCAAGTAACATTTTTCACTCAATATTGAAGAAGGTACGGACCACAGATGCAATAATAGTTATTTACCTAAATAGGCATAGAAAGTTGAAAAGTCCAGTTGCGTTGTGAATTTTTTTTGATCGGAGACGAAAAAGAACAATAACACGTCACAAATGAAAAATCCTTGTGGAATATTGAAACTATTCTTGTTGAGCATCTTCTTCTTTCTTTGTAAGCCTTTCTTATATCCACTACTGGATGGAGGTCTCTTTATAGGAGCTATTTAGCCATTGAAACACCTCGGTGGCCAGTGCGGGTTGGTGAGAGGACTACATGCCTAACGCGAATTCCGAATCACGCCTAAGGCAGTAACGAAAATAGATGGCAGCACCTTCTATATATTTGACATTTGAAGCAGACTAACTTATTTGAGAATTTTGACATTTGGAGCAGATTGTCTTTAGTTCATCTTATCGACGTTACGAGAATGTCGCACTTTTCGTTGAGAATGGCCTTGGGCTTAGCAATTAATTATATCTCCTCCTAAAAATAGACTCGGATATTTTTATACACAGAAATCATTGTATATGGGTCGCACCATTCATGTCATTCTTCTGTGCACGGTTCGTCAAGGGCACCACATACCTCAACGACCCACTTTGTGAAACTTGGGTACGCTTAGGAACGTTACTTTAGTGCATCTGTTAAATGAAAATCCGCACTACTTTATAGATTTTTGTTTTCGAAATGCTATGCTTCTGATGCTTCTTATTGGGAAAGGTTGGTTTCATACAACTTTAATGAGCTTTTATTGTAATGGAAAATGATTGTTATATTTATTAACATAAAATGCGTTTTGATTTTTGTTATTCCTTGTTTTTTATGCATAAATAATTGAGTCACAACATTATGATTATGAAAAAAAGTAAAGTAAAGATTTTATCGGCTTCACGAAGTGGGAAAACTTTATTTTGTTTTTTTTTCTTTAGTGAGAAGGTAAGGTTTCGTTTTTCTTTTCATTGTCATGAATTGACCTTTCTAATTATTTTCACAATCAAAATAATTTATCTAGGCTAGGTGTTTCACTGTATAATTGTTTCAATTTAATGAGCCATTTACGCAGGCGGGAATGCTAATAATTCCGGGGTACATTGACGAGTCAATCGCTCAAAGCTTTAGAGTCGAAAGGACTGAGGATGATATCTTCTGCATTGCATAATAAATCCTCCATACCACGTACTCAATCCCCTCAACGTTACAAATTGCTAATATTGGAATAAAATTCACGTCAAACGAATTCACCAGTTAGTAGTATCAATTTAATTCAAACTGAGTTTTCGCCTTTGGAAGAAATAGTATATATTCGGAACAGAAATTGATGGAATATCGAAACGGATACGATAAAGGTTGGAGACCATTCCCAAGGTGACGTGACATTTCTCCGCCGCAAATAACGCCCGCACTCCGGGCGCTAATAACGCCCGAGGTGTTATTAACGTCCGCACTCCGGGCGCTAATAACGCCCGGGGTGTTATTAACGCCCGCACTCCGGGCGCTAATAACGCCCGGGGTGTTATTAACGCCCGCACTCCGGGCGCTAATAACGCCCGGGGTGTTAATAACGCCCGCAAAAATAAAAAAAATTTCTTCCACAAAATTTTCCGGAATTTATATCGAAATTGAATAAAAAATAAAAAAATTCGAACCGATCGACCGATTTGCTAAGAAACAACAGATGTGGATGTTTTAAGTTTGAGTCGATGCAATTCTGTCTTGTTATTCCAGGTTTTATTAAACAAATTTACTATGAAACAACAGATGTATTGAGCCTGAATCGATACATTGAGTGTGAATCGATGCATTCGTGACTTGTTATAACAGGTTTCCTTCCTGTCTGAGCCAAAAAATCCTTTTAAAACTACATGTGAATATACTAGTAGGTAGCTGGGGTCATATCCCCATACTCCAGGCATTGGACGAGCCTCACATGGGTCGGTTCCGTGCAAGGAGGTCTGCACAAAATCCCTTCTTGACCCCTAACCGAAAATCAGCATCGTCTACCACGACGTTTGTAAGCATTTGAATTTCGACCCGGGAGTTGGTTATTTTTTCGTTTCGGGTCTAAATAAGAGAAAAATGTCCGTTCGCAATTTTGAGCCAAGAACCACCGTACCCTAGTAGCTTAGTCTTTAGTTTTTATTCCTAGTTTTAAGTTTTTTTCGCCAAACTGGCAAATTTCAAGATTTTAGAGTAAGGATTTGACTTTTGTTTCTTATTGCGTAGATTGTTTGAGGTAAATTTAAATTTTTGCGTGTTAAAACTGAGTGTTGAAAAGATATTCTGCTGGTGGGTCCGGCATTTGTGACGCAATTTTTTTAACACAACGTAATTTTGTTTAAAAGAAAACGCTCTAATTTTTTCAGGAAATTAAAACTTTGAACACATCATTCCACAAACTTCCCACATCATTCCACACACTTCCCCCATTATTCCACACACTTCCCACATCATCCCACACACTTCCCACATCATTCCACACACTTCCCACATCACCCCACACACTTCCCACAGCATCCCACACACTTCTCACATCACCCCACACACTTCCCGCATAATCAGATACCACTTCCCGCATAATCTGACACACTTCCCACATAATCAGACACACTTCCCGCATAATCAGACACACTTCCCACTTCATTCTACACATTTTCCGCTTCATTCCACACACTTCACACTTCATTACACACACTTGGCACATCATCCCTCACACTTCCCACATCATCCTACGCACTTTCCACATCATTTTCGGTCACTTCAAAAAAAAAAAAAATTTCTCATAGTCATTCTACGGCAGCGTAGCTCATTTCGGACCACTTTGACCGACTCCTGCCAACGAACCCCCCAACCGTTGGCTTCGTGAGATGGATACCCTTCATTTGATACCCCATTCACCGCGATCTGACCACTACCGGCCGAGATATAGCCGAAGATGTGCTCCCGTCCGTCGGTGGATTTTCATATATGGGGGTTGTATGGAAACTTTGAAGGCCAATAACTCAGTTCCAAGATTTTTTTCGGGGTAGCCACCGGCTGAATTTTCCATTTGGGACCGAAACTGAACTTCCCCAAAAGTTTTAAGGAAATCGCCATGGCGGTTCTCGAGAAAAAAAAGTAGATAAACACATAGATAGGTCGTGGACACAAAACACAGGAATAAAGTTTTGATTATTTTCAAATTTTGATTATTTTCAAACATATTTTTACCATTTTTATATGGAAATTGGTCATCTTTGATCGGCGATATCTCGGCTCGTTTTCAACCGATTTTGATAAGTCTGGGGACGTTGCAAAGCTGCTGCGACGTAGTTTTTTTAGGAGGAGGAGGAGAAAAAACTCAAAAGTTCGCCTATACATCGTGTCTTGTCCCAAAGTTTTTTGTATGGAGTTTTTTGGGTTTGTGGACGTTTTTTTGGGGTTTGGGGACTGCGTCACGCTCTCCGCTACCGCTCCGAGCATGATCCGACTCCGTTGCAACTTTCCATCTCGTTTTTAGTGTTCCTGGTTTCCGACCGATTACTAATTTCAATTGCACATGCTGTTCCTCTTTTCTTTACACATGCATATTGTGAACATGCAATCCGATGTGACATTCATTCTTATCGGAATCACCAAGCACTGCACTACATTGTCTGGACAATTATCTAATATTAAAACAGTCAGTGCACGAATACAACTGTGACTTGAAACAACTCGACCGCGTTAGAACTTCAAAGCCAAGTCGAAAATCAAAGTAAATGCAGTGAATACCATATCCAAAATTCACATTCTATTTACTGGTTGTAAAAGCGCGATTTACATAGTATACGCTTACGTATAAATATTTTTGTTACCGTGACTTTTCTTCGTGTTTCCTTTCTGATGCTATGACTGTATTCCAGCGACACAAGATAAATAAAGCTGTCGACAGTCTCAAGTTTGCTATCAGACAATAAAGACATATTGATGTTCTTCTCACCTTGTGACTTAACTCAGTACCCTACTCTAACTCGCGAAATTTTGTTTAACGATCGCAACATTCAACATTACGTCCAAATTAGTGTTTGTAGCAATGTATCGTAAGACCATCAAGTGACTAAACTTTCACTTAAATATAACTTATCTATTCACATAACGCTAATATAATGTGGATTTGTTGATAAAGGACAACAAGCTGAAGGAAATTACTCAATAATTCTTTAATGGGTATAAGGCTTCAAAATCTAACAAATTCAAAACAACTCAGTCATCAGATCTTGCACACTCTGGCCGACTTGAAATATTTAATTTTTAAAAGAAAACATTAAAAAAGAGGTCATTCATAAAGTACGTACGCCACTCTCATATCAAAAAAGGTTTTCGTCTATTCCCCCTTCCAGCTTACGAAGCGTACGTAGTGTACCGTCTCCAGTTCGAAGCTTTGAGAGAAACAATTAAGTAATTTAAATTACGTTGTATAAACCAAAATATGTCTTTGTTTGATGATACTGAAAACTGTGGATCGATGGAAACAAACAACAGCTGTAAAGGCAATTCGATACGCCACATAACGACCAAATGACTTACGTTATTGTCGAATTCATATATTTTCAAAACAATTATGGTTGTTATTGTTAAAACTCAATACAAATTTGTGGAAATTTTAAGATTTTTCTTTGTGCTTCACGACTGTGAATAAAATTGTTGAGTGCGCTGATGACGCGGATTTAATTATTTTGCCAATGGACAGTTTGCGTTTCAAAAACTTGGACGCAAAACATTATTCCAAGCAATTTTTTATGAAATTCATTTTGTTTACAATGTACGATCAGCACTGACTACCATTTGTAGTTACAATAACTATTGCAATCATGAAAAAATTTGAAAGTTAGCAAAAATCAAAAAATATTATTCGGCATATTTGCTGTTACCGTTTGAATTTGGGGCAAGTTTATGATCGCAATCAATATAAATAAGAAATTTGTTCTTCTGCGCAGGTTTTTAAAATCGTGAATATCTGCGCAAAGAACAATTTTTTTATTAAATCGCTGTCAATGTATCATAATGTTTTACGTGGATTGAGATATTTGAAAAAGGAAACGGTCCATTGTGGTGTGCGAAGGAGTACTCACTTCAAAATGACTCTTTTTTAATTATGATTTACTATGATTTAACATGACTTACTGTGATTTAACATGATTTACTGTGATTTAACATGATTTACTGTGATTTAACATGATTTACTGTGATTTAACATGATTTAACGTGATTTAACACGATTTACTGTGATTTAACATGATTTACTGTGATTTAATATGATTTACTGTGGTTTGCTAGTGATTTACCGAAGTGATAAATTACTCGGTTCATTGTCGATTTTGAAACAAATGACTCATTATGGAACATTGATGAAGTTGTAAATCACACAGAAATTACCGATTAAATTCATAACTTCATTTGCATTGATCGTTCATCAGAACCAACCCAAACAGCCCAACGTTTGATTCAACGATGATGATTCGATATTACTGACGAGTCTAATACATTGTAGTAACTCTAACTTGGGCTGGTTGAACAATTTGCTGATGTGCTGCTGATGGTCTAATATATTATGAACAATTTTGTTTGAATGACGCAGTTTACTGGCAGACTGGCTGATAAATTTATATTTGTGGATTATCGATTTGTTTTTCTTTTTAGATTCAGGTTGGTTTGTTTAATTTTTTTAAATTTTTTTTACAATTTAATTTTGGTGGTTTCTTATTTTTATTATAAATTTTGTTTGATTGGATAATAATTATTACTAACTAATAAATCATTAACTGTGATTCTGAACAAAGTAGTTAAGGGAAAATTTTACAAATTGTGAGTGCGATCAAAACATAACTGAATTCGAACGCGAAGCATTATTAAGACTTTCGAACTCCTTGGTTAGGTTGAATTCGTGTGTTGTACTAAGCAATTTCTTTTCTTAGTGTATGGTGAATTTCATGACGCTCACCTTTAGTGCGGCAACGGCTTATGTCAAAGTATACTGTTTTTCATGACACGATGCATCAGTTGTGAAACGAATGGTATTACTTGTTTAACAACTTAAGCATCGCGTAATGAAAATTACTATACTTTGAAAGGACGCACCAAAGGCCTGAATATAATCTGTTTTACAGTTTATGCATCGCGTCATGAAAGCCACTACACTTTGACATAAGCCGACGTCATTCTAAATTGTTAACTGGAATCCACGCGATTGGTGCGACATCGAATTGTGTCAAATTTTAGAGTGATTTCATGATAATATAATCCATACACGTAAAATAGAAATTCTGTTACACATTTTATCATGACATTCACTATAGATGACGCTCTAAACGTTTGTAACCAGTCGAATTTCGACCCGGGAGAAGGGGGGATCATTGATCATGGTCATAAGATGACGAATCAGCAATAAAAAAGTGTCCGTTCGTCTGTCTGTCAACACGATAACTCGAGTAAAAATCAACCGATTTTCAAAAACTTTTTTTCCTAATGGGCTAAGGCCGTTTGAGTGGTTTTTAATCTTTTGTACATAACTCGAGCAAATCTTTTCAATTTTCATAAATTGTTTTTTATTTGAAATGTTTGGGCATGGCCGACAATTTATGGAAGAAACTTTTTTTTTAATTTTACGCTTTCGGACTCAGACAGGGCCCTAAGACTGAATATTAGGGCCCAACGGGTTTTTTCAATTTAACATAGGTTAAATCTCATCCGATTTTCAAACACTTTTCAACATTAGGCAATTTTCTATTTTAGTGATAAATATTCTGTCCTGAAATAGTCAAAAAATGTCGAAAGACGCCAAGGAGCGCTTAGGGCAGCTCATGAAATTTCACTCATGTACTTGAAAAATTAATTTTAATTCAGACTTTTCGAAATCATTTTGAAGTGTGTCATTTTGAAGTACTATCGATGCCTAAACTTTCGTAGAAGAACATTTTTCAACATATGCCATAACTTGGTCTAAGAACCTAAGAACCTTAACAATACTGTTACTTCTGTAGGCCAACATAAACGTTTCCTTTCGATGATTTCGAGCAAGATTTATCGAGCGTAACTCTTAATATTTCATGTAGAATTTCATGCAAATTTCCGAAAAGATGCGTTTTTTTCACGATTTTGAGCATTTTTTCAGTTTTTCGAGCTACCCCTACATCGATTCAGATGTCGTCCGACCCATGGAGCTTTTTCTCGGGGAACCATCTTGCATTATTTTCCGGGCTAAGTCCCACACATATCGTACACCAATCGTACACATATTACGTCATACTTTTTCCTCGATTTTTTGACTCCCCCCCCCCTCCCCCATGTCACGTTGCATCACGTTTGACTTACACTTCCTAAAATATGACGTCACATTTTCGACCCCATATGTCCAGAAGCCGTTCGACAAGGGTCATTTTAGTAATTTTGGGTTTCTTGTAAATAACTCAGTAATTTAATGGAACGGGAATCCTTGCAACCAGAGTCGATTGAACTGGTTTCCTACGGGTCCGCGAAGTTTATGTTTTGAATGTCTTATAAAAATTCTTCCTTTTTATTGGAACAAAACGTGACGTGACGTTCCATGCAGACACCCCCCGTCCGATTCCGTCATGTCTTTGGCTCAGATATTTCGCAAAAACAACAAAAAAATTTTGGGAATAAATGGAATAAAAGAATAAATGAAGTGCGTCACCCCTCGAGGGGGGAGCATCGATCATGATCCTTAGATGACAAATCAGCAATAAAAAAATTGTCCGTCGCATCGATCATGATCCTTAGATGACGAATCAGCAATAAAAAAAATGTCCGTCCGTCCGTGAACACGATGACTCGAGTAAAACTCAACCGATTTTCAAAAACTTTTTTCAATGAAAGGTAATCGAAAAATCTTTTATGGGATTCAATCTGGGCACTGTCGGTCGCCGTCGAGCTAGGGCCGTTTAAGTGGTTTTTGGTCTTTTGTACATAACTCGAGTAAATCTTTTCAGATTTTCATAATTTTTTTATTGTTTAAAAGGACTGGGCATGGCCGACAATTCATGGAAGAAACTTTTTTGATTTTGAGTCCTTGGACTTAGCTAGGGCGCCAAAAACGAATCTCTGCTAGTGTCATACTTGTTTTTTATACATAACTCAAGTAAATCTCTTCCGATTTTCAAAATTTTTTTTCGTTTAAAAATCTGGGCACGACCGACAATTCATGGAAGAAACTTTTTTGGATTTGAGTCACTGGACTTGGCTACGGTAATAAAAACGAGTCTCTGCTAGGGCCCTACATGTTTTTTGTACATAACTGGAGTAAATCTTCTTCAATTTTCATAAATGTTTTTTTAACCGGCAGATCTATCACAACAAAAACCTTTTTAAAGGTAGAGTGTGACGCAGTCTGTAAGTCCGCTTCCAAAATTAATGATATCGCTTGAGGTGACGCTATCGCAGATAAAACGCAGAAGTTTGTTTGAATGGAACCTTGTGTTCAAAGTTTTGATTTCCTGAAAAAATTAGAGCGCTTTCTTTGAAACAAAATTACGTTGTGTTAAAAAAATTGCGTCACAAATGCCGGACCCAACGACGAAATAATTTGCGCTGCAAAAATTTGACTTTTGTTTCTTATTGCGTAGATTGTTCAGAGTAAATTCGGAAAAACTGAAAGTATTGAAAAATTATTCCGCTGGTGGGTCCGGCATTTGTGACGCAATTTTTTTAACACAACGTAATTTTGTTTCAAAGAAAGTGTTAAGATAGATAATTCCAGCGATGATGATAAAATAATAAGTCCAGAGTTACGTTGCAAAGTAATAGGTTTTATTTGCGTATAATTGCAACGGATGACTATTAAAGACTAAAGACACATGAGAACAAACAAACAAGTGCATAAGGCTCACAAAGGTTCGCATGTGTAAGTGATACGTTAACAATGCAATGTTGTCAAACTTACACTCATTTCAACATCCCCACTATTTGACAACCATTCAGAAAATAACCCAAAATTGACAAAAAAATATTAAACCATTCCCATCAATGAACGAAATTTAACAAATTTTTCGCGAGCTAAAGCTTTCGTAAAAATATCTGCCACCTGCTCAGTCGTAGGAACGTAAGCTAGTTCAAAGAAACCGCCACTGTATCGCTCTCGAATAAAATGGTACATAATGTCTATATGCTTAGTACGTTTATGGAAAACAGGATTCTTAATCAATCGTATAGCACTCTGATTGTCCATAAACAAAATCTTTGAATCGAATTTTATGAATAACTCACGGAGTAAATTACTAGTCCAAATGAGTTCCTTCAATGCTTGAGATGATGCAATATATTCGGCTTCGGTACTTGACAATGCGACGCAAGACTGAAGCTGTGATGACCATGAAATGGCACTGGAACCCAAATTCAAAACAAAACCGGTTGTCGATCGCCTTGTATCCCTGTCACCTCCATAATCTGAGTCGCTAAAACAATTCAAATGAAATTTAGGGTTCGACTCGTAAATTATACCAAGTTCCACAGTGCCTCTTAAATACTTGAATATTCGCTTGACGTCATTCACATCGGTTTGTGTTGGATTGTTTAAGTGACGACTTGCTCTGCCCACAGCAAATGCAATATCTGGTCGGGTCGCGATGGCCAGAAACATTAAACTCCCCACTGCTTCACGATAAGGATAATTCGATACCAAATCCATTGGATCTTGAACAATTTGACAATCGGCTGGTGTCGATACAGCGTGCGAATCCATCATTCGGAATTTGATCAGAATTTTTTTTGTGTATGCTTGCTGACAAATGTGTATGGAACCATCTGCTTTCTGATCGATCTCCAATCCAATAAAATATTTCGCATCCAAAACTCTGATGTCGAACGCTTTCATTAGACGCTCGATAAGGTTGCAAATGTCTTGATCATCAGTGGCTGCAATTATTCCGTCATCGACGAAAATTCCCAACACAATTTTCTTGTTGCTTTGTTGACTGACGAAAACGCATGGATCGGAAGTTGTGGCTTGTAAATTGAAATTTTTCAGCAATTCGGTAAATTTACGGTTCCAACACCTAGATGCTTGCTTCAGGCCATATAAGCTTTTCTGAAGTTTGCACACTTTGTTCGATCCATCCTCATATCCTTGGGGCTGCTTCATAAAAATTTCTTCAGACAGATCCCCATACAGAAAGGCTGTAGTAACGTCGAATTGTCTGATTTTCAAACCCTCAGCTGCTGCCATTGCCATGATAGAACGTACTGACGTGAACTTCACTACGGGGCTAAACGTTTCCCCATAATCGATGCCATATTCCTGGGTGAATCCACGCACGACCAATCTTGCTTTGAAACGATCAATGTCTCCGTTCGGTTTTTCTTTGACTTTAAAAACCCAACGGTTGTCGACCAATTTTCTTCCCTCAGGTAAATTCACGAGTTTCCACGTATGATTTCGTTTCAAAGAGTTAAACTCTTCATCCATTGCCGCCTTCCAGTTGCCTTTTTCTTCCGACTTCAACGCCTCTTCGTAATTCTTTGGTTCACTTGTAGCGATGAATGCACATCCAACTTCGATCATGCGATTCAACGTTGCACAACTTGCTTCCCGAGTGGATTCCTTTCGTTTCGGTTTCTTCACTGTTTTAATCGGTTGAGGTATTTTTACTCGAAGATGAGATTTCGGACCAACATTTTCGAAAACAATTTCGTCATCGTCGGTGACACTGCCATCGGCATTGACACCATCCGCATCTATGTGATTTTCTTGTGCGAATTCTTCATTTTGCTCACCAAAATTCTGATCCAAGACTTGATCTTCGGTTTCGATTAAATTGTCTGGATGCAAATCATCTTCCGGTTGAAACAAAACGTGATCCTTGTTGTCACTTGACGGTGAACCAACAAATTCGCTTGACATTTGTGTTGACTCTCGAAATATGACGTCACGAGTAATTTCGATTTTTTTTTCTTCCGGCAACCAAATTCGATAGCCCTTGGATTCGGTACAGTACCCAACGAAAATGCCCTTCTTTGCCTTCTTGTCTAATTTTCGTCGTTTTGTCTTTGGAATGTGGACGTACGCTTCCGATCCGAAAATCCTAAAGTGATCCATCGATGGATTTTTGTTGAACCACATTTGAAACGGTGACTTGCCTTTGACTGGACTTGTACCAACCCGATTCAAAATGTAAACTGCCGTATTTACGGCCTCCGCCCAGAAGCTCAACGACAAATTTTTGGAGTGTAGCATTGACCTTGCCGCTTCAACGATTGTCCTCATTTCTCTCTCCGCACGACCATTTTGCTCCGGTGTGTATGTAACAGTTTTCTGATGTCGAATGCCATTCGTTTCGAAGAGTTTCATAGTAACGACATTGACGAATTCCAACCCGTTGTCCGATCGAAAAACTGAAACTGTGCTGTTTACGGACTTTACAAGATTAAGGTATTTTTCAATACACGATGCGGTCTCTGACTTTTGCTTCATGAAGTAGACGGTACGGTAATTAGAACAATCGTCTTTAAACAGAATAAAGTACCTCGATCCTCCCAACGACAATTGTTGCATTGGACCACAGACGTCAGCGTGAGTTAAATCGCCAATTGTTGTTGCTCTACTGTCGCTCCTTTTGAATGACAAACGATGATGTTTCCCCATCACACATCCTTCACAGAAGAAATTCTTTTCAGCTTCGAATTTAATGTTCAAACCATTCAAAACATTCTTGACTTCTTGAATGTTTCGATGACCGAAACGTTGATGCCACACGTGTAAGGTTGTCGAGACAAATGCGTTTCTTGATTGTTGATGAACGTAATTTTCTTTGTTTACAGCATAGCTTTCCATGTCCACGATAACCCTGAACATTAGCTTGAACAGATTTTCTTTTCGCACAGCAACAGCAACGATTCGATTTCCCTTGAAAAATTCACACTTTTCACTGTTGGCCGTCAACTGAAATCCTTTATCCAACGCTGTGTTTTGCGAAAACAAGTTCAAGTGAATATCTGGCACATACAGAACATGTCTCATGTGATTTTCCTGCCAATCCGTGCCATTGTATGACCAGATGTTGATTGTACCGTGACCTTTTGCTTCAATGTGCGATCCATTTCCAAGACGAACTTTCATTACGTAATCGAAGTCTTCGTACTCGACAAACCAATCGAAGCGATATGTCATGTGGTCGCTTGCTCCGGAGTCGAGAAACCAATCAATTGACCTGGAATCTTCACCTGTGACAGTAAATGCTTCCGCCAGTGTCAGGAATGCTTCTCCTCTTCTCACAATTCTGAACGAATTCGTTGCACTAGGAGCCTTGCGTCGAGCCACCGTCATGAATGCATCACCATTCCGACCGTTTCCAGATGAACTGCTCGCATTCGATTCCATCGAAGAACTCTCTCGTTTCCTGGGGCAATCTCTCTTCCAATGACCGTTTTCGTTGCAATGAAAACATTTTCCCGGCTTACCATTGGACTTCTGCTGAGAATCGGGTTTAAACGGTTTCTTGGAGAATTTCTTGGCTACCAATGCCTCACCAAGTTCCTTTTGATTTTGCTTGGCCATCCTAGCCTCCTCCATTATCAGTCTCGCAGTCAAATTCTCAATCGTTTGCTGTTTTTCCGATGTCGAATCCCATGCACTGTGAAAATGATTCCAATCAGATGGTAAAGACATCAACAGCTTTGTGATGATCATTGAATCTGAAACCGTTTCGCCCAAATCTTTCAGTTGTTGCACAATCGACTGTAATTTTGACACGTGTACAGCAATTGAATCACTCGGTTCCATTCCAAAATTGTAGAAACGCTCTTGAATCAGATGAATCGAAACTTTTGATTTTTGTTCGTACACCGATTCCAATTTGTTCCACATTGCCAATGAACAGTCACAATTCATCACGTGTAACATTGCTTCTTTGCCCAAAGCTGTAACGATGATACGTTGCGCTTTATAATCGAATTTATTAAATTCCACTACGGCCTTGTTGAATTCCGTTACTTGTTCGAAGCTGTTCGGCTGGGGCTTCCTTTTAACACCATTCACGTAGTCGATCAAATCGCTGGCTTGCAATAGAATACGAATTTGAAACTTCCATTGTGGCCATTCTTCATCCTTTTTTAATTTTTCCACTTTCATCGATTCACTTGTTTCCATGTCGAACCGTTGATAAAGCAAAACTGATAAAAAAATGTACCGCCAAAAAAATTGTACCGCCAAAAAA
>CM055404.1:30278862-30334029 GCA_029228625.1 Pseudolycoriella hygida
TTTTCTCCAAAAAAATTTTTCTCCGAAAAAATTTGTTCTCCAACACCTTCGGCTAAAAAAATTTTCTCCAAAAAAAATTTTATACTAAAAAGTTTTTCTCCAAAAAAAATTTGTTCTCCAACACCTTCGGCTACCATCGGAACACTTCGTATCACCTTCGGAATACTTTGTGTCACCTTCGCCTTCCTTCGGAACACTCCGTGTCACCTTCGGCTACCTTCGGAACACTTCATGTCACCTTCGGCTATCTTCGGCTACCTTCGAAACACTTCGTGTCACGAATTCTTCCCACTGATTCATATAACTTTCCTGAAGAAACCAACTGTCTAGGTATTCTTATTCAGAATTTAGCAATAAATCCAAGATGGCGTCACTGTGACAGTTGGCAGCCATTTTTTAATGATACCAAAAAATTCTCCTGATGAAACTCTATAACTTTCTAGAAGAAACCATCTCTCTAAGTAGTGTCATTCCGGAGGTAAAATTCGAAAACCGTAAAAGCATAAAGGAAAATCCAAGATGGCACCGCTATGACAGCTGGCAGCCATTTTCTAATGATACCAAAAAATTCTCCTGATGAAAGTCTATAACTTTGTAGAAGAAACCGTCTCTCTAAGTAGCGTCATTCCGGAGCTAAAATTCGAAAACCGTAGAAGCATAAACGAAAATGCAAGATGGCGCCGCTATAACAGATAGCAGTCATTTTCGTATGATCCCAAAAAAATTCTCCTGATGAAACTCTATAACTTTGTAGAAGAAACCGTCTCTCTGAGTAGCGTCATTCCGGAGCTAAAATTCGAAAACGGTAGAAGCATAAACGAAAATCCAAGATGGCGCCGCTATAACAGATGGCAGCCATTTTCTTATGATCCCAAAAAATTCTCCTGAAGAAACTCTATAACTTTGTAGAAGAAACCGTCTCTCTAAGTAGCATCATTCCGGAGCTAAAATCGAAAACCCAAAGAAGCATAATTTACACCTTACAAAAATCCAAGATGGCGTCACTTTGGCAGATTTCTGAAAATCCCAAAAAAAATCTCCTGATCAAACTCTATAACTTTCCCGAAGAAACCAACTCTCTAAGTATTGTCATTCCGAAGCTAAAATTCGAAAACCAGAAAAAACCTAATTTATTGCTTGGGAAAATACAAGATGGCGCCAGTTTGACCGCTGGCAGCCATTTTCTTAAGATTCCAAAAAATTCTCCTGACCAAACTCTATAACTTTCCCGAAGAAACCAACTCTCTAGCTATCGTCACTTCGGAGCTAAAATTCGAAAACTCCGTGCATTACCACTTTGAACACTTTTCCACATGCCACGGCTTTTCCAAAATTTTCCCGGAAAAGCGGCATATGAAATTTTTCATTTGCGGCCGAGACTGACGTTCCCTGAAAATTTTAAGGAAATCGCTCGAGCGGTTCTCGAGAAAAAAAAAAGTAGATAGATACATAGATACATAGATAGATAGAGACATAGATCGTTGACACACCACACAGGAATAAAATTGTTATTAATTACAAAGGTAATTTGACCACTTTTCCATAGGAATTGGTCATCTTTGATTGGCGATATCTCAGCCAATTTTCAACCGATTTTGATGAGTGAGGGCTTGTTAGAAAGCTGCTGCGACGTAGTTTTTTTTAATTAATTTGGAGAAGAAGGAGGCGAGGGGAAAAAACCCAAAACTTCGCCTATACATCTAGTCTTGTCCCAAAGGTTTTTGTATGGAGGTTTTTGGGTTTGTGGACGTTTTTTTTTTGGGGTGTGTGGACTGCGTCTCCGCTCTCCGCTACCACTCGGAGCATGATGAAAGCCCAACAACTTGTAGAAGAAACTTTTTTGAGATTGTGCCCTTGGACTCAGCCAGAACCCTAAAACTGAGCTTCTACTAGAGTCCAACGTGTTTGTTTACATTAATCGTGTAAATCCTAACCAATTTTGTTGATTTTTTTTCTGTTTGAGAGGTAACCGATTACCGAATTATATTCAAAAACTAATTTGGACGCGGTGCCTGTGGTGTGATTTATCGATTATGTGGCATATATACATGACAAAACCGATAACAAAGGAATTCAAAATAACGAATCATTGGACGATAGACTCTGTTTGTGACCCTATTTTCAATGAGCAATATCGTAATCTCTCTTGTTCTATCTTAAACCATGATCTTGCATCAACCAACCAACAATTCCAACAATTTATCTTCTTTAAATATTTAAACGAAATTCATTTCATCATTACATTTGTCTGAAGTAGAACTATTTCATTAATTTAACAGTTTCGTTCTCACTGTGTTGAAAAAACTACTCTCCCGCGAGCAAGCAGATATTTTGTGAATGTGTAGATCTTAAAAGTAAGTCGAAAAGAAGTTCACCTCGTTTTTTAATTCTTATCGGAGAGTATTAATTAGGTTTTTCTCGTGAACCAGAGCATTCTTTCAGGAATTTCATTTACTTAAAAATACCAATAAATAGTTAGAATCAATAAAAACCGTGAAAAAATACTGCAAATTGCAAAATTAGTTTGTAATTGTAAGTAACTAAAATTCTCAAAAATAGGCCCTGGTGTTGCTTAAAAATCGAAATATTCGATTGAAATGATATTTTGAATTTTAACTACGAATTATTGTTGTGGCACGTGGAGACAAGTTTTATATGGCAAAGTATTTATGACGAGTTTCTGTTATGTGTAAATGGGCTAGACTATACAAGATTTGTTTATGGTTTTTGATTTTATTCATTCACTTTGTTTGAAAGCTCAGCTTGACAGAAGCACAAATTATTTTGTCCCCTGAATTGATGACATTACGTCGCAAGTTTAAAAGTAACGGTGTTTTTAGATGTAGTTGGTATGCATACATTCCAGGTTTACATTTTATATTTTTGAAAATTTCATTGTTTGAAACAAGAAAATTCTAAGATGTGTAGATAATATGTGAACTTGGAAGATGGAAATAAATCTCTGTGTGTTTGAAAGCTCAACTTGACAAATATGTAAACCGTGCTCTCAAAAAGTCGTTGTACATAGAACAATAGAAGCTTTAAAGCTGCTTTTGTTCTTCTAAAAGCTTCTATTGTTCTATGTACAACGACTGAGAGCACGGTATTATTTCTGTCAAGTTGAGCTTTGTTATCAAAAATAGACTGGTTTATTATTGGGCCTCGGCCTGTTAACTGGTCTTTAAACAATGTAAAATATAAAATAAAATATAAAAATATAAAATATTCTTACAAACCTTACGCGGTTTAAAACAAATAAACCTTCTCCTTGTCGCCTGAAGCTTCATCTTGGAATTATACAACTCTCTTATTAAAGGAGTAGTTGTTAGCCCTGGTTTGCACTTAAAAAATGACTCGGACGTATCAGAATAGATGCGTCAAACAGAGTTGATGTTACGAAAAGACTCGAACGTATTTAAATAATTATTGCCTTATGTAAACATTAAATTGTATTCGAAATTGGCGATGCGCCAATATTGAAAAACCCGTCCGAAGAAACAACGTAAACAAATTTTTCCGAAAGAACAAAACTGCCCCCCAAATAGAGAAAAATGTTCTCCTCAATTTTCTCTACAACATAGCAAAAAACCATTTTTTTGAGCTGCCTAGGGCCCATAGACAAAAATGTTTCTCTCAATTTGCTCTGCAACATAGCAAAAATAAGTTTTTTTTGTTAGGACCGACATGAGGCCCATTTGAGCCCACTTGAAAAAAAATTTTGAAAATCGGAAAAATCGTAGACTCCTTTGTAGTGCCCTAGCTAAGTCCATGGACTCAAATCCAAAAACGTTTCTTCCACAAATTGTTGGTCATGCCCAGATCTTTCAAACAAAAAAAAATTATGAAAATTAATTGCAAGGACTCAAACTCAAAAAAGTTTCTTCCATAAATTGTCGGCTATGCTCAGCTCTGTCAAACAAAAAAAAAATTAATGAAAATCGGAAAAGATTTTACTCGAGTTAGGTACAAAAGACCAAAAACCACTTAAGCGGCACTAGCTCAGCGGCCCTTGGGCCGACAGTGCCCAGATTCAATTCCATAAAAGATTTTTCGATTACCTTTCAGGGAAAAAAAGTTTTTAAAAATCGGTTGAATTTTACTCGAGTTATCGTGTTGACATTTTTTTATTGTTGATTCGTCATCTTAGGACCATGATCGATGATACCCGCTAATCCCGGGTCGAGATTCGATTGGTTACAAACGTCGTGGTATACGCATTAGAGCACTTTTCGAAGCACTACGGTCTTCGTACGGGTCTAAAAAATCATTCCGTTTTCAAACTGCGCATGCGCATAGAGCAAAATTCTCTCTAAGCGCAGTGCAGTTTCGAAACGGAGTGATATTTTTTTAAGTGCAAATCCAGCCTTATATCATCGTGCAACGAGAGTAAAGTTTGTGACCTTCGCAGAGAAAATTGCAACTCGAGCGAATTGCGGCCCTCGCTGCGCTCTGGCCACAAACTTCACTTTCCTTGCAATTTTTTCTGCTTGTGCCACAAACTTTACTCTCATTGCAATTTTCTCTGCTTCGGCCGCAGACATCAACCTTGTTGAGCAACTTTCTATTTTCTCCCCTTGTCATGAAAATAACTATTTGCCAAGTTTAGCCTTCAAACAATCTTTACGCGATTTATTCACATCACACGCTAACTACTCCTTAACAGAAAGCAAATTTCGTTTGTGTATCGATTTTCTCTTTCACTCGTATGCCATGCCATGCAGTCGTATTGAGAGGATGCATTAAGCAAGTGTATTTTGACATTTAACAGAGCAAAAATGTTAAAAGTGCTAATTAATACTTGTCTCCGATTGTATTCTTATTCAATGAAATCACAGACTCGATTATAACTTGATTTGTTATTGATTGCAACATATTCTGATAATCGACCGGTTCCGAATGATTTGATCATCAGGGAAGCTATGGTTCGATTGGCAACAATTATTCGAAACCGGTCGTTTTGATCAAGAACTGTTGACTCAAGCTACGAGATATTGAGTTTAGTTTCGAATTGAATTCGGTTGAAACAACTATTACAATAACAATTTAGCATCTTGTCTTAAGTGGTCCTTGTGAGTCCCCACAGAATTTTAATGTTTTCTGTTTCCATTTCCTTTTCTAAATTAACTTATGAACTGCATTCAGTTGAAAACAAACATAATTCATAGCCGATGTGGTTTACGACACATACTCTTTATCACGAATAGATAAACGAGATATGTAAGTGGTAATCAAGTTCGCATTTACATTTTTCTATGGAATAATGTAAAATCTCATCTTGTGTTTTGTTTATCACATTTGTTATTTCTTTCTAATTTGAATGTGTGTTGAGAATTATATGGAAAGAAAAATGACTTTTAGTTAATGTTGCTAAATAGCAGTGTTTGTGAATACTTTCGTTTTCGTTTAGAAGAGATTAAAAAGTGGGTTACGTTCATCTCCTGCAGGCGAAGGTAACTAACGGTGACATGTCCCACCGAAAAAGTGAGTCCGTGTAAATTTTTATAAAGCTGATAACTCACCATCGCATTAGGACAATTCATCGTTAGTTACTTTATTTATGTATTCGGAAATATTATTGCAATGCCAAACACAAACACATGCACAGATTATAAAGAGTTAAGGGGGGTCATTATGTTTAAATTTCTTACAGCAGAACAACGTTTTCGCAGCAAGTTCGCTTTCCTGGGAAGCCACAAAGGAAATGGACATGGGCTAGTGCTGATGGTGTCACAAAAAATGAAATTGATTATATAATCACAAACAACAAGGCAATTGTTAAAAACGTTACCGTCTTGAACAATTTCTCGACTGGTAGCGACCACAGGATGGTGCGTACTAAAATTGTCATCAACACGAGATTCCAGAGGTCCAAGCTTGTCAAAAAATTAGAATTCCTAGATATGCGACGCTTAAAAGAACAAGGGGATGAATATAAAAACACAATGAAAACTGAGCTAGCAGTCCTGGACTTCACTAAATTCACTTTAGACGAGTTGAACAATAAGACTTAATGAAGGGCTTCATAGAAACGAAGTGTAAGTCTCATACAGTGAATTAGTCTAAGCTTAGTGATGAAACCTTGGGTCTTATAGCCGACAGAGTGCAGCTGGTGAAAAGCGGAATGAGAGACACCGAAGAATACCGAACCATCACTAAAGCTATCAACAAGAAAATGCGAGCAGACCTTCGAAATTATAACGTCAAGTTAGCAGAAAAATCAATTAAGATTAACGGAAACATGAAGGTGTTAAGATCCAAGGTAAACGACTCCAGGAAACAAATCTTTAAGCTGAGAGACAAGACATCGAAGCAGAATCTTGAATATAGCGAAAGAATTCTACGAATTCACATCAATTAAAACTAGATAACTGTCGGCTGACGAAGGATCGACGAAAGTAAGACTAACCGTACCGAATGTTGGATCGGAAGAACTGCCTGACATAACTGTAGAGGAAACACAAGCTGCATTAGACGAAATGAAGAACAATAAATCTCCAGGAGACGATGGTATGCCGGTTGAGGCTATAAAAGAAGGAGGTGATGCTGTAATAGAAGCAATAACGAGGCGTGGGAAAATGCAGTTATCACATTGTTGCACAAAAAGGTGATATTACGAAGCTAGAGAACTACCGGCCTATAAGCTTGCTATCGCACATATACAAGTTGTTCATGAAGGTCATTACCAAACGGATGACGACAAAGTTAGATTTTAATCAACCTATTGAACAAGCTGGATTTCGATCAGGATTCAGTACGAACGACCACCTGCATGGAATGCGAATGTTGATTGAAAAATACAACGAATATAAGATAAGAGTGGCATTGGCTTTCGTGGACTATGAAAAAGCGTTCGACTGACTTGTGAATATCTCAAACGCGCCACAAATCCAGAACACCATAAAAAAAACTTGATGGAAGAAGCTACCGTTCCAGAGTTCTATAGATGGGAATAAGGTGGATCTTGAGGAGAAGATTCTGCTTCAGGAACTAGGTCGCGAATATCTGAATTACGGTCTAAGTCCAGGAAAGAACCTAAAAAATCTTAAGAAAAATCATCATATCTCAATGTTTTGAGCGGGTGGACCCACTGGATAAGGAGCTATAAACATTTTATGCATCATAAATTCAACTTCAAGCATTTTGAAACAAATTCCTTCATTCCTTCCACTTCAACATGTAGTATCTCGGTTACAAGAATGCAGTTAGTTGTATAGATGTGTCAAACATTCATCAACAGATGTTCAAATTCCTTATTACCTCCTTCCTTCCACAAGACAAAAAACGGCGTGCTCTGCAACTTTGTGGAGAATTGAATTAGGGAATTTCCCGGAATTTTTTGAATCCCGGGAAACGGGAAATACGGGAAATGAAAAAAATTTCCCGGGAAATTCAAATTTCGTTTTTAGCTATTGTAACTTAAAAAAACCCACAATAATTTTTAGTGATAAAATGATAGAATGGGGGTCAGCATGGGAAAAGTGCCGTCGCACGGAATAAGGCATATAATACATCATTCGAAGCGTCTTGGCCCAGAGCTACTTTTGGTAGAATATGAAACTCCAAAATGAAGTTATAGTAGAGTTATTGATGAAAATGCGAAAATGGAGTTATGGATTTTTCTCATAAATGTGCTTACGTAAAATTCTGAAAAAATTCTCAAAAATCTCTATAGTGAGAGTAACATCTGTGATTTTTTTTCAGAATTTTTGGGAGGGGTTTTAGGGGTGAAAAAATTCATAGAAAAATTCAATGAATTTTTTCTTAGTGTTAGAGGTCGACGACTAACTCAGTTTTTCCACTATATATTCCCTTAGAGATGTATATTGCGTAATTTTTTTCAGAATTTTCAAAATTGTATTTCACTCTAAAAAGATGTTTTAATTTTTGTATGAGTTTTTTCACCCTAAAAAAGGGAATTCGATTAGGCAGGCAGGTGTCATGTTGTTACGGAACATATGTTTTACAGTAACACCTTTCAATTGGCATAAGCACAATCTTAGAACCAGCTTGCCTTCCCTTAACCCCCATACAGATTTTGAATTCTTTGAGCTAGAACTCATGGAGGCACGCTGGTGCCAATTTGATGATTACCGTAAATATTGTCTTATATTATTACCTTCTATTCGGCATAAGCAGAATCTTAGCACCAGCCTGCCTTCCCATAGCCTCCGAAACGGAATCCATAGTGTCAGGAGTCAGAGTTAAACAGCAATTTTTTGAATAAAAAAAAAACAAAAAATGAAATTCGATTTCCCGGGAAATAAAAATTCATTTCCCGGGAAACGGGATTGGTTCGTCCCGGGATTTCCCTGGAAAATTTTTCTCGGGTACAATCTCCAGAAGAAAACTTTCTTCTAAAAATAAAAATTTAAAAGTTTTTTGAGTTTAAAGAAGGTAAAACAAACACTTATTTCGGTAAAACAGGAAAAACTGTTAGGAAAATGGAAAATTCGGAAAATCTAAGTACTGTAAAAAAAACTTCGTACTTTTGCCTTTCATTAAAGCACCAAATCTCAGAAATCGGTTAAAGGGTCTCCGCTCAATAAATAGTCAAAGTAATGCCTGCACCGGAAACTTCTGGAAGGAGGAGGGGGGGGGGAAGTAGCACGAGGATCAACTTAAGAATTCATTGCCAGCTCGGCCCTACTATGCACTTTCATATAAAATTAGTTAAAACCGTAGTTTCGTGGGTGACGAAACAGGAAAAATTTTGGATTTTTCTTCGGTCACTCTTTAATGAGTTATATTCAAGTTTGAACAGTTTGAAACGACAAAACAGGGAAATGACGGCGGTAACTCAAAACAAACATGTAAACAAATGACGTTTTGTTATTGTTTTTAAACTGTACTTATTTGCATTTTTATTGGGATAATGTTACGTAGTTAAGAACAGACCCAAGCTCCGATCAGAAATGCTTCTTCAGCGGCAGTTTAAAACTGCTGAGATAAGTCGATTGGAAGCGGCTTCCTTTGACTGAAATCGTTGAAATCTAAACATTTTTCGGCGGCGGCGACGCGGTTTTTCTTGCTTATTTCGACAGCGATTAGTGTGTTTAGAAAGTTGTGGAATTTTGTGTTTTTCTATATATTTACAGCCGTACGAAGAACATAGTTCTTCGAAAAGGGGTCTTATGCGTTTATCACAACGTTTGCAACCAGCCCAATTTCGACCCGGGAGTAGGGGGGAGCACCGATTAGATGACGAATCAGCAATAAAAAAAATGTCCGTCCGTCCGTCTGTCAACACGATAAGTCGAGTAAAACTCAACCGATTTTCAAAAAAGATAATCGAGAAATCTTTTATGGGATTGAATCTGGGCACTGTCGGCCCAAGGGCCGCCGAGCTAGGGCCGTTTTAGTGGTTTTTGGTCTTTTGTACAAAACTCGAGTAAATCTTTTCAGATTTTTATTAATTTTTTTTTGTTTGAAAGAGCTGGGCATAGCCGACAATTAATGGAAGAAACTT
Source organism: Pseudolycoriella hygida (assembly GCA_029228625.1). Taxonomy (NCBI): domain Eukaryota; kingdom Metazoa; phylum Arthropoda; class Insecta; order Diptera; family Sciaridae; genus Pseudolycoriella; species Pseudolycoriella hygida. The sequence goes on from CM055404.1 coordinate 30,288,329, forward strand.
TTTTGAATTTGAGTCCTTGGACTTGGCCAGGGCACTAAAAACGAGTCTCTGCTAGGGCTCTATGTGTTTTTGGTACATAACTCGAGTAAATCTTTTCCGATTTTCATACATTTTTTTTGTTTGAAAGAGCTGGGCGTAGCCGACAATTAATGGAAGAAACTTTTTTTGGATTTGAGTCCTTGGACTTAACTAGGGCACTCAAAAAGAGTTTTTGCTAGGAACCTAGGTGTTTTTTTAACATAACTCGAGTAAATGCTTTGCGATTTTCAAAAAAAAAAATTTTAGTCGAAAGGTCTAGGAATGTCTCACATTTTATGAAATAAGATTTTTTGATTAGAGGCCCTTGGACTCAGCCAGGTCCCCAAAACTGAGTTTCTACTAGGTCCCAACGCGTTTCTTTACATAAATCGTGTAAATCCTAACCGATTTTGTTGATTCTTTTTCTGTTTGAGAGGTAACGGAGTACCGAATTATATTAAAAAAAATTTGGGCCCGGTGCGTGTTGTTATGGTTGTAATGGTTTTTTTCTGTGTTGTAGAGAAAATTGAGGAGAACATGTTTCTCTATTTGGGGATTAATTTTGTACTTTCAGAGTGGCTTTTTACACCGTTTCTTCGGCAATTTCCAATACAATTTAATATGGTAGTAAGGCAATATTTACTTAGTTCGAGTCTTTTCGTAACATCAGCTCTCTTTGCCGCATCTATTCTGATAAGTACGGGTCCCTTCTTATGTTTTTTAGGAGATTTTGCTCACATTTTTCCGTAGATGATTATAGGACTTATCTACCCGTTGCTAAAAATTGTTTGTTATGGTCCACTAAATAAATTTAACTTAGAAATGTGAACTTGTGATAACAAATGGGATAGCTGGAATGCCAATCTAGCTGGATTACCAATCATTTTTCACATAGTGTACGTTTCCCGCAACTCCCTGAATACACTTTTTTTTATCAGTTACATTTCACAAGTTAGTAAATGTTGATGTCGAACTTTCAGAAAAATGCAGTCTTCTGGTCAAAATTTCAGAACTCTTCCTGTGTTTGAGATAGAAAGTTTTTGTCTTCCGTAAAATTGTTCAGCACGAAATGAGGAACAAGTTTGCTGAAGAAGCAATTTTTTCATCCAAGTTATGACCTGTTGAACTCTGTTGATTTGGATTTCGAAAATTTGTCCAGGAATAACGAAATAAAAATGATGGAAAAATTGCTTCTTTAGCGAACTTATTCCTCATTTCATGCTGAGGAACTTTGCTGAAGACAAAAAATTTCTATGTCAAATTCCTTAGCAGTTACATAATTCAGAATTCGATGAAAAATGCCTGCCGAGGACAGAAAATTGCGGATGCCCGCCCAGGTGGGCGAATAGCCAGTCCAGCCAGTGTAAAAACCGTTTTCACTAGTGCGAAAAAATTAATGAAATTTCGGCAAATTTTTGCAAGTGGAAACACGTAGGAAAAAACTTGATTTTTGTCGGTGAATTGCAAAAAACGTTGTTAGATACGCGTTACATATGCTGATAGTTTAACGCACACGATATGTTGCCGAACTCGCTTTCGGCTTGTGTCGGCAATCTCACATCTAGTGGGTTAAACTACCTTCTTCATACGTAACTTGTATCAAAAATTACTAAATACAACTTGTTTAAATGGCTCCTACAGGGTGGTCCGAAACAATACAATATCAATACACCCGCACGGAGTAAAGAGTCATATGCGCCCAAAAGACCTTTTTCAAAGCACTTCGCTCTTCGTACGGGTCTACAAATTGTGCTGTGTTACTGTTAAATCGTATTTGTGAACGAATCCGTTCCTGTAAAATTAACAAAAACAAAATGAAGAAAATCTGTTTATTCAAAAGTATTTATTAACAAAAACACAATTGAATTTGCAGTTCTTTAAATTGTCAACACATCATCACGTGCTTAAGTAGGTGTAAATGAAGCCATCAGATTGTTCTATTCAAATAAAAACGAGAAATGGAAAGAGCCAATTGAAACCGTCATTATTATCCAGATGGTTTTTATGGTGCGATATTAGTTACAACAACAGAAAAACAAATTAAAAATATAATTTCAGTTGGGCATTTGAATATCTGAGAAATGGCCGCAAAAAAGCCTTGGAGCTTGATGATATTCTTGCGGTTCCCTCAGAAAATGATGCAGAAACTTTATCCAGACGCATAGGTCATAATTGGCTGGTCGAACTGAAAAAAGCGCCACCTAAACTCAATTCCGCTCTGATAGCCACATTTTTTTCATCTTTTGCCTTCGCAACGTTTCTCGCCATAATGAAAGACTGTGTCTTTCGGTAAGTGCAGATAAGCCGCAAATTGTAAACATTTTCAACATTTGCAATCACTTAAGAGTAATGCAGGGTCCAGCACTGGGAATTCTTATAAAAGCTTTCACCAAATCGAATTCCGATGGTCTTGAACTTGGAATTTATGCTGGTATTATGCTTATGGTATCATTGCTGCTGTTCACTCTGTTCCACCACTACTCAATCTTCCTTTGCTATGAGCTGGGAATGCGAATCCGAGTGGCATTGTCAATGCTCATCTACGACAAAGTAACACAGGAAGTAATTCCAACAATTCTTCCAATAATTTCTTTCAACTCTTGCAGGCTTTAAGATTAAGTCAATTTTCCTTAGAGAAGACAAATCTCAGTCAGATCATCAACTTGCTGACGAATGACACGAACCGATTCGACCGTGGTGTGCCGTTCATTCCGTACATCATTGTTGCGCCGCTGCAAATTATGAGTGTCACCGGCGTTCTCTGGATTTATTTGGGTCCAAGTTGCTTCGCCCTTCCACTCTTACTCCTTCTCCTCGTACCATTCCAAAGTTGGGTTGGAAAAGTATTTGGAAATCTTCGTGTAGCTGCAGCAAAGAAGACAGACGAAAGGATAAAACTTATCAACGAAGCTATCAACGGCATTCAGGTAAATTTTTCGGACCAATTTTCGTCACACTTCACACAAACAGGCTACGTCGTTTCATTGCTTAGAAAAAATGACGTCTGTTTCACTAGAAATATTATGCAGGTTATTGACCCGATTGTTTTTTAAACTCATACACTGATGTGTAATACAACAGTAATTTCTAATGAAATAAAGTTTTGTGTGGCTAAATCTGCAATTAGGATTTGTAGTCGACTTTTCACAAAGTTTTGTTCCAGAAACTTTTTAATTTTGCATTAATACTTTCTTTACCCTTCCCCAGATGATCAAAATGTGTACCTACGAAAATGTATATTTCCAAAAAGTTTTGGAAGCGAGAAAGTAAGTTTGAATCAAAGTTCTAGCCCAAGTTGTAACCCTCAATTCTGAAAACAGAGCCGAGCTGAAAATGATCACAAAAACATGGATGTTCGATGCGATAAACAAAAGTGTTTTCGATGTGTCGTCTAAAATTATGATTATGCTGACGTTGTTGGTCTACATTTTGCTTCCGAACTCAGTCGTAGACCCTTCCACAGTTTTTATTACTCTCACCTTAGCCAACTACCTGCGAAATACCATCACGAACTTCTTACCCATGGCTATCACAGGACTCTTTGAACTTCGAGTTTCGATCAATCGAATCCAGGTTGGTAATCTTCACAAGCCTCTGCCGACTATTCTTTCATTATTTTCTTGCTTACAGACTTTCTTACTTCTGGAGGAAAAAGGGGATGTTACCCATAGTGAAACCAGCACAAACAAAGCTGGAATTAGTATCAAAGACTTCACGACACGTTGGACGAAAGAAGGACAGCATGTGATATCGAATGCATCTGTTGACATTCCAGCTGGCCAACTCACTGCTGTGATTGGATCTGTTGCATCGGGCAAGGTAAAGCCCTGAAATTTCCATCCAACGATTCCTTCTTTTTGCATCCTTTCATTTCAGTCGTCTCTCATTCATGGAATTCTGGGAGAACTGCCAGCTGAAACCGGTTCCGTAACCGTTGATGGAACTATGTCGTATGCTCCTCAAGATCCTTGGCTATTCTCCGGCACAATCCAGGAAAATATTCTGGCTGGAGAAAAATTGGACCTCGGATGGTATGCCCAGGTTGTTGAGGCGTGTTCCCTCACGCAGGATATTAACATGTTCCCAGAAGGCGACCAAGCCAATGTCGGAGAAAAGGGAATGGTCTTGAGTGGAGGTCAGAAAGCGAGGGTCAATCTGGCGCGGTGAGTCTAAGATACTGAAACTTCTTTGTAGCAAATTTGAATTCGAAAATGTCTCTAGAGCTGTTTACCGAAAGGCGGATATTTACTTACTCGACGATCCGTTATCGGCTGTTGACGTCAAAGTGGGCAAGTTCCTATTCGAAAAATGCATTTGTGGCATCCTTAAATCAAAGACCGTTGTGTTGGTCACTCATCATCTGAAGCTCCTAAGCACCGACGAATCCATTAACGTGGTGCTGCTGAAAGATAACACGGTCGCCGCATCTGGTCCTTTCGTAGAAGTCAAAAAACATTTGGATTTCGAAGTTCAATCTGGTTTTGACGTGGACCATCACGACGAGGAAGACAAAACGAACGGCGATGCCACTAAGCCACCAGTTCCTAGCAAAACTGTCAAGTAAGAAGCTTCGAATCTCCTCTCCTTACGAGAAACTTATCACAGAGTTCTTCATTCAGATCGAAAGCAGACAATCAGAAGAGCAACAAAAAGACTGACCGTGAGGAAACAAGAACTAAAGGAATCGTTTCGTGGAGTCTCCACCACAAATATTTTAGTATCGGAAACGGTTGCTTCATGTTGTTACTATTTGTGCTTGGAACCATCGCAGCGCAAGTTTTCACATCTGGATCGGATTACTGGCTCAAAGTCTGGTACTTTTGATACAAACGATTCGTAACGATTGAAAAATGAAATTCCGACTTTCACTTAGGTCTGGCACAGAAACGGCTCAAGTTCTAAAAAACGCAAATGGCCTCGCAAATAGCACACAAAAGGAAGCTGTGCCAAAGGCCACCGAAGACAGCGACAGATACTTTTACATTGCCATTTACAGCGCGATTATTGGAGGTATTTTCGTGACATCAGCACTACGGAATTTTACGTTAGTGTTCTGGACGATGTCGTCGTCAAAAACACTCCACAACAAACTGTTTATGTCCCTTGTACGAGCTCCGATGGGCTTCTTCGAAAAGAACTCGATTGGTGAGTTTGCATTCTGTTCGGCGTGACGGTCCGGGCTAAAGTTATTTTTCAATTTTAGGTCGTGTTCTAAATCGGATAGTCAACGACATCGGAAATATTGACGACCAGTTGCCACGGATTTACCAAGCAACTGTTAACGTAAGCCGACCGTATATTGCGTTCACCTGCTCCAATATTGAAGGACATTTTTTTCAATCTTTCAGAATGTGTTCCAAATAGTCGGCGCTCTACTCCTTGTGTGCTTTCTTCAGCCTTTAATGGTCATTCCAGCTTTTCTCTTGATAATTTTATTCCACTTCTTGCGCAATTTCTTCCTTTCAACTGCATCGGATGTTAAGCGCATTGAATCCGTTGCTCGAAGTCCTGTCTTCGCCCATGTGGGAACGACAATTGCGGGACTTACAGTAATACGCGCATTGCAAACGCAAGGCTTTCTTCGGAAGCAGTTCATTCAAAAGCAGGACATTCACTCGAGTGCATTTTACTTAAATTTTGGAAGCAACCGCTGGTTCTCTCTGGCTACTGATTGGCTTTCCACTGGCTATTTCTTAGTACTCGTTGTGAGTTACTGGCTCATTTCCGCTGGAGGTATGAAGAACTTTATCGTCTAGTCGCATAATATTGAAAAGCTGACGTTCCGTTTCTCCTCAGACAGCAGCTCGTTGGGCTTAGCAATTTCCAATGCTCTTATGCTTACCCTCATCTTTTCGTTTGGTGTAAGCCAACTGACGATGCTCGATAATCAACTGATTTCCGTGGAAAGAGTCCTGGAATACATTGACATTCAGTCGGAAGGGGATCTCGAAAGTCCAGGTAATTTTCAGTTCTTTTCTTCGAACAAACAGTTGACACCTCAGTTCCCTTTCTTTTCATATTCGCCAGACACGAAAGAATTGGTTTGGGGCCACAAAGGCAAAATAGAATTTTCTGGAGCCACAATTGCTTACGGCGAGAAGAAAGTGCTGCGTGAACTAACGCTGACAATAAACGCTGGTGAAAATATCGGCATCGTGGGTCGAACCGGTGCTGGTAAGAGTACAATAATAAATGGCCTCTTCCGGCTCGTAAACCTGGCGTCTGGCAAAATAGCAATTGACGATGTCGATATATCAACCGTTGGCCTCCACAATTTACGCAGGCGACTGACAATAATGCCTCAGAATCCACAGCTGTTTACTGGCAGTGTGCGATACAATTTGGATCCACTCGATGCGAAAAGCGATGACGAAATTTACAAGGCGTTGAGAGCTGTAAAATTACTCGAACGTTTGGATAACAATCTCCACTCAGACGTGAGAGAGAATATTCGGCTTCGAAGTTTGTTCGGTTGTAAACTCTGTGTCGTTTCAGGTAGCTCCAGGAGGTACAAATTTCAGTGCTGGAGAGAGGCAGCTACTCTGTTTAGCTCGTGCTATTTTAAGTCAAACAAAAATTTTGTTATTGGATGAAGCAACCGCCAGCTTAGACGCAGAGTATGAAGAGAAAGAAACGTTTTTTGGACAAATTGTAACTCTCACCCTTTTCACTCTAGAACGGATCGTGTAATTCAAAACGTCATTAGCGAGAACTTTGGTGATTCCACAATCTTAACGATTGCCCATCGGTTGGACACAATCATCAAATGCGATCGTGTGCTGGTTTTAGATGCTGGCGTCGCAGTTGTAAGTTAACGAACATCTGTGTCTCTTGGTCAGAATACAAAAGCGTTTTTTATCTTTGCAGGAATTTGACGAACCACACGTTTTGCTGCAGAGTAGAGAGGGCCATTTTTACGACTTAGTGAACCAGACAAAAGGGAGTGGCTCGGAATTTCTGCATCGAATGGCAGAAGAGGTAAGAAGCAAATGATTCGCTGTGAACTCATTTCTCAGTTCTTATTTCCGTTTCAGGCTTACAACGAGAGACGCTGTACGAAATTGTAATGTATAAGAATAAATTAATTTAAATTTTGTTAAATGTTAATATTAAAAGCTTCGAAAATAGAATTGCTCGTTTTATGTGTCAATGTCCATTTTGTATGCAAGTCGCTGCAGCAACTGAACCAAGACACAATTTGAAGAACTCCGTATGCTTTTTCGATGCAAATCAAGTAACATTTTTCACTCAATATTGAAGAAGGTACGGACCACAGATGCAATAATAGTTATTTACCTAAATAGGCATAGAAAGTTGAAAAGTCCAGTTGCGTTGTGAATTTTTTTTGATCGGAGACGAAAAAGAACAATAACACGTCACAAATGAAAAATCCTTGTGGAATATTGAAACTATTCTTGTTGAGCATCTTCTTCTTTCTTTGTAAGCCTTTCTTATATCCACTACTGGATGGAGGTCTCTTTATAGGAGCTATTTAGCCATTGAAACACCTCGGTGGCCAGTGCGGGTTGGCGAGAGGACTACATGCCTAACGCGAATTCCGAATCACGCCTAAGGCAGTAACGAAAATAGATGGCAGCACCTTTTATATATTTGACATTTGAAGCAGACTAACTTATTTGAGAATTTTGACATTTGGAGCAGATCGTCTTTAGTTCATCTTATCGACGTTACAAGAATAATAGATGCCGCACTTTTCGAGAGAATGGCCTTGGGCTAAGCAAGTCCAAAGGATTTCACCTGCTGCTAATTATATCTCCTCCTAAAATTAGTGACTGCCGTCGAAAAAATCACGGCGGCGGCTAGCCGACTGAAAAGGGGTCGGCGGCGTCGGCTAGAACCGGCTGAGCCGTCAAAAAAGTGTCGGCGGCGTCTGGAACCAGCCGCCGGCCTAAAAGTCTGGCGGCGGCGGCTAATCAATAAAAGTCTAATGAAATTGTTAAAATCCGTGTCTTAATGTCAAACCGAGAACAAAGAAATGACAAAAGAATGTTCGCCAGTTTCGCTTTTTTCGTATTCCAATTTTCATTGTATTTCAAAATTATAAAACTCGTTGTAACGGTGTGAAAAGAAATCGTATTGCCCTGATTATGCTTTTGATTTTGCGGTTGCAAAAATCAGCACTTCGAATAGTCAGCTCACGGACTTTATTTGCATCTGAAGAACTGAAGCAAGGAGAATAAAAAATTATTGAATTTAGTGGAAAAATTAGGCAAAGTAAAAATCATCCATATTCTGACATAGTTTGGTTTCTGTCTCAATATGAACATAAAAAACAAAATGCCTGTCATCGTTTGGCATTAACCCAAATAAATGTAATTTGTTAGAAATATGAGGATTTGTGCCACGCGATTTTGATCGCGTCGCTCTCAATATAATTACTACTTAAGTAGTAGAGACTGGCAGCTGTATAATATAGAGTAATAAAGTAAAAGTAAATAAAGTAAAGTAAAATAATAGAGTACTAAAGAGGACGACAGCTGATGACTCTGATGGTCCCCTATTAGACCGCTTCAGTTTCTTGTCTTTACTTTCCTGTCAGGAAGATTGTTGATAACAGAGTCTAAGAACCGTTTTAGTGTATTTTGAAAATATGAGAGTATTGCTGCAACTTGACCTACTTTACTTGCTTTTCGGTAAACCTCAAATCATGATGAGATCAATCAATATGTCGCAAACGTACATTCAAGAAAAAATTGATTTCAAATTCTGAAAATGATGCTACGTAAACCAAGCAGAGGTTATTATTCAGAATTTTAATACTAAAATTCTGAATAATAACCCCTGAAACCAAGTCTTTTTTTTCGCTTTAGTTAAATAGATATCATTGTCGATCGACACGAGAAGTAGATGTTTCGGTGTATAGTGACATCATCTGAAACCATGGAAAAAAAACGGCATCACCGAACTACGACCAAAAGTTGGTGTAGATTTTTGCTAAATCTACCCCCTTTAGGGGTAATGACGAGCTTTCCCAAGTGCGCATATGGCTAAAATAATTCGTCTCAAGAACCACATTACTAATGAAGAAAATATTTACAGAAGGGCCATTCCAAATGTATGTAATGTAAGTAACGAAAATTTCTCCTGAGTCACCCAAGGGTCCAATTTTAGCGTTCTATAAAAAAATTGTTCACAACTGTAATATCTAATTTGCTGCCGGATGTATGATCTCGTTATTTCCTACGGTTATTTCCGTTCCTTACATTACAGGCGTCGCGGTTTGCATAGAATGAGCCAGAAGTCAAGGTTCGATTAAAGTAAAATAGATCCTAACATCTGCCAGATATGTAAGTCACAATTCACAAGTCACAATTAAAAAAAAATTGTCAGACTTAGTCTTCTCTTTACTAGCTGTCGAACTATAATTTTTGTGATACATGATTGGTTTCGTGATTAAGAAAATGTTGCAGAAAGGCTAGCCGACATAGACCCTTGGCGGCGGCTGATGGCGGCTAGCCATGTCTAGCCAACCAAAAACCCCGGCAGCGGCGGTGACACTTTTAACTCCCAACCGCCATTTTTCGGCGGCTAACTTTTGGCGGCTGTCATGTCTGAATTAGACTCCGATATTTTTATACGCAGAATTCATTGTGAATGTGTCGCACCATTCATGTCATTCTCCTGTGCACGGTTCGTCAAGGGCACCACATACCTCAACGACCCACTTTATGAAGCTTGGGTACACTTAGGAACGTTACTTTTGTGCATCTGTTAAATGAAAATCCGCACTACTTTATAGATTTTTGTTTTGGAAATGCAAATGCTTCTTATTGGGAAAGGTTGGTTTCATACAACTTTAATGAGCTTTTATTGTAATGGAAAATGATTGTTATATTTATTAACATAAAATGCGTTTTGATTTTTGTTATTCCTTGTTTTTTATGCATAAATAATTGAGTCACAACATTATGATTATGAAAAAAAGTAAAGTAAAGATTTTATCGGCTTCACGAAGTGGGAAAACTTTATTTTGTTTTTTTTTTCTTTAGTGAGAAGGTAAGGTTTCGTTTTTCTTTTCATTGTCATGAATTGACCTTTCTAATTATTTTCACAATCAAAATAATTTATCTAGGCGGGGCACTGTATAATGGTTTCAATTAAATGAGCCATTTACGCAGGCGGGAATGCTAATAATTCCGGGGTACATTGGCGGGTCAATCGCTCAAAGCTTTAGAGTCGAAAGCACTGAGGATAATATCTTCCAAAAGATCTGTATTGCATAATAAATCCTCCATACCACGTACTCAATCCCCTCAACGTTACAAATTGCTAATATTGGAATAAAATTCACCAGTTAGTAGTATTAATTTACTACAAACTGAGTAACATTCTGAACATAGCGCTGGACGATATCTTTAAATCGCTTACCGCATCCACCTTTACTTGTTACAAGCGACAAATAAAAACGCAATCTTTCAATTAGAGGATTACAAATACGACATCACAAAAATGACTTCACAAATATATTAATAATCCGGCGTAAATGCGCCACGGTTGCGACTTTCTTCCCATAAACCGCTCTGGCTGATTCACGAGCAAATCGACTACCCGTACTGCCCAGCTGATCATTGGAAAGCGATTTGGGAACAGGGTAATGTCCGCCATGACGACCTCGTTGACGACCCCACAACAAGGCAAGCCGGCTTTTAAATCCCGAGAAAAGCTTGGGTTACCTTAAACCGACTACACACAGGACATGGCAATTGCGCTCACTTCTTGCATCTTTGGGATCTGGTGAACTCGACAACTTGCGACTGTGGTGCGACAGATCAAACAATGCGACAAAAAAGGAAAATCTTCCTAGCTTTGTTAGCCACCTAGTTTTTTGTGACTTTTCATTTCATTTTTTAACGACTAGGTGAGGAGATGAGATGAAGGGATGAGACCAGGTGAGGTCGTCTAAAAGTCGCGCAATCGAATTGATTTTGAGACTCGCAGTTGGTCCCAGATAGTAGCGTAAAACAAAATTTCGTAAACGAAATTTTTTGCTCATGATATACATCGATACAAAAACAAGAAAGGGTTGATTAGGAACAATTTGATTTTGTCATTTACATCAAAATCACAACAAAAACCCTTTTAAAAGGGAAATGTGACGCAAGTCCATCTTCCTCCTTCCAAAACAACTGATATCAATTTGGGGTGACGCTTAAAGCTTTGAAACGCAAAAATTCTTTTGGAATGTTTTCATTTTTGATTAAAAAAATGCGTCACAAATGCCGGACCCCCCAATGTTATAGTTTTTCTGTTCTTTCAGCTTTCACAACGCAAAAATTTGTCATTATGTATGGCGTATTTTTGAACAGGAAATCAATTTTTGCGTATGACAGCTGAAAGCGTAGAAAAATTATTACATTGGTGGGTCCGGCATTTGTGACGCATTTTTTAATCAAAAATGAAAACATTCCAAAAGAATTTTTGCGTTTCAAAGCTTTAAGCGTCACCCCAAATTGATATCAGTTGTTTTGGAAGGAGGAAGAAGGACTTGCGTCACATTTCCCTTTTAAAAGGGGTTTTGTTGTGATATCAGTACTTTTGGAAGTTTCGGCTACTACTTCCATGGGCGAAAATAATCACCTCAACTTCCTCTACAACATATCAAAAGTTTTTTTTTGAGCCGCCGCCGCCGCCAAACCGAGCCGCGGCGGCTACTACTTTCATGGGCGAAAATGATCCCTCAACTTCCTCTACAACATATCAAAAGTTTTTTTTTGAGCCGCCGCCGCCGCCAAACCGAGCCGCGGCGGCTACTACTTTCATGGGCGAAAATAATCACCTCAACTTCCTCTACAACATATCAAAAGTTTTTTTGAGCCGCCGCCGCCGCCAAACCGAGCCGCGGCGGCTACTACTTCCATGGACGAAAATAATCACCTCAACTTACTCTACAACATATCAAAAGTTTTTTTTGAGCCGCCGTCGCCGCCAAACCGAGCCGCGGCGGCTACTACTTTCATGGGCGAAAATGATCACCTCAACTTCCTCTACAACATATCAAAAGTTTTTTTTGAGCCGCCGCCGCCGCCAAACCGAGCTGCGGCGGCTACTACTTTCATGGGCGAAAATGATCCCCTCAACTTCCTCTACAACATATCAAAAGTTTTTTTTTTTGAGCCCCCGGTCCATTTTCCGCCATTTTGGCGGTCACCCCTATACACTACACACCCAACCCAACATCTTTCCTTTTGACACCAAACCTGTATCTCGAACAACCAACCATGTCTTATACAAAATATGCTTCCGTACACACACACACACACAAACACATAAATATGGGCTTTATATGGCGCCTTCTAAGAGCCCTGGCGCCCAAACGAGGCCGGTACCCCCCCTTTTTTAAAATCTCATATGGCGTAGAATGCCCAGCCGAAGGTCCCTGCAAAATTTCAAGAAAAGATATCGAGCCGTTTTCGAGAAAACTCCAAAAAAGTGGGTTTTCATACAAATGGCTCTGGAACTAAGTAACTAACTAAGTAACTAAGTAACTAACTAACTAAGTAACTAACGTAGGATGTTTCCATTAACTTTGGTTTCTATGAAAGTGCACATTTTGTATGGAAAATGACGATTTTCTAAAGGTCATATCTCCGGATCCACTGGACCGATTTTAATGAGTGAAAAGACATTTCGCCTTAGAATTTTCCGTAGAATCCAGGAAAAATATTTTCCGGGGGGTACGTCGCAAGGGGGGAAGTCAAAACTTAGCTGTATATATGGTTCCGAAGTCTACGAAAAAAAAATTTCTGAATTTTTTGCTCGTGGGGACTTGCGTCACGGGCGCATTGCTACCGCGCGCCCATGATTTCGAAAATGTATGAGGATTATTATAGGTTCATTAAGATATTATTTATTAAGATATTTTGAACAATGAGTGCGTTTGGTGTACTTACCATCGAGTTAAATTCATCTCTATGGATATTCCGTAGAGGAAGTACAGTTATATCAACACTTACAAAACGCATGTCTTGCTAATTTTTATCGCCCACATACATTTGTTAGTGGGCGATAATCGAAACGTGGACATGTCTTCAAAATTTTTATCGCCCACGTGGGCAATAAAAATTAGCAAGACATGTCTACGTTTGGATTATCGCCCACTAACAAAATTCATTTTTTTGACAATTTCTCTGGATATCTGTGGGCGATAAAAAATAACAGTGCAATGCCTTGGGTGGGCGATAAAAATAGTGGGGGTTATTTAAGTTCCCCCTCAAAAGCAATCCTTTACAATTTCTGTAATTATATTCATAAATCTAACGAATTCCTTCTTCTTCGAAACAAATTGCAACGGTCCAAACTTTAAAACATACAAATCCACGATGTCTGAGACATCCATCCCTATTCCAATCTCAGCATTCGCAGCAGGCAATTCAACAAATTCTTCAAAACAGTTCTTTAACGACCTTAATCGTAAAATATAAAAACTAATGGTGTCTAACACATCCATTCCTAGTCCAATCTCAGTCTTGGCGGTAGGCAATTCAATAAATTCCTCAAAGAGCTTTAATGCCCAAAATTCTAAAATATAAGAATTCACAATTTCTAATACATCCAATTCCAGTAAAATAAATTTCAACCGCCGAAACTCACAAATCACAAAAATTCACGATGTCTAACACATCCATTCCATGCCAGATATACGGCTTCATGGTAGGCAATTCAATAAATTCCTCAAACAGTTCCTCAACGGCCGAAATTTTAAAATATGAAAATTTACGAATCCCAGCCAAGTGTCAGCCGACGACTTTTTGATGGCGAAATTTCCACAATTGTTAACTTTTGAACAAATAATTGAAATAATTCAATAAAATTGATTAGGAACTAATCATAGTCGAATGCCAATATAAAATTCAACAAATTTCTTAAATTTGGAAATTTTTTTAGAAATTTTAGAAATGGAATTTTTCAGAAATAGGCCCTGCACGGAATTTTTTATGAGCTTTTGCTCAAATGGATTCTTCTTACAGATCCATTCGTTATCAAAGTTTTCATCGTGTCAGTGGTAAATTGCACACAAACCTAGTGCCATCTATGATCTACTAGGTGCGAAAATAGTAGGGCCTAGAGTGCTAGTTTGGCCCATCAGTGTGTTTTACCGGCAAACATTTTTGGACCACATGCTTAACGTGAATTCCGAACCACGCCTAACGGTAGCTAGTATTTTACCATAAGTCAGACTTAGATATTTGTACACAGAATTCATCAATTCACCGAATATGGGTGACGTCATATTTGTCATTCTTCTATGTACGATTTCTTATGGCACTCAATCCACAACTACCAATATTATGAAGCGTGGGTGTGCCTAGGAACGTTACTTTTATGCTGAAAATTGAAGAAAATCCTTTACAAAGTTTGTCCCAACCAGGATTAAACCCGGATATTCTTGGCTAACACACTCCTATGCGTCACAAATATAACGTCCCAAAAATGACGTAACAAATACGACGCCAAAAAATAAAGTCACAAATATGACCAAAAGTTATGGCGTCATAGATATTGCTTCGTTTAATTCTTCAACAATACGCTATCGCTACTTTTCTATACCCCAGTCACTGGTTTATTGTATATTGCGAAGTACTAAGTACTAAGAACAGTCAAGTGTCGGGCAACGGTAATGCAGTGGAGATAGCCAGTTAGGGTAGCGAAGTGAGGCTTATCGGAGAAGAACCACATGTCTATACTCCGACTCCTTCAGGCTTGATAAACGCTCTACTGTGCGCAGAAACTGGGAATAGCCATCGTATGTAAAATATTTTCCACCACAATAATCCAAAATTATCGCCTCTGGTTATACTTTCAGTGTAACTATCTAATAGTAAGTACAATTGAAGCCCTAAATTCTTGGCCTCAGTCTCAACACGATCATATTACAGCCCAATTATTTTCAGTAACAATTACAAAAGAGAAATGAAATTCGGATTTTCTTTTTCACAATGCGGCCGTAAGGTTCAATTAAATTTAATTCAATAAACGTGACGGCATCTGAACAGTTTTTAGCATCAGAGTCAATAAATTGAAAGCATGGAAAACTGAACAAGTTCGCAAATTAATTCAATAAGGCTGACATCGGCAAACATAGAAATTCGAACAATTTGCTACTTTGCACATTGTAATCTAATCAAACAATAACTGTATGACGGTCATTATGAAGTCTGAAGGGAGTGTATAAATGTGCCATGTACTCGTTTCACGTTAGAGTTTATTGTTATTGTCAGTCACAAAAGGAACAGGAAATCAATATGCTAGAATGCTATGCAAATTGATTTCAATAAATTCTTTTTTATAAAGCTAAACGTTACATTTTTTGAAATTGCAATTTATGCACAAGGGAACTGATAAGAAATGCAAAGGCGATTTACAATTCTATTAGCGCTGTCAAAAATGCAAAAATAGAATGGTATTTAATATGAAAATAGAAGTTTTTTTTCAGTTATTTACAGTATACATAAACGCTGGATAGGATTCAATGTTATACACGCTGTTTTACGTGCGTCGTCTAATGACAAAGAGAGTTCTATTCGCTAACTGATTTTTTTAGCGACGCTTACGCTAACCCTAGAAGGTAGCAAAGTTAATGTAGTTTGATTATATCGAGTTTGTTGGGATCAAAAGTCTGTCTTTTCTAACTTGTCAAATGACGTTTTAACGTCAAACTTCTGATGAAAACGAATGATAGGAAAAGGAAATATTCCATCATGGATCGAAAAGTATCTAAAATCAAAGAAAAAAGGTAGATGCTATATCCAGTAGGGTGCGGCTTCACATTGGCGCAAATGTACGGGTTATATCGATATGAAGAACGTTGCATTCATTAAGATTGTACTGCAAAGACGAGTGATTAGGGATTATAAAAACATGGTTTCTTGATGAGTTGCCTCTACAGAGTTTCTCATACAAGCAAACAGGCGTTTTCGTCTTTGAAAAACTATGCAACAATGCGCAGCGGCGATACCGAAGATATGTCATGAGCGGGCAACCGAGAACTTTATTCATGTAGTTGCTAATCCTGTCATATCGTCTGACCTCATACACAAAGCGCACACATGCCGTTAAAGCTTTCTCTAAAGACTTAACATCATCACCACTAAGGTTTTTTGTATACATCGATGAAGCATAATCACCCAATTGCACCCAAAATATTGTTTTGATACAAAAACTTCAAAAATATTATTCAAATTTGTTTTTTCGGAATAGCTCAGTATACGACGAAATAATTTTTCTGTACTTTCAGTTATTGCGCTGCAAAAATTTATCTTTTGTTTCTTATTGTGTAGATTGTTTAAGGTAAATTTAAATTTTTACGTGTAAAAACTGAAAGTGTTAAAAAATGATTCCGCTGGTGGGTCTGGCATTTGTGACGCAATTTTTTTTAACACAGCGTAATTTTGTTTTAAAAAAAACGCTGTAATTTTTCAGTAAATTAATAGCATATTATAATACAAGGGGACTAATTGCGCAATTACAGTTGAGATTGGTTGAAATTTCAAGGGACTTTAGCCCCGAGAATTTTCACCCACCGAGACGATAATTGCGCGATTGTTCCCCTTGTATTATACGATACTTTATCACATTTGAGCCCATAATTGCCAATTATGCACAAAACATGACAACAAAATTAACATAAATCAAAAATTTCGTATAAAAACACTCATCGAGTTAGTTGCAAAAAATGTCGTCTAGATTGATTTTTCGATTTAGTATGCGGTTGTCATAACAACACACGTTTAATTCTCATTCATTCAATTTGTTTCAGTGTAGGCTACGTCATCATTAAAGAACCGGGTTATGAAAGCGTCATTACAAACCTAATTTTAACAAGAAAGTCGACTATAATAGGCCGATTATAGCCCCATTGTTAGTGCAATAATTGGCTTATTATAGGCTCAAATGTGATAAAATTTTGAACACATTCAAACAAACTTTTGCGTATTATCAGCGATAGCGTCACCTCAAGCGATATCATTAATTTTCGAAGCAGACTCACGGACTGCGCCACACTCTTCCATTTAAGAGGTTTTTGTAGTGATATCAGTCGTTTTGGAAGTTTTCATTTGTAGAAATAATTTCTATTTTTTGAAAACATTTTTCTCAGAAAAAAAGTTTTTCTTCAAAAAATATTTTCTCCGAAAAAAAATTTTCTCAAAAAAAAATTTTCTCAAAAAAAAAATGTTCTACAAAAAAATTGTTCTCCAACACCTTCGGCTGCCTTCGGAACACTTCGTGTCACCAATTCTTCTCAGTGATTCATATAACTTTCTAGAAGAAACCAACTCTGTAAGTATTATAATTCCAGAGCTATACCCAAAAAAGCATAATTTATACCTAACAAAAATCCAAGATGGCGTCACTTTGGCAGATTTCTGAAAATCCCAAAAAATTCTCCTGACCAAACTCTATAACTTTCTAGAAGAAAACAACTCTGCAAGTGTTATCATTCCGGAGATAAAATTCGAAAACCCAAAGAGGCATAATTTATGCCTAACAAAAATCCAAGATGGCGTCGCTTTGGCAGATTTCTGAAAGTCACAGAAATTTCTCCTGATCAAACTCTATAACTTTCCGGAAGAAACCAACTCTCTAAGTATTGTCATTCCCAAAGCTAAAATTCGAAAACCAAAAAAAAACCTAATTTATTGCTTGGGAAAATTCAAGATGGCGCCGCTTTGACTGCTGGCAGCCATTTTCTTAAGATGCCAAAAACTTCTCCTGACCAAACTCCATAACTTTGCCGAAGAAACCAACTCTCTAGCTATCGTCACTCCTGAGCTAAAATTCGAAAACTCCGAGCATTACCTAAAAAACCCTCAAAATTGACCACTTTTCCACATGCCACGGCTTTTCCATAATTTTCCCGGAAAAGCGGCATATGAAATCTTTCATTTGGGGCCAAGACTGACGTTCCCTGAAAATTTCAGAAAGATCGGCTGTCTAGTTCTCGAGATTGAAAATTATTAATAGATAGATCTCAACAAAAAACATCTTAAAAGGTGAAGTGTGACGCAGTCCCTAATGTCCACTTCCAAAATTAATGATATCAGTGGAGGTGTCGCTTACGCTGAAAATACGCAAGAAATGACGATGCAAAAAAATACTTTTTAAAAAATTCAAATATTTGAAATTGCGTCACAAATTCCAGAGCCAACGACGAAATAATTTTTCTGTGCTTTCAGTTTTTACATAGCAAAAATTTGACCTTATTGATGCCTGACTTTTGAGGATAACGTTTTTACTGAGTTCAAAATTAATTTGACGAATCAGCAATAAGAAAAATGTCCGTCCGTCCGTCCCTCAACACGATAACTCGAGTAAAACTCAACCGATTTTGAAAAACTTTTTTTTCCCTAAGGTGCCAAGGGCCGTTTAAGTGGTTGTGGGTATTTTGTACATAACTCGAGTAAATCTTATCTGATTTTCAAATTTGTGTGTGACAGATCTGGGTATGGCCGACAATTTATGGAAGAAACTTTTTTGGATTTGAGTCATTGGACTTAGCTACGGTACTAAAACGAGTTTCTACTAAGGCCTTACGTGTTTTTTGTACATAACTCGAGTAAATCTTTTCCGATTTTCATAATTAATTTTTCAACCGAAAGCCCAACAACTTGTAGAAGAAACTTTTTTGAGATTGTGTCCTTGGACTTAGCTAGGGCACTAAAAACGAGTCTCTGCTAGGGCCCTAAATGTTTTTTGTACATAGCTTGAGTAAATCTCTTCCGATTTTAAAATATTTTTTCTTAATCGAAAGGTCTAGGAATGTCCCACATTTTATGGAAGAAAGTTTTTTGATTAGAAGCCCTTGGCCCCAGCCAGACCCTACTGAGTTTCTTCTATGGCCCAACGAGTTCGTTTACATAAATCGGGTAAATCCTAACCGATTTTGTTGATTTTTTTCTATTTAAATTATATTCAAAAACAAACTTGAGCCCGGTGCCTGGGCTTAGGGCTCAAGTGGGCCTCAGGTTGGTCGGCAAAAAAAATTTTTTTTTCTTTTTTGCTGAGCATATTGAGGAAAATATCAGTTTTCTGAACCCTCGGAATGAAAAATATTGTACGAAACTCGGAAAAATACATGTTTTTGACTAGTGTGATTGCAGCCTTTGGCTTCGCCGCGGGCTGCAAGCCTCACATTCGTCAAAAACATTATATATTTCCTTATTATGTAAATAACTTTTGTCTATGGAATTATGTGTCCGAGGCCTCTACTTAGGGCCCTATCGGAAGAAATGTCGGCCCTAGCCCAAAAAATAATTTTTTGTTATGTTGTAGAGAAAGCTGAGGAGAACATTTTTGTCTATTTCGCGTCACTTTTGTGCTTCCGGAAGGGTTTTTTTTTACACTGTTGCTTCGCACTGGTCTTTCATATTGCCCTCTCGGCACAATTTAATGTGAACGTAAATCAATATTTACTTAAATACGTTCGAGTCTTTTCGCAACATCAACTCTGTTTGCCGCATCTATGCTGATACGTACGGGTCCCTTCATATGTTTTTTATTTCACTAGTATATGTTACTCTAAAAGTCGCCAAAAAAGGAATTTTTGTTGTAAAACATCGAGATTAGCATTATTTGAGAGATAATGAATTGGCCTATCATAAAAAAATAGTTTTGAAGACCTGTCCGTAATTGGGTGGTTAATGGAAAGAGAAAAATCCCCAAAATGGCAGAAATGTGACTTTCTCGATTTTTCCACAGTAGAACCTTTTATCAGAAAATTTAAAAAAATGTTTTTTATGTTTTTGCATCAATAAAATATGTTGTGTGAAAGAAGCAGCAATTTGAAGAAGAATTTCAACAAGTTTTTTTGAAAACTAAACTAAAAATTGTAACTTTCGTCGTGTCCATTCGTAAAGGATGAAAGTACAACATTGTAAACTTTTGACAGCTGTCAGATTTGAATTTCCACACCAAGTCTTACAATAGTGATTTGGATCCTTAAAATATTCTTTGTATTCGTGTCAGTGAGTGTCAGGAATCACTTTAAAAATTTGGACCAAAATTAAAATCTGACATCTGCCAAAAGTTGACAGTTCTTTGTGAGAATCAATGTGATGTGTAAATTTTTAATTCTTCACCCCAGCGAAATAAAAACCCTGTCAAATAAAGCAGTAAAGGGCTCATTATATTGGACCCGATGCGAATCGCATCGCGTAAGGTTTGTGTGAAAACTTAACTTGATAAAAAAAAGGTTTGTTCTGTCAAGTTGAGCTTTCACACGGATCTTACGCGATGCGATTCGCCCTTAATTATATTGGACGCGATAAAAATCGCGTAAGGTTTGTTTGAAAGTTCAACTTGACAGATTAAACATCTTTTTTGTCAAGTTAAGTTTTCACACAAACCTTCCGCGATGCGATTCGCATGACATCCTTTACGAGTGCAAAACGACGTTATACTTCTCATCATGAAATTCACTATACTTTGATGTAAGTAGATGTCGCACTAAACGCGTCAATTGGATAATGAATTCAATTCCAACATCGCATCCGATTTATTTCTATCGATTTATCAAATGAAAAGACAATTTTTCCGGGTCCATGTAAGAGGAGTAATTGAAACGAGTTTGTTATAAACAAATAAACTTTATTGACAAATTACATTGTAAGTAAGGACACAGTCAACGAACACATACATTTTATTATTTCAGAACAATGTTACAAATAATTTCACATTGCGCGCGAGGAACAATGTTTCATTTACCGAACAATTTGATTTTGCGCTAACGAATTTCGAGAATTCCGCTCAGCTCCCTCCATCTTTATGCAAGAAGCAAAAATGGTAATCACAATGATAAGCACAGCGTTCGCATTCCAAGTCGAAGGCACGAGTAAAAATACGAATTTTCAAACTATTACTAAAACTCGACTCGGGGTCAAACGTTACACTCGTCAAAACAAAATTGTCCGATCTACTGCTCACAGGTATGAGTTTTAAGGCAACAATATTGAAGGGAAGTTTGGTTTTCGATTCAGCTTTTGATCTCATTTTGAACAATTTTACCGTAAAAGTTTTTAGTATTTTTTGATGCGTTTTCCATGTTTTCAAATGCCTCTCTCTAACAAGATATAAAGACATGTTGAAGACTCGTGGTAACTTCACATTCATTTGTTTAACGTTATTTATAAATAAAAAAAATCGTTTACAACGACCTTCTGCCATGTGTAATGTTATTCGCGAACTAGAACATTCCGAGCTTTCAGTATGAAAAGCGATTTAATAGTATTAACGACATTAATAGACGAACAATGATACATTATTCCTAAAATGCTAGAACATTTCGTTTGAAGCTTGAAACTTTTTATAAATTTTTTGTTCAAATATTTGCGATTTAATTCAATGTTAAGTTTTCATGCTACTAATACTAACAGTCCTTTAACCAAAACTCAAAGAACAGATTTGTTAAGTACAAATATTGCAAAGCAATTCGAAAAAGTCTTCAACAAATAAGTTAAAAAACTTTTGAGTCGTTAGTAAAAAAACTAAAAAAATATATTTCTTAGCACTTGGAAAGTCAAAAATTCCCAATCCAACGTACTTTCATTATGTGGTTCAAAAGAACCATATCCTGTAATCTCATAATGAACTAACTATTTATTTCCTTTCGAACGGCGCTCGTTGTAGGCCTGAAACGCAAATAAAAAATGAGAAATGAGTTCTCAGCGAATCATTTGCTTCTTACCTCTTCTGCCATTCGATGCAGAAATTCCGAGCCACTCCCTTTTGTCTGGTTCACTAAGTCGTAAAAATGGCCCTCTCTACTCTGCAGCAAAACGTGTGGTTCGTCAAATTCCTGCAAAGATAAAAAACGCTTTTGTATTCTGACCAAGAGACACAGATGTTCGTTAACTTACAACTGCGACGCCAGCATCTAAAACCAGCACACGATCGCATTTGATGATTGTGTCCAACCGATGGGCAATCGTTAAGATTGTGGAATCACCAAAGTTCTCGTTAATAACGTTTTGAATTACACGATCCGTTCTAGAGTGAAAAGGGTGAGAGTTAAAATTTGTCCAAAAAACGTTTCTTTCTTTTCTTACTCTGCGTCTAAGCTAGCGGTTGCTTCATCCAATAACAAAATTTTTGTTTGACTTAAAATAGCACGAGCTAAACAGAGTAGCTGCCTCTCTCCAGCACTGAAATTTGTACCTCCTGGAGCTACCTGAAACGACACAGAGTTTACAACCGAACAAACTTCGAAGCCGAATATTCTCTCTCACGTCTGAGTGGAGATTGTTATCCAAACGTTCGAGTAATTTTACAGCTCTCAACGCCTTGTAAATTTCGTCATCGCTTTTCGCATCGAGTGGATCCAAATTGTATCGCACACTGCCAGTAAACAGCTGTGGATTCTGAGGCATTATTGTCAGTCGCCTGCGTAAATTGTGGAGGCCAACGGTTGATATATCGACATCATCAATTGCTATTTTGCCAGACGCCAGGTTTACGAGCCGGAAGAGGCCATTTATTATTGTACTCTTACCAGCACCGGTTCGACCCACGATGCCGATATTTTCACCAGCGTTTATTGTCAGCGTTAGTTCACGCAGCACTTTCTTCTCGCCGTAAGCAATTGTGGCTCCAGAAAATTCTATTTTGCCTTTGTGGCCCCAAACCAATTCTTTCGTGTCTGGCGAATATAAAAAGAAAGGGAACTGAGGTGTCAACTGTTTGTTCGAAGAAAAGAACTGAAAATTACCTGGACTTTCGAGATCCCCTTCCGACTGAATGTCAATGTATTCCAGGACTCTTTCCACGGAAATCAGTTGATTATCGAGCATCGTCAGTTGGCTTACACCAAACGAAAAGATGAGGGTAAGCATAAGAGCATTGGAAATTGCTAAGCCCAACGAGCTGCTGTCTGAGGAGAAACGGAACGTCAGCTTTTCAATATTAAGCGATTAGACGATAAAGTTCTTTATACCTCCAGCGGAAATGAGCCAGTAACTGACTACGAGTACTAAGAAATAGCCAGTGGAAAGCCAATCAGTAACCAGAGAGAACCAGCGGTTGGTTCCAAAATTTAAGTAAAATGCACTCGAGTGAACGTCCTGCTTTTGAATGAACTGTTTTCGAAGAAAACTTTGCGTTTGCAATGCGCGTATTACTGTAAGTCCCGCAATTGTTGTTCCCACGTGGGCGAAGACAGGACTTCGAGCAACGGATTCAATGCGCTTAACATCCGACGCAGTTGAGAGGAAGAAATTGCGCAGGAAGTGGAATAAAATTATCAAGAGGAAAGCTGGAATGACCATTAGAGGCTGGAGAATGCACACAAGGAGGAGAGCTCCGAATATTTGGAACACATTCTGAAAGATTGAAAAAAATGTCCTTCAATATTGGAGCAGGTGAACGCAATATACGGTCGGCTTACGTTAATAGTTGCTTGGTAAATCCGTGGCAACTGGTCGTCAATATTTCCGATGTCGTTGACTATCCGATTTAGAACACGACCTAAAATTGAAAAATAACTTTAGCCCGGACCGTCACGCCGAACAGAATGCAAACTCACCAATCGAATTCTTTTCGAAGAAGCCCATCGGAGCTCGTACGAGGGACATAAACAATTTGTTGTGGAGTGTTTTTGACGACGACATCGTCCAGAACACTAACGTAAAATTCCGGAGTGCTGATGTCACGAATATACCTCCAATAATCGCGCTGTAAATGGCAATGTAAAAGTATCTGTCGTTGTCTTCAGTGGCCTTAGGCACAGCTTCCTTTTGTGTGCTATTTGCGAGGCCATTTGCCTTTTTTAGAGCTTGAGCCGTTTCTGTGCCAGACCTAAGTGAAAGTCGGAATTTCATTTTTCAATCGTTATGAATGGTTCGTATCAAAAGTACCAGACTTTGAGCCAGTAATCCGATCCAGATGTGAAAACTTGCGCTGCGATGGTTCCAAGCACAAATAGTAACAACATGAAGCAACCGTTTCCGATACTAAAATATTTGTGGTGGAGACTCCACGAAACGATTCCTTTAGTTCTTGTTTCCTCACGGTCAGTCTTTTTGTTGCTCTTCTGATTGTCTGCTTTCGATCTGAATAAGAACTCTGTGATAAGTTTCTCGTAAGGAGAGGAGATTCGAAGCTTCTTACTTGACAGTTTTGCTAGGAACTGGTGGCTTAGTGGCATCGCCGTTCGTTTTGTCTTCCTCGTCGTGATGGTCCACGTCAAAACCAGATTGAACTTCGAAATCCAAATGTTGTTTGACTTCTACGAAAGGACCAGATGCGGCTACTGTGTTATCTTTCAGCAGCACCACGTTAATGGATTCGTCGGTGCTTAGGAGTTTCAGATGATGAGTGACCAACACAACGGTCTTTGATTTGAGGATGCCACAAATGCATTTTTCGAATAGGAACTTGCCCACTTTGACGTCAACAGCCGATAACGGATCGTCGAGTAAGTAAATATCCGCCTTTCGATAAACAGCTCTAGAGGGATTTTCGAATTCAAATTTGCTACAAAGAAGTTTCAGTATCTTAGACTCACCGCGCCAGATTGACTCTCGCTTTCTGACCTCCACTCAAGACCATTCCTTTTTCTCCGACATTGGCTTGGTCGCCTTCTGGGAACATGTTAATATCCTGCGTGAGGGAACACGCCTCAACAACCTGGGCATACCATCCGAGGTCCAATTTTTCTCCAGCCAGAATATTTTCCTGGATTGTGCCGGAGAATAGCCAAGGCTCTTGAGGAGCATACGAAATAGTTCCATCAACGGTTACGGAACCGGTTTCAGCTGGCAGTTCTCCCAGAATTCCATGAATGAGAGACGACTGAAATGAAAGGATGCAAAAAGAAGGAATCGTTGGATGGAAATTTCAGGGCTTTACCTTGCCCGATGCAACAGATCCAATCACAGTAGTGAGTTGGCCAGCTGGAATGTCAACAGATGCATTCGATATCACATGCTGTCCTTCTTTCGTCCAACGTGTCGTGAAGTCTTTGATACTAATTCCAGCTTTGTTTGTGCTGGTTTCACTATGGGTAACATCCCCTTTTTCCTCCAGAAGTAAGAAAGTCTGTAAGCAAGAAAAGAATGAAAGAATAGTCGGCAGAGGCTTGTGAAGATCACGAACCTGGATTCGATTGATCGAAACTCGAAGTTCAAAGAGTCCTGTGATAGCCATGGGTAAGAAGTTCGTGATGGTATTTCGCAGGTAGTTGGCTAAGGTGAGAGTAATAAAAACTGTGGAAGGGTCTACGACTGAGTTCGGAAGCAAAATGTAGACCAACAACGTCAGCATAATCATAATTTTAGACGACACATCGAAAACACTTTTGTTTATCGCATCGAACATCCATGTTTTTGTGATCATTTTCAGCTCGGCTCTGTTTTCAGAATTGAGGGTTACAATTTGGCTTAGAACTTTGATTCAAACTTACTTTCTCGCTTCCAAAACTTTTTGGAAATATACATTTTCGTAGGTACACATTTTGATCATCTGGGGAAGGGCGAAAAAGATATTTAGTTTCCATAAACGTTTATATGCAGATAAGATTTAGGGAGCCACCATTTTGCTTTTTTACATAATTTCAATGTTCTGACAGCGTTTACACAATTTGCATTTGTTGATGTTTGACAGACTTACTCTAACACGCTACCAACACGCCTATCAATCACAAAAATCGGCGGAAAGTGCACTACATCATATCGTTACCAGAGCTGAAAGCGCTCCAGAATAAAACCAATTCGCTCTAGATGGGTTTATAGACCTCTCAAATGCTTTCTCCTCGATCACCGACTCATGCCTAGACCTCAAAGTTGACCATACCACCACAAGCTGGATCTTAATCATGCTAAGTAGCAGAATCGTCTCTGCACGCATGAGTAACGCAAAAATTGTCGTTCTCACGACTAAGGGATGCCCCCAAGGAGGAGTTCTCCCACCTCTTTTATATATCATGGTCAAAGACAGCTTACTGAAAATCCTGAACGATGCGGGCTATTTCTCCTCAAGCTTCGCTGATGACCTAACTATTCTACTGGTAGGCCTATTTGTTCTACACTTTGCGAATTGATGCGGTCAGCATTCAAAATTGTCGAAAATTGGTGAACCAACACAATCAAGAAGTAAACATGGGAAAAACAAAACTCATTCTATAATTCAGACGTAAAAAGAAAATTATTGGCTTTAAAGCACCAATCATATTCGGTAAAACAATCAACCTGTCACCTTAGGTAAAACTTCTGGGCATGACCCTTGACCAAAAACCAAAAGGCAACCAACATGTAATTCATCGCACCCGCAAAGCATTAGGCACTTAATGGATGTTTCATAGTGCAATAGGGAAAAGTTGGGGCCTTAGTCCCAAAGCCCTCACTTGGATCTACTAGCCATAGTCAGACCCATGATCTAATACGCAGCATTCATTTGGTGGCCTTGTTGTCACATTGGAACCACTCAAAAACTACTCGCAAAAATACAAAGACTGGCGCTAATAATTATAACCGGCGCCATGAAATCTACTACTACCACAGCCGCATTAGGAGCTCTTCTTAACATCGAACCACTTCACATACACGTAGAACCGGTGGCCAGAGCGATATGTCTTAGACTTCATCAATCATCGCTCCTTATCAAAACAAACGTCGGTCATGCTAAACTTTGGAAAACCAAGATCACAGAATCTTCAAGCTTCGAAATGCCTCATGACACTATAGCTGCCACATACTGCTTCAACAACGCTTTTAAAACGGAATTCCCAACAAAAGACGACTGGAGGGAAAACAAAGTTATCACGGGGAACAACGCACAGGTTTGGTTCTCAGACGGCTCCAAATTCGGTAATCACGCGGGATCTGGCATATACTGCAATCAGACAGATACTGCAAAATCTTTCGCGCCAGACGAAAACAGTACTATCTTTCAAGCAGAATCATTTGGCATTGCCCAATGCAGCAAGGAAACTCTTTCCCGCAATATTCGAGAAAGCTCAATCTTAATATGTTCCGACAGTCTAGGAGCACTTAAAGCAATCAACGCGTACAAGATTCACTCGTCCACCGTGCTAAGATGCAGAAACTTCGTGCAGCGACTAGCCCAACAGAACTATGTCACGCTATTTTGGGTCCCCGCTCACAGCAGCATTGAGGGTAACGAAATCGCCGACAACCTAGCGAAAACTGGAGCAAGTAATCCAGAAATAGGGGTTGAGCCTAAGCTCAAAGTCTCTTCATCTTTCTTCAAGAATTTCATTACCAAATGGAAATCAAATGCTTTCAACAAGCACTGAAACTCCGTAGACCACGCCAGACAAGCAAAAGGAACATTAGTAGAATGACCTCAGTTCTTACCGGGAACTGTCACCTTAACAAGCACTTGCATACTATAGGTCTCAGAAACAGCGATCGCTGTCTTAAGTGTGGAGATACAGAAACAGCCGAGCACCTTCTATGCAAGTATAGGCCGTATAAGTTAAAAATCTTTAGAAACATTCCCAAAGAGAGAGTCATTGCTTGCTGTGCGATGCATCATTATTTCTGTTGTTCATACTAATAGGATTGTTGTTGAATTTATTCGAGAGCGTCGGTATCGCTGCCCTTTTATCGGTCCAAAATACATTAAGGTTATCACCGAAAAATGTCTACGACAACATCACTTTAGCAATCAGAGCAGCGTTCAGTATTCTAGAAGTTATGTTTACATAACCTTAACACCAGATTTGTGAGTATTGAGATAATTTCACATGGAGATAACATTTCACGTTTGTCCAAAATTAATTTTTTTGTTAAAACCTGCAAACTTGATAAACGTGAGACAGCCGTGAGAAAAAAGATAACACTCAACGGAAGTGTACTATCCATATAGAGGCTGCAACAGTTATAATGAAATGTTTATGGTTTTCGTACAAAATTTCAACTATTTGCTGGGTAAAGTACCGTAAGTAGAGGTTGACAGTATTGGTGAAATTGGCCAGGTGGGATGAAGTAGACCAGTTAAAAAAGTGGTCCATTTCACCACACCTGGTCAATTTCACTCACTTAGACGGTACTGTAAACGTTGATCTAACTGAATATAGTACAAGGTAAGTCTGAATGTAGTTAACGGCGGTGGGTGTAAGGTGTTAGACATAAGTGTACGTTAAAAATGAATGGCCACATGACTGTTAACACGAGAAAGGTAACAGGAAGATTGTCAACACGAGTTACCACAGGGGTGGGTCACCAACGGTCTTAGCTTGCTGCGACCCGTTGGTCCACTGGTGAGTGACGCCACCATGGTTTCCTGAGTTGGCCCAGCGGTGCCTGGAATGATTGCGTACACCCCTATCGAAGTGGTCTGGTTAAGAGCCTTACCGCGAAAGCCCCCACCGAGGGTAAATTCGGTACCGCGGGGCCCCCGGGTGTAGTGTGTCATACGAAACGCCGCATCCGGCCCCAGTACTTGGTTGAGGTGCCTAGTGGCGCTGCAACGCGGGGGCTGTGGGACATAGTGGACTGCGTCAAAACAGTCTGCGCTTTGAAATGGGTGACTGTACCCCTAGTCCTTCCTGGGCAACCAGGTTGGCGAGAATACAGTAGAAAGATGATAGGTCGTGGAGGGTTACGCAAACCTGCCGCAAACAGGTAGAGTCACTTCGAGGACTCGCGTTAATTGGGCGTACCTCAATTTCGCGCTCATGAGAGCCGTGCGGTTAGGGCTTAGGCCAGGTACGCACGTAAATATGCAATCATTTCGTGTCAACGACGAATTCTATTAAAAAATTGAATCTTCTTGGTTCAGAAATTTACCTGGATTCCATTGATAGCTTCGTTGATTATTCTCACACGCTCATCCGTCTTCTTCGCTGCAGCTACACGAAGTTTTCCAAATACTTTTCCAACCCAACTTTGGAATGGCACGAGGAGAAGGAGTAAGAGTGGAAGGGCGAAGCAACTCGGTCCCAAATAAATCCATAGAACGCCGGTGACACTCACAATTTGCAGCGGCGCAACAATGATGTACGGAATGAACGGCACACCACGGTCGAAGCGGTTCGTGTCATTCGTCAGCAAGTTGATGATCTGACTGAGATTTGTCTTTTCTAAGGAAAATTGACTTAATCTTAAAGCCTGCAAGAGTTGAAAGAAATTATTGGAAGAATTGTTGGAATTACTTCCTGTGTTACTTTGTCGTAGATGAGCATTGACAATGCCACTCGGATTCGCATTCCCAGCTCAAAGCAAAGGAAGATTGAGTAGTGGTGGAATAGAGTGAATAGCAGCAATGATACCATGAGAACAATACCAGCATAAATTCCAAGTTCAGTGCCATTGGAATTGGATTTGGAGAAAGCTTTTATAAGAATTCCTAGTGCTGGACCCTGAATTACTCTGAAATAATTTCGTTTTTGTTATAAAATTTAAAAAAAAATTTCTTTATCTTCAATTACCGGAAGACACAATCCTTAATTACAGCCAGTAACGTACCGACAACGAAAAATGGTAAAAAGGTGGCTATCAGAGCGGAATTAAGTGCAGGAGCAGCTTTTTTTTGTTCTTCTGTCCAGTTACGACTCATTCGTTCGGATAAGCCTTCGGCTCCATTTGGAGAAGAAACCGGACGGATATCATCAAGCTCTAGACCTCTCTTCTTACCGATTCGCAGATATTTTACCACCCAACTAAAATGAAATTATTAGAATAATTTTGTTCTTCGATCGCTTTATCTCATATGGTATACCAAAATAACCATCTGGATAAGAATGACGGACTCAGAGGACGTTTTACAATTTCTGGTTCTAATAAGGTTTGCGACGCCTCCATTTTTGCGAACTAATTGGCGGAACCAAAATTAATGGAGCTGAAAGGTAAATGAGGCGAAGTTATTCTTTCGGTTATTATTAAATAGCGATAGCTATTTTATGTTTTCACCCTTCCTGTCCGTCCGTCTTTGTATGTTCACCGATGACTCACCGATAATTCACCGTGGAATCATTGATGATTCACCATGGAATCATTAATGATTCACCGTGGAATCATTGATGATTCACCGTGGAATCATTGATGATTCACCGTGGAATCATTGATGATTCACCGCGGAATCATTGATGATTCACCGTGGAATCATTGATGATTCACCGTGGAATCATTGATGATTCACCGTGGAATCACTGATGATTCACCGTGGAATCATTGATGATTCACCATGAAATCATTGATGATTCACAATCATTGATGATTCACCGTGGAATCACTGATGATTCACCGTGGAATCATTGATGATTCACCGTGGAATCACTGGGGAATCACCCATGATTCACCAGGGAATTACCTATGACTCATCGGGAAATCACCCATGATTCACCGGAGAATCACCCATGATTCATCGGGGAATCACCCATGGTTCACAAAGGAATCATCCATGAGTCACCGTTAATCACCCGCAATTCACTGGAAAATCAATAATGATTCACCAGGGAATCACCAATGATTCACCGGGGAATAACCAATGATTCACCGGGGAATCACCGTTGCTTCACAGTGAAATCACCGATGATTCAAGGGGAATTTATTTGAAAATGACTGAAGTACAAAATACCACAAAAATAGAATTTTGAACCCTGAGATAAGTCGAGATATCACCGATGATTCACCGAATATCACCTAGCTTATGCCAATTTCAATGGTTTATCAGAAATTTATTTGAACACAAAACCGAACCAAACGAGAAAAGCTGTTAAGAGGAGTGTCGTAGGAATAGAGAAAAGAGGAAAATGCGATTCGCACAAGGAGCAGCGAAAGTCTGGAGGTCGCAAAACTTCCAATTCTTCACCAAATGTCTCATATCGGGTGTCGTTGGAAAGGTTACGGACTATGCTTTCCAGGAAAAATTGTTTCTTGAAGTTTCCAGTTAACGCGCGAAGAGTGGAGCTCAACCCACCATGTGACTGAAAAGTAGCAAAAATCAGCAAGCTGTAATCGACGGCGCCGAAAATCCAATTCTTTATCAAATGTCTCATGTGAGGCGTCGTTGGAAAGGAAATTAAAATTTTCATTAAAAATATCATAAAGTCGAATTGATTGATTTTGTGAGAATTAGTGGCCGAAAACCTTCCAAAATGACCAAAACAGCACATTCTGCGATTGCGCGATCTCTAGATCCAAAAAATGTTTTTCTAAGTTTCTCAAATATTAAAAACTTTTCAGTGGAGAACACCAGAAGAAATCGATTTTTTTAAAAAATCTGTCCTACGGATGAAAAAAAAAGAGAAAATCTCGTGGGGAAGGATCTCATTGGAATCAAGTGAAACCTGTTTCGAACTCTATTGGAGTCACTTTTTCGAAAATCACAACAAATCTTTGGGTGCCTTTTCAAAAAAAACTTTCAGCAGCACCGTGTATGACGGCAGAAGTGGTGAATTCGAATAAAAGCTATACTTCATTTACAACAATCATAGTAAATCTCAAATACAAAAAAGAAGAACTACAAGTCTTTATTCAAATCACAAGCCGAATTAAAAAAAAACTTAGAGAAATTCAGCGAAGATTTTTGATTGAACAAAACATTCGACAAAAATCTTCTGTCGCTAATTTGACTTTTTTCGGCCCTGAAAATCTTCGCTGATTTTCTCTAAGTATTTTTTCGTTATGGACGACAGGACAGAGTATCTCTGAACATTTTCGAAATTACTACCCGGTACTTTCTTATGTGCAAAGTTCACACCATACCATTAAGTTAAAATACAATTCACTTTGGGTGCAGGTCAAATTTCGCATTTAAAACAAAATTTTAATTTCTTGGAAATGAGTCTAAACAATTTGTCTGCCGTGTCCCGTGTACAAAAGTATATAGTAGAAAGTTGTGTGTAATTTGCTAATGTTTTCTTAATGTTTGTTACTCATGAATAATTTTGCAGTCGTATAATAATGCCAAAGTGCAACAAAAGTAGTTTGTGATTAAGTTGTTCAAAGTTTCTCTTTCTGGTAGTTGAGAAACATTATATCCAACCGGAAACTCTATAATAGGATTCTCACACAAATTCGAATATTGAACAAAGCTTGATGACTCGCTTTTTGGTGTGAGTGGAGAGATGTTTATGGGAAATCCTAAAAAAGTCAGTTAGGAAGTCTAAGAACATCCATCCAGTCATTAAGATTAACGAATTTCCAAAAAGAGAGAATTTCCCGAAAATCGCTCGAGTAAATTCCCTCTCTGAATAAACTACACCCCAACAGAATATCACCGGATAAAATGTTTTCCATTCCCTGAACAAAATATCACGGGATATTTTTTCGGTTTTAGAGGGAATTTCTGTTGCTGCCAGAAAACTCAAATTTACGAATTACTTCAGAAAGCTTATCAATGCGTGGGGTTATCCACTTCATTTTTTTTTTTTTTGTATGTACAGGCTGATAGAATTTTTAGAATTAAAATGGAATTTCTGGAATTATTGGAATTTTAGTGGAATTTCAGGAATCTCGATGGGATTTCTGTGGAATTTTTGGAATTTATATTGAACTTTTCGAATTTCTTGAATTTTTAGAATTTTCGGAACTTCTGAACTTCGGAAATTTTGAGGAAATTTCGATGGAATTTTTGGAATTTCGATGGAGTTTTTCGAATTTCGATGGAATTTGCGGAATTTCGATGAGATTTCTGTGAAATTTTTGAAATCTAGGTGGAATTTATGTGGAACGTCTGGAATTTCTGTGGAATTTCTTGAATTTTTGGAATTTTTGGAACTTCTGAACTTCGGAAATTTTGTGGAAATTTCGGAATTTCGATGGAATTTTTTGAATTTCGATGGAATTTTTGGAATTTCCGGAATTTCGATGAGATTTCTGGGGGAAAGTTTTGAAATTTAGGTGGAATTTTTTGAATTTCGGTGGAATTTCTTGAATTTTTGGAACTTCGGAAATTTGGTGGAAATTTCGGAATTTCGATGGAATTTTTGCAATTTCTGGAATTTCGGTGAGATTTCTGTGAAATTTTTGGAATTTGGGTGGAATTTTTGGAACTTATGTGGAACGTCTGGAATTTCTGTGGAATTTCTTCCATTTTTGGAATTTTTGGAATTTCTGTACTTCGGAAATTTTGTGACAATTTCGGAATTTCGATGGAATTTTCGGAATTTCCGGAATTTCAATGAGATTTCTGTGAAATTTTTGGAATTTGTGTGGAATTTATGTGGAACGTCTGGAATTTCTTGAATTTTTCGAATTTTCGGAACTTCTGAACTTCGGAAATTTTGTGGAAATTTCGGAATTTCGATGGAATTTTTGGAATTACGATGAAATTTTTGAAATTTCGATGGAGTTTTTGGAATTTCGATGGAATTTTTGGAATTTTCGGAATTTCGATAAGATTTCTGGGAAATTTTTGAAATTTAGGTGGAATTTTTGGAATTTATGTGGAACTTCTGGAGTTTCTTTGGAATTTCTTGAATTTTGGAATTTTTGGAACTTCGGAAATTTTGTGGAAATTTCGGAATTTTGATGGAATTTTTGGAATTTCGATGGAATTTTTGGAATTTCGATAGAGTTTTTCGAATTTCGATGGAATTTTTGGAATTTCCGGTATTTCGATGAGATTTCTGTGAAATTTTTGAAACTTAGATGGAATTTTTGGAATTTATGTGGAACGTCTGGAATTTCTGTGGAATTTCTTGAATTTTCAGAACTTCTGAACTTCGGAAATTTTGTGGAAATTTTGGAATTTCGATGGAGTTTTTGGATTTTTTTATGGAAATGGAATTTTTGGTACAATTTTTTGACCAGTGGATAACCCCTCGTATCAATGGGGTTATCAATTGGGGTAACAATTTAGAAAGTGAAAGAGAGAGAGAGAGTGAGATATAGAAAGGAAGAGTTCTTATTGGAAAACAATGATTGTAACAAGGCAACAAAATTGTAGTGAATCGCCTTAATGATTTGTAGTTGCAATAAATTAATTCTATTGGTGATATGTTGATGCAGCATAACAGTGAAATAATATCATCAATTATATTCATTACAAACGTTCTTGATCGAAATGACGACATCAACAATTTAGATATTTCAGTTTGATTGCTTGAAACAGTGGATTTTGCACAGTTTAAAGTATTTAAAATTATTGGAAATTGTAAAAGTTAATGTTTTAGCAATATCGAGAGTTTGTGTTTTCTTTTGTAGGAAAGTCAAACACCACACCCTATTCATCATCAATATACTTCGGTTTCAATCGTTCACCATACACAATATTTTAACTGCCCACCGCTTAACATTTGCATACAGAATCAAAACATTCGATGCATTGTTGCTGAAGTTTTGATATGAGAAAAATAGTTTTACCGTCTCCACGCATACCTCCGAAAATAGAATGTAAAAAAACATAACAAACTTAACATACGTGCTCCCTAAAATCCAATAAGAAATAATTTTTTATTTCGTTTATTTTTAACCGTTGTTTCAATCGTCTCACAGCCTCTTCATAATCACTATCTAGAATCACTGACGTTCTGTTCTGAGTTCAACTCAATTCGAACTTTTGAAATTTCCGCTATTGCACATTTTCATTGCAATGTAGTTACAATGTTAATCTGTCCTCATTGCACTTTTATCACATGCTTCTCTAAAGTCATAACACTCCATTGGAACATTATTTATTTTTAAATATGTAAACTAATAGAACAAGCCACCGAACAAATTCTCCTATCATTTATACAGCAATTCTTTTGATTGTGAGAACCGTTTCTATCAATCGATTATTTTAGTTACAAAATATTTCACTAACACATTTTGATATGAATCGACCTACTTACAGAAACAATTGGCGACCATAAGATATTTTTATAAATTCAGTCAAATAAATCTTCTATCATGCTGTCTGGACAGCATGCAAATGATAAACAGATAGCGCTAAAATTTGTGGCCGTGCCGAATGTAAATGAAGATGTCGCGTACGAAACAAAAAATATGTGAATTGTAACAACTGTCACGATTTGTCACAGATAAATTTAAAATCCAACGGATTACAGGAATCAGTGATAATCAATTAAATTTGGTCAGTACTTGCTATCAAATCAAAATGTTGACAAGCGATCATTTCAAGAATGTGACAAAGTATAACACAGTTTTTAAATCTCTGAATACCCACGAAAATTATTCCATTTATTACTTGTATTGTTCATTTTCTTATATATTTAATTCATTAGAAATCATCAAATTACTTTTAATAAATATTTGTATGCAGTTTCATCCCAAAGATACACACACCGAACCATAATAATTGACTGACATAAAATAATAGTATTTTTAAATTTCGTTTTGTGTTTGACGTATCCTTGACATTCTTTGTCAATTTTGATAAAGCGCCATCTATTTGTCATTTCTGTTTTAACAACACAGCGCACAGTTTGAGCGGTAAATTGAAAAATTGAATGTGGGTGTCAGTGATGTCATCAGACTTGTAGGTGAAATTGCAAAATGTCAAAGTTTTCTGGAAATTTTATTTTCATCATCTACATATAACATCGTCCTCATCTATCTATCGTCCTCAATATGTCCTTTTATGTCCTGTAGAGATTGCAATTTGTCGTAGCTAGAGTTGCCCGACATCTTGGTAATTGGTGTGTACTAAATTACAACAGAGGGTGATTTTTCAAAAACGGCTTTCCTGATGACAGACTAGTCGGACTAGAAGAGAAAGCCACTGGATTTTTGAAAAATCACCCTATGTTCTAATTTAGTACACGCCAATTACCCAATTACTTCTTCGATCTCACTGTGAAGTCCTCTCCTTTGAGAATATATTGAGAGAATACTGAGAATATTGATCTTGGCGTTGACGTAGGAGTTATTGCTGAATACTTCCGAGTTAATAGACTAACGCTCAACTTGAGTAAGACTAAGCTGATTCACTTTCGGAAGCCCTCCGTCAAAATTGATGGGTTGCTGCTCCTGTCAGTCAAAGGAGTCACTATTGATACTTTTTCATCTATTAAATGCTTAGGCTTGACGTTTGACGATTTTTTTACCTGGGATAAGCAAGTTTCAACTGTTGGCTCATTGATCTCCGGACGGATTGGTGTTATTAGACGATTGCGTTTTCTCCCGAAAAAAATTCTTAGACTAATCTACTTCTCGACAGTTCATTGTCATTTGACTTACTGTGTTGGAGTATGGGGTTCTGCGAGGAAGTCTCTGATTGATGATCTCCAAGTTTTGCACAAGAGAGCCCTTAAGGCAGCACATAAATTACAAGAGCGATTTTCTACTGAACTACTTTTTAGGGTTGAGTTTCCAAATATGCTGACCATACCTCAGATCACTGCCTATTTTTAAGAAATGTTTTCAAATGTTTTTCAAGAAATTTTCGAGAAATTCGAGAAATTAAAGAAATTTTCAAGAAATTCATGAAATTTTCAAGAAATTGAAAAAATTTTCAAGAAATTCAATGTAGGATTTTCATGCGTGAAGTCAAATTTTTGGTATGTGGAGGCTGAAACCGTAGAAAAACTTTTTCGTTGGTGGGTCCGGCATTTGTGACGCATTTTTATATGTAATGCAATACTGGTTAAAAAAAATTTGCACCTCAAAGCGTTAACCGTCGTCACCCCAATTGATATCAGTAGTTTTGAAAGTAGGTATAACATTAGGCGCCCCATTTAAATATGGGAATTTGCACAAAATGTAACGCAAGACTAGCGAAAACTAAGCAATATACAAAACAAATTCGTGTAACGAATTTTGTTCGTCTGCTTATTTCCAATCATATTGCTAATTTGCACTTTTGATTGCGCTTTGGACCGTTTTAAAGATGTTTGTAAAAAGCTTTCGTTAGTTTTGCGTTAC
The DNA here is from genome assembly GCA_029228625.1 of Pseudolycoriella hygida. NCBI lineage: Eukaryota > Metazoa > Arthropoda > Insecta > Diptera > Sciaridae > Pseudolycoriella > Pseudolycoriella hygida. The sequence goes on from CM055404.1 coordinate 30,325,129, forward strand.
ACTGTGTGAAAATTCCCAAATACAAAAATTATCACCGTCACTTTATACACAATGCTGATTCATAAAAAAGAATTTCCGCCACGGCACTTGCCACGGATTCCAGAGCGGTGCGGTGCGGTTATGTACGAAAATCATCTCCGTCACTTTCTCTGCAACCCCGATTCATAAAAAAAATTGGCGCCACGGCAGTTCGCACGGCTGAAATAGCTGGCGGTGGCGGCTCCCATTTACCCCTGCCTTCGCTTCAGCCTTAATTCCGCCTCTGGCCACAACATTTTGCTCATGTTTGACCCATATGCCTTCAATACATACGCAAACAAAAAATACATACAATACTGCTTTTATATGGGACAAGTTGGATCCCGTTGCCCCCTTGGAGGCACCCCGCAACCGCACTCAGAATTTGTTTAGTATCTCGCGAGGTCACTAGAAGCGAAGGCTTTGAAGGTGGTTAGTTCGAGGGAAATTATTATTTTATACCAGGGGGCTGCCGCCCCTGGACCCTCGCTAATTATTAGCCTGCGGTGCATCCTCTTGCTAATCACTGTGCTAAGCTCCGTCCTTACAATCGTTCAAAATGTCCATCATAATCAACTTCTCGTTCCCCGTACTTAAATCATTTAAAACCCATATCCAACATCCACCGATACCCCCGTTCAAACCCCAATCCACACCCCACTTAAAACACCGTCTTAAGCGCCGTCCTTGCTTCCGTCCAGATGCCCGTCAAAATCCAATCCAGTTCCCTGTACGAATCCCCGTCGAAATTCCCGTTTAAAATACCGTCTCAAATCCCGTTGCAGTTCCTGTTAGGAATCCCGTCACTTCTATTAAAACACTTTGCCGAAAAAACCAATACTCTCTCTCATAACTACCATACCTTCGCAGATAAATCTAAAACCCTCAAAATTGATCATTTTTTCAACTGCCCAACATTTTTCATAAATATCGCTGACTTCCACTCACATAACTCTAAGTCTTTGGCAAAGAAATCGATCCTCGATCTCTTACAACTTCCTCAGAATCCTAAAATCCTAAAAATTGACCACTTTTCCATCTGCCCGACATAGTTCGCTAATACGGCTCGCTTCAACACACAAAACCAATTTCAGAACCAAAAACATGTTCTCTCCACGTTTAAGACCATCCCCGCAACATATCAAAAATTAATTTTTCGGTAATTTTACGGCAGCGGAGATAATTTTTGCCCCTTTTGAGTGACACCCAACTACCGAACCGATTTTCTTAAACCCGAGACATCGATACATTTCATTTGATACCTTACCGGCCACTGTCGATCGAGATATAGTCCAAGAAGTGTTCCCGTTGGTGATTAAATCGCCCAAGAATGCCCTATAATTCTAGAAATTTTTGAGAAATTCTAGAAATTTTCGAGAAATTCGAGAAATTTTCGAGACTTTCGAGAAATTTTCGAGAAATTCGCAAAATTTTCGCGAAATTCAAGAAAACATTTCTCAAAGATAGGCAGTGCCTCAGATGTATGAGCTTGCCGTATGTAAATTCTGCATAAACGAGTCTCTTCAACTTGAAGCATCGAGTTTCCTAACAACTTCAACCCGTATAACACCAGATATACGTATCTTCTTAAAAGGCCCATCATTCACTCGAACTATGGCAAGAAGTGCTTACTGTTTTCAGGTCCTGCTCTGTTTAACTCGCTGCCAGCACCAATCAGAAATTCGCGTAACTTGCACCAATTTTGTCATTCTGATTAAGTTAATTCGTGAAAATTGAAATTAGATTATTCGTTATTTTGACTGATACTTTTACTTTCATTGTTGTTGATTTTTGACTTGAATTTTTGATACCACACTCTTTCTCATTAAATTTCAATTCATTGAATTGAATATTGAATTTGTGATTGAAAGTTGAATTCAATTTTACTAATACCTTTGCCATTGAATGATTTAACTGTAGTTTATGTTCCAAGCTTACCTTGAATAATTTTTGGTTTTCTTAAGTAATTGAATTGCCACATTAGAGCCACATAGATTTATGTACATCGGTCCGATTTGATGTAAATAAACTAAAACTAAAAAACAATTACCCAGATGTCTGGCTACGACAAATTGCAATCTCTACAGGACATATTGAGGACGATTGTTACAGATGAACATAAAATTTCCAGAAAACTTTGACATTTTGTAATTTGACCAGACTTGTAGTCAGAGAGTCGTTTAATGGTTGACAAGACCCAATATAACAGATCCGAGTGGAAAATGAATCGATTGCAAATGGCTTTGAAATACCTGACAATAAAGACTTTTGAAAAACCCACTGAAGTAAGTGCTTCCGAATAGCTTCAAAAGTCATTACTCGGTACTAAAAAAGTAATTGATTACTAAACGTTCGCAGGATGTGGCGACATTGAGGGGTTTCAATTTAGTCCATTTAATCCATATAGTCCATTTAATACATTTAGTCCATTTAATCCATTTAATCCACAAAAAAATTATAACCTTACCAACAAATTTGGGCCGTACGCATCAGAAACTAAGAAATTAATTCCGAAAAGTAAGATTCGGAGAAGTTTGAGGGTGTTTGGACAATCCTGCGATTAAAAAAAATAAATTGGAATAAACTTGGAATAAATGTATTTAGTCCATTTAATGCCATTTACACCAAATACTCCTGAATACGCTAAAAATTGTGATATTTCGTCTTTTTAAAGTTAGTAATGATTTGTTATCTTAAAATGTAGTCTTTTGAAGCGTTTTAGCAGATTTGGTAACAAACTAAATGTTTTGATTTATTCACTTTTTTAGTCCATTTCGTCCATTTAATCCATTTAATCCACAAATCTCAGAAGCAGGGCTTATTATTCGGAATTTCTTTGGAATTTTTTAAGAATTTTTGGAGAACTTTGAGAATTTTAGGAATTTTTTAAGAATTTTCAGAATTTTTTTAGATTTTTAAGAATTTTTTGAGAATTTAAAAAAAAAAACTTTTAAAAACCAGATAAGCGTGTCTGTGTGACTTTTCGATAATTAAGAAGAAAATATATTCAGAAACGGTATAATAATAGCTGTCTAGAATTTAGTTACACGATCATGACTAGTTGGCTTCTTCACAGTTGCTTCTTCGAAAACTCCCTTATACCAAGAGTGTTGTTTCGATTTCGAACTAGATTTAGGTCATCGTTTTTTTTTGCGACATCCAAAGGTTGATAGCAGGGGTGGGATCAAAATGCTCAGGTGAACAAGTAATTGTACAAAGTATAAGCGGATGAAGCAGTTCGGTCTCAATCCTTGAACTTGTTGTAGTCACCTGCAATACACGGAAACATATTTTATTACGCTAGACGTGTGCTATGTGAATTTACACAGCACTGCAGCTTCTTGAAGAGAATTTGGTATTCAAGACGAACACGGATTCCGTTAAAACTCATTGGGACGGAAGCGCCTCGTTTCTTTTGAAATGTCCGTTCGAAAGCGTATCTGACGTATTATTCATTAAAGAAAACCCCTGGAAAACTTTAAAAACTTGCCGCGCCTAAATGGTATTTATCGGGAATGCAGAATCATTTGTTAAGTGCGCATTCCGATACCAACACATTGTTGGTTGAGACAGACAGTGCATCCACAGCTACAACTGATGCAAACGGCAACGATGATCAAGCAGCAACGAATGGTTCATCTTTAGCAAATGAGTTTAATTTTACGAGTGACCCAGTGACGACAAGTCAGTTAGACGATGTATAAGTTCTGAGCGCTGAAACCCAAACTACCGCTGTTAATCAACCTTTAGTTATTGACCTTCTGAATGAAGAAGATGAAAACCAGGGTCAACCAGACATTCAATTCGTGTACCAAAGAGTAGTACTGCGAAAAGAAAATCGTTGCCCGTCCAACTGAGACAATACAGCAAGCAATCACGAAAATAAATGAATTTTTACTTGTTGAAATAAAACAAATTGAACTGCACGATTTGAGATTTTTCTTAGAAATTCTAAGAATTTTCAGAATTTTTTAAGAATTTTAGGAATTTTTTAAGAATTTTGAGAAAAAAAAATTCCGAATAATAGGCCCTGCTCAGAAGTGAGTCACCCCTCGGGCGACATATGACAGTCACAAAAAACGATAGAATTGAGTTTAATATTCATTTATCAAAGAAACATCTTGTAACCTAAAACACTCCGGGAACTAAGTAAACATTTTTGTTCATTATGAGTGTTTGCAACAGAAATTGAGAGAAAATCAGATATTGTATGGAAATGTGAGGAAAGCTTAATTGTAACTAGGTCGGTGTCCATTGTTCATGTCCGTGAAGTCTCTATTTTATAATAGATCAAGTCTTGCCTCACGTCTGATCAGGCAATACTACGTAAGTTTCAACTGTTTCGTCGGGGACAAAACATTAAATTCGTATGGGGACACACCGTTTTTCGCGAATTAATCATTTTCTGTACTTAATTAAGCGGACCAAATGAATGGCGGTGGAAGTTCATCTAATGCTACTTTAAAATAACTCACTTTGTTCTCTTTAACAAAACACAAAATGAATAATTCACAAAAACGAATTTCTTCCATACAAATTTAATGTTTTGTCACCGACGGAACAGTTGAAACTTGGGGCGCCCTCAGCTGGTTTGTCGTTTTTGCACACAGTTTTTGCCGAGGTTGACAGGAAGCTGAATGGTTCAATGTCGACTACATAGATGACTCTGAGGAGTGAATTTTAAAGATGAGGAAAAATAAAAGTGACTCAAGGCGGTAGTAGACGACGGATTCAGTTACTTGCTGAACCACATCTAACAACAAAATTAATTGATGGCGCTACTGTCAGTCGGTGACACTCTTTATACCGAACCGTAATCAGCTATAGAAAATGAAGAGAAGGCGACACCGTTTGTCGGTCACTATTTTTGACTAGAATACAAATATATATCGTCACATAAATGCACAAACAAAAGATTTTCATATTTTAGGAGGGGAGGTTTTCGAATACGGATGAATGGTATGATTTTGTACATCAATCTTTAACAGTAGTTGCGGCCCTGGTTGACAGATCTTGCTTGTTTTAAACAAACACTTCTTATCAGATCTTTCTGTAAACAACTAAATCATCAATATTTGTTTAAATTTAGAGTTCTTTATGTTTACGATAAGGAATTCAAGGGCTTCAACACAATTCGTGCATTGTAAGTATGTCAAACGGTGAACTATTTTCTTATACGATTTTGCATTTGATAAGGGGAATTTATAAGAAGGGCAACCGTAAGGTTTGCAGTTTAAGAACAAGGGGATATCACTCTTGAGGGCGGTAATCAAGATGTACACGAGTGGGCAGACTATCGGAAAGCTTTATGAAAGGAGCAGGAATGATTCATCGATTTGGAGAAGGCATTCGGCTGGGTACATACCAAGGCAGAAGCTGTTTGGGGTTCTTAGCGAGTTCGGTATCAATGGGAGTTTACTACGTGCTATTAAGAGCATTTACTCCGGGAACCAGGGCCGTGATAAGAATAGATGGCGAAATTAGCGAGTCTTTCGAGGGCGTTCGTCAGGGTTGTTGTCTTTCCCCGCTTATGTTCATAATTTTATAGACAAAATCATCAAGCGGGCAAACTTGCTGGGAAATGTCGAGGTGGGTGGAGAAATAATGAAAAACCTGGCCTATGCGGATGATTTGATTCTGTTAGCAGATAATATCCAGGGACTTACAGGGTGGATTGGCTGCCTGAATGCTGCATGTGAGGAGTACGGGATGACGATAAGTGTAGGGAAAACTAAGGTTATACATGTCGGCAAATCTCGGAAGGAGATAGCTTGCAATTTAAATAGGGAGGAGCTGGAACAGGTTTCTAAATTCAAGTACTTAGGAACTATTTTATCAAAGGACGGCAAGTTAGTTAGGGAATTTGAGAATAGGAGACGGACTTAGGGGTCAAGGAAAAAACGTTGCCACAAAAAAGTGAGAGATGCGTTACTTAAGATTAAGATTTCTGTAAATGTAGAGCGGTGGTTCTAGGTGAGATCTAGAGTTTTCAAGATGAGCTCAGCACACCTTAGTAGCTACGGCTCTGCGTTCATCCGAGTTCGTATTTATATGCAATTCTAATTGTTCTAATTGCGACATTTCTTTGCGCATTTCGCCAAAAATCCCTTCCATTCACATATTAAGATTAGTTATTTACATGGTTGGGTTAGCGTCGCTAAACACTAGCGTCGCTGCTAGCGACGGTAAAATTCGAGACTGCTCGTTAGTAGCGATTAGCGCTCGCTAAAATCCGATTAGCGAATATTTTTCGCTAATCGCTAATGGATTCGCTAAAATATGGAGCTGTTCATCACAAGTCATCAGTCTATTTTCGACCGAATGCCAGTTTTTCAAAAATTTTTGGTGTTTTTTCTGTGGCGACGCTAGTATTTTTTGAAACTAGCGTTAGCGCCCCTAAAAAAATTACTAGCGAGCACAACCTTGGTTATTTGCATCACAAGGGATGAAAGTACAAAAATTCAACCCTGTGCGGCGCCCACACCGGGGACTAATTTTTGTATTTTCATCCCTTGTGATTCACGTTATTTTTCATCTCGACAACAACAGAAAACGAAATTTATAGACCCGTACTTTTGCCTGTGCTTAGGGCCCAAGTGGGACCCTAGGTCAGTACTTAGGTCGGCCTTAGCCCAAAAAATGGTTTTTTGCTATGTAGTAGAGAAAATTGAGGAGAACATTTTTCACTATTTGGGGGTCAATTTTGTGCTTTCGGAAAGTTTTTTACACCGTTTCTTCGGATGGGTTTTTCAATATTGCCCTTTCGGCAATTTCCAATACAATTTAATGTGAACGTTAGGCAATATTTACTTAAATACGTTCGAGTCTTTTCGTAGCAGAGCTGTACCTAGCGGCGCTACAAAATTACTAGCGCTAGCGCGTTCTAAATTTTTTGCTGAGCGCTACCACTAGAAATTTTTTAGTAAATTGACCACATATCCTGAATTTGCTATGTGAAAATAGCACAGTATCTTTTTGGCTAATACAAAGACGCCTTAAATTTTTATCAAAATACATGTTTTGTGAAAATGACGACCTGCTTATGTCTAATTAAACATATAGCAAAAGGCACATTCACCCATTGGTTCTCACGTAGACAAGAGGCAGAACCCCAATCGGAGAAGAGCGTCACAGTGCCGCACAAATGTGAATGTCAAAATAACATATACACAACAGCGCCGAAAAGACAAAATAGAGTTTGTTTGTAGGGCTCTGTTTTCTTGTCGATATGGGAGAGAGAATCAGGTGCAAGGGCAAAAACTGTTTTCGAACGTGCACTGGAAATTTCGAGCCGAAACCAGTGAGTTTGTCATATAAAAGGCCTAACGCATTACATAGAATCAAAATTTTTTTGGACCAAGGTAGATATTTGTCTCATTAAAAAGCATTTAAATGTTCATTTAAAATATTTAGGGTAAAATTGCAAGGCTGCATACGTGGAAAGGTAGAGCGGATCAGATGCAAAGTATACATATAAACACGGAAGGTCGGAAGGTAGTGCAAACCTGCAAAAACACAAGAAACCCTACTTTGAGGTGGATGTATGTATATATCGATGCACATACGCACAACCTGTTTTAGATATAAGTATTGGTGTCACAGAAAACTCACCTCAAAGTAGGGTTGCGTCGAAAGGCTGATACTTTGAGGTTTATATACTTTGGATCAGATGGGCGGGTGACACACCATTTTTGACACAAAAAATTCACCACGTCATACAAATTTAGATGTGTTACAGCGCTTTTAATAAATGGCGGTCCGCGCTGTCTCCCCACGTATACAGCCCTGCAAAGTTGGCCGAACAAAATTGACGAACATGCACTTCATCTGATCAATGATACCAATAAATTCAATAAGGTAATTCTTTTTTAATTGTGAGTGAAATTGCTATGGCACTCCAGAACTACTATGGGATCGCTTAAAATTGAATTAGATAAATTGGTGTTGAAATTTTAGAAGTTGCTCAATTTTTTTTCCAAATAACTACTGGCCCAGAAAACAGCGCTACTAGCGGTAGCGCCGCTAGTTTTCAGTTGGTGGTAGCGCTACCAAAACAAATTTTCAACAATTCACTTAACTCAAAACAATCATACACTTCTCTTGTTGTATACATCAGTTACTTTCGGATCTCTTTTGAGAACCAAACAAATTTTCTCTTTCTCTTTAGAGAACCGAAAATGCTTCCGGTACTCTTCGTTAACTGAGATCTGCATAATTTCATTTTCGTTGAGCCGAAAGTAAAAACGTCAAATTTGAGGGGTGAAAGTAAACTCAAAATTGTCATTTTTTACTTTCGGTCACTTACTATAAAAATCTACATCGAATTTACAAAATTTTTTGGAGTTTTTGAATTTCGTGTACATTTTATAGATTCCGTTTTTTAATTTTCAGTTTGTTATAGGATTCGGTAACATCGACAAATTTGCGTTGCATGGCCCGAATCGAGTTACAAATCGATTGTTTCTTCTTCGGCAATAATGAATTATGAATGAATAAGTGACATCCCCGTGCTTTTGGCTCTGATATCAAGCATGTAAAACTTCATAAGTCACTCGGGAAAGCACTTTCAGCTCTTCCCTTGTGACGTAAATAACTATTTTACAACAATTTGTGTTGCGACACTATCAAGAGAAATATAACTATCACTTTTGCTGTGTTTTCATTAAATTTATGTTGTTGCGCTAGCCATTGCGCCGGCTAACTTTCTGAAATAAGCTTTTTTACTTTGATTGCAAAACACAACCACTAACGAGCAATATTGCACGACCACAATAACCAATCACAACAAAAACCTTTTTAAAGGTAAAGTGTGACGCAGTCCCTAATGTCTACTTCCAAAATTAATGATATCAGTGGAGGTGACGCTTGCGCTGAAAATACGCA
>CM055404.1:30334529-30347808 GCA_029228625.1 Pseudolycoriella hygida
AAATAATTTGGAGGGGAAGGGGGCGAGGGGAAAAAACTCAAAACTTCGCCTATACATGGTGTCTTGTCCCAAAGGTTTTTGTATGGAGGTTTTTGGGTTTGTAGACGTTTTTTTTTGGGTGTGGGGACTGCGTCACGCTCTCCGCTACCGCTCCGAGCATGATTCGAAAAAATCAACATCTGGCATTGTTGTTGAGTGTACACTGTGCACGTTTGATTAATCACAAAAAAATAAATGAAGGCCGTTCTCCAATAAAAATCACTCCAAAAAACAACGATTTTAATTCAACATGCCAAAAAAGTCAAAAAGAGAGTTAAAATCGTCATCACAAAATAAACAAAATTCACACACGATGTGATACACAACTTGTTACCTTCGACGTTTCCTACGACACTATTTTCTATCGCCACCCGACGATAATTAAGGAGGAAACACACTGATCTCTACAAAATACACAATCGATTACATAATTTCAACTAATTTCAGTGACAATGAATATGACTTTTGAATCTTAATCCCATGAAAAATTTACAACGAAAACTGGAGCTAAAGCAAACGTTAATGAAGTATAGAAAAGGTTTGCTCATCAAACACAACACGACTCACTATAAAAGACATTTCTACAATTGTATTCTATTATAGTAGTACAGCATCAAGACAGTCACGTTTTACTGAACCTTTGTCTTTAAAAGAGTTCGTTCCACACTCATCCAATGTTTCTTTCATACGTGTGCCATCGAGTGACGTTAGAGTAAGCTTAGTAGTCCTTTCTTGTTTCAAAATGAATGTCAACTGTTCTTGTTAAATTCTAAATAAGGCCTGAAGGACCTGTACGATGCCATGAAAAGTCTGAACCAACGTAGGATGGCATATCAAGGAATTAGAATTCTATTTTCTCCGTGGGGGTAACTCGTAGGTTTTTATGAGTGCGAGGTGTGAATCATAGCAACACAGTTCAGGCGAAAAAATTACTACAGACTCAGTAGCGATCATCTCTGTTCATATTAATGCTATGCGCACTTAACCTAAGTTGCTCACTATTGAGACCTTAAAAGCTGTGGGATCGAGTAACGAAAGTAATGGTACACGCGTAAGCCCCGTATATATCGTACCAGTCTAAAAATGTTCAGACCGAAGCCAAGGAAACGTTTCGACTAGATCGCATACTGCTATAAATCTATGATTTCAATTCAAATGATAACTAAACAGCCGCATTACACATCAACACGATATCGTCAAATAATATTAGAATATGTGAAGTGATAACGCATTGCAATGAGATATGCCACTGTTATCGGCCACAATTATTCTTATATCAAGAGAATTATGCAGCTTAATTCTGACGTAATCTCAATTCATCGGATTGATGGAGTAACGGCTGAGTAAACATTTTTGATTTAATTGAAAACGTTTTTCTATTTCAATTTATACATACATATAGTAATGTGCATCGAAACGGATGCAATAAGTGAATCCCTATAGGTGGGAGAGAGTAATTAGAGAGGAGGTATAACATGTGTATGTAATAGTAGATTACAGTGGGGGTGTGGAAGTAAGTCATTACATGAGGGATCAATTTTGTGAAATGAGCCAAACTCAAGAGGGTGTTTTTAGGCAAAAAGCTTTGAAAACTGTTTTTGACGAGTGTAAGTAAGTAATTGTTGTTTTGACTCGTAGGATTACAGCCTTCGCCTTCGGCTGATGCAGCAACCTTCCTACGAGTCAAAACAATAATTTGGAAGCACATACGTAATGTACTAATAATAACATTTTGACTGACAATGCTGCGACATATCCTTGTAAATGAGAATAGGCTTTCCTAGTAATTACAAGTCACCTCAAGTAAACAGCAGTTAACATAAGAACTCATACAAAGCGATGAACAAGCAACATATGCTCAACGAATGTACATGAAAATATATGTTTTCTATGAAGGGAATTAATGATGCCGCACTCAATAGGTGAAACAATATAGTTCCATTTTAGGTCCACTCTTTGTGAGAAAACTATGCGTTTTTTGCTCACCCAAATATACAAAAATAATGTAAGTAGACAAGTAGAGTCAGCCAAAATCCGTTTGCGTTAAAAATACAGAAAAACTGCAACGAAAATCTTCGACAATATATCACGGTGCCACTAGGAGGTGCGGGAAATGAGTGGAAAAACAAGATTTTTCCTAAATTTCCAAAATTTTCTTAGTTTGTTTTACAATTTATAAATTTTAAGGAATATGTGTAAGCTTGCGTAATAACATCGCAAATTTCCTCCAAACTTTCCATTTTCCTGACAAATTGCGAGGAAAATAGATAGTTTGGATTAAATTTACAGGGTCATCACGCAACTTTCCAAAGTGAAATTTCATCCTATTTCCTAAAACAAGTCAAACACTAGGAAATAGGATGAAATTCGATGTGATTTGGACCGTTCCATCAGGAGATATGAGGAAATTACGTAAGGCTTAGGAAGTTGGGTAGGAAATTTTCATAGGAAATTTCACAGGAATTTCATAGGAAATTTCCTAAAATTGACAATATTCACTTCCTCCAAAAAGTATCTAAACTTTTATTAATTTTGACGTGTGATGGCTCGTTGGAAAGATCTCATCGAGATCTAGGGAATAGGATGGAATGATGAAATTTGATCATTTTTGTACCGCTACAGCGCTACCAGAATCGCCACAACAAAAGAGGAATTTTACAAAAAATTTCCTAAAATTTCATCTAAAAGTTGTCCAATCCCATTAAGAGGGGCCTCGTTGGAAAGATCTTGACTGATTCCTGAAAAAAGGATGGAATTTGAGGAAATTCTAATGGAAAAGAATATTTGCAAAAAAGCGCTAAAAATGCCAAATTTGACCCAAATTTCATCAAAAAGTTGTCAAATCTCAAAATATAGTGGCCCTTTAGAAAGATTTTGTTCATTTTGGCGTCAACCAAAAGGACTATACGAGACTATTAGTAAAAAAGCACCGAAAGCGCTACAAAAAATTAAGGAAATTCAATTCAATTCACATTTATTTATATACCAAGTAAAGGCTAGGGGCCTTCAAATTAACAAGGTAAGCTAAAGGAAAAGCTCATAAGAATAATACTAATTAAAATTATAAAGGTTCATCAAACTGAAATCAACAAAAATTTGCTAAAACTTCATCTAAATTTTGTCCAAATTCACAAAAAAGGGTTTATTGGAAGTTTTTAGTCAAGACGAAACTAACTGTATGAAATTTGAAGAAATTTGTAGGCCACGAAAGACAAAAACAGGAAGAAAGCACTAAAAACGTCAATTTTCGTAACTTCCGACTTTTTATGAATTTTCTCTACTTTCATTTCCTCCAAAAAATATTGAAAAATTTGGAGTTTTATGGTGATATACAAAAATTGGTAAAATTAGCAGAAACTTTCCTCAAACGTCGTCAAAAAATAGCCCAATTGCAACAAATTATGGCTATTTTTGGAAAGGTCTAGTCCAGACTTATAAAACTTAATGATTTTGGGAGAAATTAGAAGTCAACTGACAAAAATATTTCCAAGAAATTTGTAAAATTAGTAAAATCACAGAAAATTTAATAAAACTTCGTCGATCCACTAATGGCAGCAACTACGTTTTCAAAAAAATTATTACTTTCATTTCTTCTAAGAGTTATGTAAGAATTTACTATACGTAATGTAGAATGGTTTGTTGAAAAATATAGTCGAAGTCTGGGAAAATTGATAAAATTTTGATCTATTGTGCTAACTGGGCTAACATACTTGCAAGAACATGAACAATTTCAGGATTTAAAAAAAAAAAAAAGAAAATTACTACAAATAGAGGCTTTGCAGATCTTGTTAAAATCAATCACACATAATGAAATTTGAGAATAGTCAAAGAACTAAACAGGAAAAAGCGACTTATTCTATAATTTTTGTAAATATTTCCGTGGTATCTTCAAGACTGCCTTGTAACAGCTTCTAATAGAATGTTTAAAATTTATTAATCCCAAAATTCAGCTGCTTTTCAGATTATCTCTTTTTCAATGTTTTTTGTATTGGCAAAACTGTGAAATGGCTAAATTTTGACAGCTAATAAAAAAGCATGAAACTGTAAACTTTTAGTTTCTAGAGATAATGAAATTAGGGGTTCCTTAAAACCTATAAATTCAATAAATTTTATAAACAATATAAAACCGAAGGAACTTTTCAACACTTATTCCTTAAAATTTATAAATTGTAAAACAAACTAAGAAAATATTGGAAATTTAGGAAAAATCTTGTTTTTCCACTCATTTCCCGCACCTCTCAGCAATTTCGTTGTGTTGAAAATTTGAGTTTGGGAAGTGGAAAATTACGATTTCCGCGGTTCTCGTGTTGAAAAATTACGGGAATCACAAGAAATGACGTATAAAAATTCAACCTGTGCGATGCAGCCCTTGCCTTCGGCGCGGTCAGCCACTCTCGCACAGGGTTGAATTTTTATACTTTCATCCCTTGTGATCCAAATAACTATTGTTCCATTAGTCACATCACAGTCACACAAAACGATATTGAGACTGTGGAAATAAATTTTTTTCCACCTCTGTTCATTTCGAGATTTTCAAAGGTTAACTGCTTTATTGATAACATCAACAGATAACATTTTAGAAAACGTTATCTGTGAATGAAAATGACACTCATTTTTGTTACAAGCAGGTAGTCTCTATAAAATGATCTACAAATGAGTTCTCAGAAAGTTTTCCTTTTATATTTATTTCTTTTGGAAAAACTGTTAAACACGAATACTCAACAGATATAAAATATTAGAATTAATTCCAAGTTTGTGGGCTTTACTCTCGATGTAGTATTGTATGACTTTCATTGTACTGAACAAAAATTTTCTGAAGCAACCCAAAACATGTTTTTGTATCCACTTTCGTGTCTGTTTTCTCTACAGGGCGTGTCATCTATTGTACAGCATCGGAGCCATTCATGATGACCATTCATTGTGCATTGCAAGTGTGAGTGACGTCACTAAATGCATTGTGTTTTCGTTACAGGCAATCGAATCCTGTAACTACCTAATTTAAGCGAAGCATCGAAGCTTGGGTGAACTTGTGGACGTTCCTGAACTAAATTTTTGAAGGAAAAAACCCATTCGTTACCGGGGACCAAACCCGGGTATTCCTGATGGAAAGCAAGCATGTCACCGTTGAGCCACCAAGTCATTAGTAACTGTCCAGACTCCAGACTCTTTAGAAGAAATATCATGGGTAAACCAGTACTTGACAACTCCGATCTGATACTTAACTCTGTGTTTATAAACAATTTGGCTAATTTCCTCAAGAAAACCAAAAGGTTTCTTTGAGTTTTTCCCATTATTTCTCATAATCAACGGTTTTGGACTAGCGGAATCTCCCTCTGAAGGGCCAGCGAGTGGGACATCAGCCATGACTATCATCTATGTTTCTATTTTGCTGTAATACTTTGGTTTTGACAGCGAGCAACCTACTGCTGGAACACCTTTGTTTTGTATTGTATATTTATATTTGAAACCAATAAATAAAGGCATTCGGGGGTAACAAGTACAAAAAGAAAAAATAAGGATCACCGATTCCACTGGACGCTCCCTAAAACCTAATCTAAATCTTAGGTCGGACCTTGATAAGTCCATGAAACACAGATCTAGCGATCCTTTGTTTTGTTACCCGTTCACCATATAAATCTCGAAAACCTCCTAGTCCCGGTTAGGAACCTAGCTGGAGCGGCAGGTCCCATGTTGCAGAGCCGTAGCCAGACCAAAATTTCAGGGGGGCGCGCGCCCCAAAGCACTTCTGGAATTGGGAGGGATGAGCCATATCTCTAGAACTATAATAGGTAGAAAGATGCTTCCAAAGGCAAAGCTGTAGAGAATAAAATTTTAGAGAACACGTTTTTCAGGGTTTTAGGGGAAAATGGCTTAGTCCTTGGATATAAGATTTTCTAGATTTGAATGGTCTGAGACGTACTTCGGTAGGGCCTCTGACATTACCTTGGGTAATTTCCATGGATCTTTGAAATTCTTACAGCTATAAAAGAACAGAAAACGTTATATTGTTTGCTTATTTGTATATTTAGATTCGTTCGAGTCTCTTTGTCACATCTATTCTGTTTTCCACATCTATTCTGTTTGCCACATCTATTCTGATACGTACGGGTCTTTGGTGATGTTTTGTTTTAAAAATGGGAATTTTCTGTTTTATCGGATGCAAACAATGTTGTCCGCGTATAACGATTGTTATTGACAGGTTCAACATCTGGGCTGTCACCTGTCGGATCATTTGTTATATAATATGAAGTATCCTGGTGGGTGTAAACTGGGGGGTTTGGATTTTTTCATAGTATCGAGTGGTGGTTTAGAATTTCGCATGATTAGTTATAGAAAACGGGAGAAACATGTGCTGCGTTAGATTTGAAATTCAACACAGTCACTCCATGTAAAATGATTTGGTTTGCTTCCTGTATTTTCATTAAGCTTTTTTCCGTACTTTCTTAACGCCTGTGTCAATAACGTGTTTTACTGGTGCTGTTTTGGTGGGATTTTTATGCTTGTTTTTCACGTCATTTTTGTGTGTTTGAACCTGTCACAAAGGCAACACGTAGTCTCTCCAATGTAGGACTTGCCGCAGTTTTGACAACGGATCCTGTATACTACGAAAGACTGTTGGTCAACTGTGAGTTTTTGTTTTAGCTCGGTGAAAATTCCTCCAAATTTAATGCCGATCTCGGGGCTATGACAACGTTTGGTTCTTTTCTTTTAGCGTTCTTGGAGAGGATTTCGGAGATCGCCGGTACATACGCCATTCCAAAGTATTGCTTGAACGGTTGGACCACTATCGTGGAGTATGCGTCGGTACCAATGCGTTGGTTACATTTTGTGTTGTTCGATTCAGCAGCTCCGTCCTACCTTCGTTGGTAGTTTAGTTTAAGAAAGGGTAGCTAGCATGTCTTGTGTTATTTTGACGTCTTGAACTAACCACTTTCTTGATGAATTCGTCGATTTTGTTGGCTGGGAAATTGTTTTTCAACAGAATCTTTCTGATGGTTATTTTATTTTCTTCATGGAATGAAAAATGGCTGATACTGAAAACCCTTTTTAAAAATCCGGTCGCTGTGTTAAGTATCGAATTTCTCGGGTGTTTTGAGTAAAAATTGAGCAAACGCTTTGACGCAATTGGTTTGTGAATTCATTTGCTTTTTACTCGGTTTCCAATTATTAACCGTAACTTTAATTGAAATTTGTACCTGAAAAATGAAAATTTATTGTAAAGAAATGTTTGTTTATTTAGCCATGATTATGGTCACCAACTCGACCGAATGCAAGGGAAATAAACGGTCCCATTTTAGCCAGAATCACAGTGATCGCACCCAGCCCAGTTTATCAATTCCCTAGCCCATTTCCCATCGCATTTCCCAGGCACTCCAATAGCTATCGAATTACGAAATCACCAACTTTTCACTGCTTTCACACACGCACAGTATGGTATTATGCAGGTATGGTATTAAGAGACTCTGACCCGCAGCTTGATGTTGCTCAGCCTTTCCAGCACAGACAGCTCATCCGCTCTCTCGTTACTTTCCACGCCAGAGTGTCCGGAAATCGTTACACTTCTGGCTTTCCTTCAACTCTTTTATTAGCTTGGATGTCATGACTGGAGAGATGAGTGCCTTACTCATCGCCTCATGAGTTTGCGAAAAATTTCTAAATATTCATCGAAATTTCCAAATTCAAAAAATTTGAGAAAATACGAAAAAAATTAAAAAAGTTTTCTTAAAAAAAAACTTTGCGGACCCATAAGAAACCCATTCAAGGATTCCTGTTATGTTAAGAGCACAACCGATAAAACAAGGGGTTATCCACTGATCAAAAATTTGTACCGAAAATTCCAGGAAATTTCATCGAAATTCCAAAAATTCCAAGAAATTTCAAAATTCCATCGAAATTCCACAATTTCCACAAAATTTCCGAAGTTCCGAAAATTCCAAAAATTCAAGAAATTCCGAAAATTCCACAGAAATATCAAAAATTCCACAGATAATCCAAAAATTCCACAGAAGTTTCAAAAATTCCACAGATAATCCATCGAAATTCCAAAAATTCCATCGAAATTTCGGAGTTTAGAAATTCCGGAAATTCCATCGAAATTCCAAAAATTCCAAGAATTCCATCGAGATTCCAAAAATTCCATCGAAGTTTCAAAATTTCCACAAAACTTTAGAAGTTCGGAAGTTACGAAAATTCTAGAAAAATTCCAAATATTCAAGAAATTCCAAAAATTCCTTTAAAATTCCAAAAATTCCGAAAATTCCAAAGATCGCTCCATCGAAACTCCAAAAATTTCATCGAAATTTCGGAGTTCAGAAGATCCGGAAACTCCAAATATTCCATCGAAATTCCAAAGATTCCTAAAATTCCACTAAAATTCCAATAACACCAGAAATTCTTTAATAGTCAAATGAAATTGAATGTTGATTACACATAACATAAAAATAAAATTGAGTTAAAGTAAACAGTTGCCTCGTCAAACTTTAGTTACATAAAAATTGAGGATTGTAAAAAAAAAAAAAAATTAACGAGAAAAAAAGAAGAACCACCAGATCGACTTATTCTTATTAATTTGCGAGTTAAATATAATTGCTAGCAAACATTTACTAGAAAAACTATCACAGGTCATTGGTGAAAATGGTCCCATTTACTGCCATTGTGTGTTGGATAAGGCGCCAACGGATCGCAAATTCCATTTTAATTCCAAGAATTCTATGAGCCTACTTTTTTCAGATTGCTTAGTTCGTTTAACAAAATTTTCGCTAGAAGCTAGGTCTGCATTTTCATCCAGGATACTTGGTGCCGGAAACTTGAAAACGCCAAAATTAAGGAAGTAGCGAGTATATTACAGTATATAAGTTTCTAATTTGCAGGGTTGTATTCGCTAATTTTCTCGCTAATTGCTTCGCTAATTGAAATTTAATACTTTATGTAGTTTTTCTTTTACAGTGAGATCGGTGTCGCATTCTAGGCAACTATATGCAACTTTTTTGTGAAGAAATCGGGATTCCTAAATCGTTCGTTGATTAGATACGTTAATGAAAATGCAGAAAATCGTATTTCGCTAATATTGTCGCTAATTTGTGCATTTTCATCAACATATCTCATCAACGAATGATACGAGAATAGCGGTTTCTTCACACAAAAGTTTCATATAGTAGCTTAGAATGCGGCACCTATTTCACTTTAAAAGTAAAATCACCTAAAGTATTAAATTTCAATTAGCGAAGCAATTAGCGAGAAAATTAGCGAATACAACCCTGCTAATTTGACACCTTGCTGCGTACTTGAGCCCCATGCCTAGGAATAAAGAAGTCAGTCAAAAATGATGACTAATACTGTTAAGTCATGCAAAGGAAAGCCTTTTGAAGTATATAGGTATAGAGGTATGGGAGTGTTCATAAATAACGTCTGAGTTTGAGGGGGACGGGGGGAGGGGGTCCATTGAAAACAGACAGGGGGAGGGGGTGTCTGACGAAAACAGACGTCATATTTTGTGATGTCGCTCAATTTGAAACTTCCATCGTTTTCATAATGTAAGCTCACTTTCGAGCACACCAAAGTTGTCCCATCCCATTTTCGAAATCGGCCATCAAATGCCGAAATATTGGAAATAGTTATTTACGTCACAAGGACAATAGACCACATAGTGACGTATCAAGTTTTTCATGCTTAATAGCAGTTACTTACTTACTTAACTGGCACTACAGCCCTTTAAGGGTCTTGGCCTCCTGCAACATAATTGCAAAACAGACGAAAACAGACAGGGGGGTGGGGGGGTGTCTCAAAAAGTCAAAAAAATGTAAACGTCATTTATGAACGCTCCCTATAGCACAGACGATCTTTTTCGTACAACTGTGAAAATATCCGGTCTTTGGCAGAACTCTATTCCAAAGAGATATGTTCGTTTGTCCACTCCTGCGTTGATGATCAACGTCATCACAATGTGGATTTTATGAGAAGAAGACATGCCTGTCTTAGAAGAAACAAATACGTGAAACTTCTAAGGGTAAACGAAGCGTGTCCTTCGCGGGACCTGCCTTATTCAATAAACGACCAAGAAAATTCAGAAAAACAGTTCGTCGCTTTGAAAATTTTGAAAATCGGTGAAGCTTTACTCTACTTTTCGTGTTGACGGACGGACGAAAAGACAACGTTTTTTTAGAAGATTTCTTTTATTTACACCCGAAAGAAAAAAAACCCGCCAACTCCCTTGTTGAATTTGTTAGAAACGTAAAAGATAGCCACTGCGTGATTCATTCATTCCGATAAAAAAGGGCCACATTTCTGGTATAAAACATCCCGATCGATCTCTGTGTTGTTACTGAATCACATGTCTGGTTATTTAGACCACATTTGAAAAAATAAATTCGCCTACATAAAGTACAAATGTTAACGATAAAACAACATCACACTTCCAAAACACCGTACGGGTTCCGCGTTGACCTTGAGTACATTTATTTTTATTTTTATTTTTATTTGTTTAAAGACCAATTAACAGGCCAAGGCTCAATAACAAATCAGTCTGAATTGCTAATATTGCTAATATTATTAATATTTTAACTAAAATTCTCCATTAAGAGTTAGTTTACGAACAGGTTTATACGATTCGTGAAAATCTTAGTCATATTCTTGAGTGAAAAACATGTCATTTTTAAGAATTGGTGAACGTTTCGTGTGTCAACAATTTTTTAGACGATACGCCCATGTAATTCACGATGGACGTGGACCCTGCAACGAACACTATGATTCGCGCTTTGTATTAAATCTTGTGAATCCAAAATCTGTACTAAAGCTGGACAAAACAACAGCGACAAAGTATCGATTTCCAAAGTTTAGCCTTAAATATTCTTTAGACGACGTAGTCCAACATCGCGCTACCTGTAATTTAAAAGAAAAATTTTTGTGAAATCAATTTTAACATGAAATGTTTTAGTGGGAATAGAGGAATGGAATCCTGAGTTGGTGGAAGTGATGAGAAAGGAATCAAAGAACGTTCAAGTGCCGCCTTCGTTTGCGCTTGTTTTTAGCAATTTCATAATGCTAGCGGTGGCTAAGAAAGAGATAATGATAAAGGATAGAACGGTGCATGTGAATCAAGTCATCGATATGTTTCGTCCTTTGAAATCCGAAGGTGTCATCACATATGAGTTAAAAGTGGTTGACATACTTGATAAGGGAAAGGGCACCCTGTTAACGTATAACCGTGAGTGTTCTAGTCAATTTCCATGCATTCAGCTCTCATCTAATTTTTTAACAGTTTATGGTCGTGATGAACACGACAATGAGTTATTTTTTCTTCAAAATAAATTCTATCAACTTAATATCAGCGCCAATGAAACAGACAAACAGCCAACAAAGAAGACTGTGGAACCAGTGAAAAGGCTACCCGACCAGATTTTTGAATTCAAAACGGAGCCATTTGATCTTACGTGGTTCTCCAATCCAACACCTGACGACATGAAGGAACCACTATTTTCACCAAACCATTTTCGCCAATATCACGACATTACGCATAACTTTCAAACGGAACCAATTTGTCATGGAAGATATTACATAGGAATGGTGATGAATCAACTTTTGACTCATTACGGCGGTGGAGATCTAACGTCTTTGAAGCGACTTGAAGTATCAACTGATTCCCGTAACGTCCCTTGTCACAACTAGTAAAGGATCTCATTTTCTTCCACAGACCCGTTTGACGCATGCTGTGGGCCCTTCACAAACTCTTGTTACAAATTCCTGGAAAATTGCAGAACAGATCCACTTCGAGACTGGTGCGAATGAAACCGGAAAACTCGTTCTTCAAGGTAAAATGGAGTTCTTGTCTATAAAACGATTCACACAATTTTATTTCGTGCTTAGGATTTTTGGAGTTGAAATGAAAAATTGTCACGCTGATAATTTCTTAAAACGTTTTTCTTGTCATTGTCAACTGTCTTTGCTGTTTTGATAATTGGGTACACATGTCGATGTGAGGAGTTTTGTGAATTTGTTTTCAATAAAGAACTTGCAATTTGAGGTTTTTTATACAACAACTGTAGCGGGCCATTCACATTACTTGGAGAAAAGTTACCTAGAATTTCTTTTAATCTTTCTTCGTAATTCTTTTGTGTGGCTCAAAATTTGGAAAACTCTAAATGTAAGTTCTGAGGAGGAAAGTGAGGATCTTCAGACTTGGCATATGTCAAGTCGGAGATTTATTAATTTATCAATTAGATCAGTCTTTAGTCATTGCAGTGCGACAATGGATGGCGATGAAATCTTGTTTACGGGTTGAAAATTTTCGCGTCTTTTGACAAAAACATCCATTAAAGCATATGTTGAGGATCGTGCACATATGACGTCACACTTGCTATAAAAAATTAGTATCCATAAAAGGGTCATATAACTCAGTCAGGACACCAAATTTCGTTTATAGAATCTTGGTTACCCCCCAAATGGGGGGTGTGTTCGGGGGGTAGCCGGAGTACTATAAGCAAAATCTCTGACCAGTTTGCATTTATGGACTTTCTGGATTTTATAGCAAGTGTGACGTCATATGCGCACGACCCCTTAGGAAAGTAGATAAAGTTTTTAGACTGAGGCACTTCTGATGTTTTTTGATGAAAATCTTCATGTCAGTCGAAACGTTTGACATTTTTTAGGAAGTTTGAGACAATCTGTTCGAAAAATATTTTCATTTTTAAGAAATCTTACACAAACCGTTCGGGAAAAAATCGTCCAGTTACGCTTGAACAGCTATACTTGGTGTGGGACCTCTGAAAATCTCAAAATGGGGGAAAATTTTTGATGCTTTTCCAGACTACGCTAGGAGCGCTAGCAACTTCTACGCTGGAATTCAGTAGTCATCAGAGGAGACCTACAAATAAACTTACTCCCTTGCGAAAAAGTTCTAAATATTCATCGAAATTTCCAAATTCAAAAAATTTGTAAAAATACGGAAAAAATTAAAAAAGTTTTCTTAAAAAAATACTTTGCGGACCCATAAGAAACCCATTCAAGGATTCCTGTTTTGTTAAGAGCACAACCGATAAAACGAGGGGTTATCCACTGGTCAAAAATTTGTACCAAAAATTCCAGGAAATTTAATCGAAATTCCAAAATGTCCAAGAAATTCCAAAAATTCCATTGAAATTCCACAATTTCCACAAAATTTCCGAAGTTTCGAAAATTCTAAAAATTCAAGAAATTCCGAAAATTCCACAGAAATCTCAAAAATTCCACAGAAATTCCAAAAATT
>CM055404.1:30347828-30371854 GCA_029228625.1 Pseudolycoriella hygida
TCGAAA
Organism: Pseudolycoriella hygida; assembly: GCA_029228625.1. Classification (NCBI taxonomy): domain Eukaryota; kingdom Metazoa; phylum Arthropoda; class Insecta; order Diptera; family Sciaridae; genus Pseudolycoriella; species Pseudolycoriella hygida. The sequence continues at coordinate 30,347,835 of CM055404.1, forward strand.
TTCAGGAGTTCAGAAATTCCGGAAATTCCGTCAAACTTTAGTTACATAAAAATTGAGGATTGTAAAAAAAAAAAAAATTAACGAGAAAAAAAAGAAGAAACACCAGATCGACTTATTTTTTCTTATTAATTTCCGAGTCAAATATAATTGCTAGAAAACATTTACTAGTAAAACTATCACAGGTCATTGTCATTGGTGAACATGGTCCCATTTACTGCCATTGTGTGTTGGATAAGGCGCCAACGGATCGCCAATTCGTTATTATTCATTAGGGGTAACGTGGTCTATATAAATATCACGAGAGAAGCGGATTACATCAGCTACCATCAACCATCTCATTTATATTGCGTATTGACGATTATTTGATAGCTTTTTGATCGTAATTTCGTTAAGTGGTTCCCAGGAGCCTAGTGCACCGACAAATGAATGGTAAAAACTCACAGTAATAACCCTACCTCCTGAAGTGGTTAACTAGCGAGGAATATTTGCGCAGTTTCTCTGCTCGAGCTAACACTAGTGCTTCTGCTCTATTTTCAAATGGGCAGGCAATGTCAACGATGACAACTCTTTTGTTGATATCGTCCCTGATTGCAATATCCGGGAGCACTGCTGAACCAAAACCGGGCACTACTTTGTTGACGGAAATATTGGCTGAAATTGGACCAATAGCTCTTATCAGTCGATTCTGAATTGTATTGTGCCTTGTAAGGATTTGATCACTGTGTTTGTAGCAATGGTTCAAAACGTGCGGCAAGGTTTCGTTGCTGTAGCCACACCATCGGCAATTTTTATTTATATGTGGGATTTCCCGAATACAGTTAAGACGAGCTCTTGTGATGAAGCGCCAATCTGCGAAACGGATGTAATTTCCATTGCGATAGAAAAAGTTCGAATATGAAAATTTGGATGACGCAGCGTAGACTTTTCCTTGATCTGGTTTGTTGATAACACGATCAAGAAAGTAGTTTTTGAATGAGTTTCTCATCGAGTATTCCAGCAGTTTTTCCACTATTTTCGTATTGATAGCTACCCTTATCTCACCTTCAAACTCCACCCATTTAATGTCGATGTGCCTGCTGACTTTACGTGTAGCTGCTCTTGCTCTCGACCAAATTGAAGCAATGTCACCACCATCGGCGCGGATATTGGGACCGTAGAGTCCGTTAAGAAAATTGCAGATTAAATCTGGTCTCCATTGACTCCTTTCATCGGCGTTGCGAATAGCGATTCAAATGATTAGTTTCTTCGATAGATTGTCTAGCGATGTGTCCACTGAGGTAAGCATTTTTGCAGCCTGCGTGATCACACAGATGTCATGGAGATGACTAAGTGGAAAAGATGAAACCCCTCCGTTCTTATATGGTAGATAAAGAACTTCGGTGCTTGCTGTTCTTGGCAGGTTCATCCATTTTTTAATTGCCCTCGTAACTGCACCATCCAACGCAATGAGTGATGTTTTGCTGATGGACGTTGTACGAAGCGCAAATCACAATTTGGTCAGTAGAAATGTGTTTATTGCATCGATTTTTTGCCAAGGCGCTAGGAGTGGCTCATCTCCAAGCGCTGGAATGTTGTTTGATCCGAAGCAAAATATATGGTTGCAGGTTTTGCGAGATTTGCCGCATATGACCAGCGAAGCGCACTTTGAGACGTTAAACTTCAGTCCTGTCCATTCAGCCGCTTGGTGTATGGTATCTAACAGTTTTTGGAGTCCCTCTTCCGAGTCGGAGATTAACACCATATCATCTGCGTAGACTAGGATATTTGTGCAATCATTCCACTAAAATTCCAAAAATTCCAATAATACCAGAAATTCTATTTTAATTCCAAAAATTCCATTTTAATTTCGAGAATTCTATCAGCCTATACCAAAAACAATGAAGTGGATAAACCCTCGCATAAAAACGATGTTTCTCCAGAGTAACATTTGTTAAAAAAAATTCTCAAATTCAAAAAAGTACCTTAATTGCTATTGTTTTTTCATCTAGGCGCTGAGCTACTTTTTTTAAGATTGCTTAGATCTCTTAACAAACTTTTCGCTAAAAGCTAGGTCTGCACTTTCATCCAAAACACTGAAAACGCCAAATTTAAGGAAGTAGCGAGTACATTACAGTATTTAGTTTATAATTTGACACTTGGCTGCGTACTTGAACCCCATACCTAGGAATAAAGAAGTCAGTCTGGTGCTGATCATCTGTAACAGCAAAAATGATGACTAATACTGTTAAGTCCTGCAAAGGAAAGCTTTTTGAAGTATATAGGTATAGACGATCTTTTTCGTACATCCTAGAGATGAGCGGGTCGACCATTTTTCGAAACCCGAAACCCGAACCCGAATTGTTTCTAGACCCGACCCGGACCGAACCCGACCCGATTAAAATTTTCGAAATCCGAAACCCGAACTGTTTCAAAACCCGACTCGGACCGAACCAAACACTCAAGTTTTTCGAAACAAAAATTATTTCAAGGCCCGACGTCTGCATTCTTCACGGACCTTAGACTAAAACAAAATTCGTGTAATGTAAGATGATAAAATTTAGACGAGTTTTGTAAAATATAAAAAGTCAATAGAGGATCGGGACCCGAATAAAATGATACAACAACCCGACCCTGACCGAACCTGACCCGATCAAATTTTTCGAAACCCGAACTGTTTCCAAGCCCGGCCCGGACCGAACACGACCTGATTAAAATTTTCGAAATCCGAAACCCATGAACCGAAAAAAAACAATTCAGGTTCGGGTTAGGGTCGGGTTTTTCGAAGTTTCGGGTAACGCGCTCATCTCTAGTACATACTGTGAAAATATCCGGTCTTTGCCAGAACTCTATTCCAAAGAGATATGTTCGTTTGTCTACTCATGCGTTGATGATCAACGTCATCACAATGTCGATTTTATGAGAAGAAGACATGCCTGTCTTAGAAGAAACAAGTACGTGCCACTTCTAAAGGTTGAAATTGGTAAACGAGGCGTGTCATTCGCGGGACGTGCCTTATTCAATAAACTACCAAGAAATGTCAGAGAAACATCACTTTGAAAATTTTGAAAATCGGTCAAGCTTTACTTTACTTTTCGTGTTGACGGACGGACGAAAAGACAATTTTTTTTTAGATTTCTTTTATTTACACACCGAAACAAAAAACCCGCCAACTCCCTTGTTGAACTTGTTAGAAACGTAAAAGATAGCCACTGCGTGATTCATTCATTCCGATAAAAAAGGGCCACATTTCTGGTATAAAACATCCCGATCGATCTCTGTGTTGTTACTGAATCACATGTCTGGTTATTTAGACCACATTTGAAAAAATAAATTCGCCTACATAAAGTACAAATGTTAACGATAAAACAACATCACACTTCCAAAACACCGTACGGGTTCCGCGTTGACCTTGAGTACATTGCTAATATTATTAATATTTTAACTAAAATTCTCCATAAAGAGTTAGTTTACGAACAGGTTTATACGATTCGTGAAAATCTTAGTCATATTCTTGAGTGAAAAACATGTCATTTTTAAGAATTGGTGAACGTTTCGTGTGTCAACAATTTTTTAGACGATACGCCCATGTAATTCACGATGGACGTGGACCCTGCAACGAACACTATGATTCGCGCTTTGTATTAAATCTTGTGAATCCAAAATCTGTACTAAAGCTGGACAAAACAACAGCGACAAAGTATCGATTTCCAAAGTTTAGCCTTAAATATTCTTTAGACGACGTAGTCCAACATCGCGCTACCTGTAATTTAAAAGAAAAGTTTTTGTGAAATCAATTTTAACATGAAATATTTTAGTGGGAATAGAGGAATGGGATCCTGAGTTGGTGGAAGTGATGAGAAAGGAATCAAAGAACGTTCAAGTGCCGCCTTCGTTTGCGCTTGTTTTTAGCAATTTCATAATGCTAGCGGTGGCTAAGAAAGAGATAATGATAAAGGATAGAACGGTGCATGTGAATCAAGTCATCGATATGTTTCGTCCTTTGAAATCCGAAGGTGTCATCACATATGAGTTAAAAGTGGTTGACATACTTGATAAGGGAAAGGGCACCCTGTTAACGTATAACCGTGAGTGTTCTAGTCAATTTCCATGCATTCAGCTCTCATCTAATTTTTTAACAGTTTATGGTCGTGATGAACACGACAATGAGTTATTTTTTCTTCAAAATAAATTCTATCAACTTAATATCAGCGCCAATGAAACAGACAAACAGCCAACAAAGAAGACTGTGGAACCAGTGAAAAGGCTACCCGACCAGATTTTTGAATTCAAAACGGAGCCATTTGATCTTACGTGGTTCTCCAATCCAACACCCGACGACATGAAGGAACCACTATTTTCACCAAACCATTTTCGCCAATATCACGACATTACGCATAACTTTCAAACGGAACCAATTTGTCATGGAAGATATTACATAGGAATGGTGATGAATCAACTTTTGACTCATTACGGCGGTGGAGATCTAACGTCTTTGAAGCGACTTGAAGTATCAACTGATTCCCGTAACGTCCCTTGTCACAACTAGTAAAGGATCTCATTTTCTTCCACAGACCCGTTTGACGCATGCTGTGGGCCCTTCACAAACTCTTGTTACAAATTCCTGGAAAATTGCAGAACAGATCCACTTCGAGACTGGTGCGAATGAAACCGGAAAACTCGTTCTTCAAGGTAAAATGGAGTTCTTGTCTATAAAACGATTCACACAATTTTATTTCGTGCTTAGGATTTTTGGAGTTGAAATGAAAATTTGTCACGCTGATAATTTCTTAAAACGTTTTTCTTGTCATTGTCAACTGTCTTTGCTGTTTTGATAATTGGGTACACATGTCGATGTGAGGAGTTTTGTGAATTTGTTTTCAATAAAGAACTTGCAATTTTTCAGAGGTTTTTTATACAACAACTGTAGCGGGCCATTCACACATTCACATTACTTGGAGAAAATTTTCCTAGAATTTCTTTCAATCTTTCTTCGAAATTCTTTTGTGTGGCTCAAAATTTGGAAAACTCTAAATGTAAGTTCTGAGGAGGAAAGTGAGGATCTTCAGACTTGGCATATGTCAAGTCGGAGATTTATTAATTTATCAATTAGATCAGTCTTTAGTCATTGCAGTGCGACAATGGATGGCGATGAAATCTTGTTTTCGGGTTGAAAATTTTCGCGTCTTTTGACAAAAACATCCATTAAAGCATATGTTGAGGATCGTGCACATATGACGTCACACTTGCTATAAAAAACTAGTATCCATAAAAGGGTCATATAACTCAGTCAGGACACCAAATTTCGTTTATAGAATTTTGGTTACCCCCCAAATAGGGGGTGTGTTCGGGGGGTAGCCGGAGTACTATAAGCAAAATCTCTGACCAGTTTGCATTTATGGACTTTCTGGATTTTATAGCAAGTGTGACGTCATATGTGCACGACCCCTTAGGAAAGTAGATAAAGTTTTTAGACCGAGGCACTTCTGATGTTTTTTGATGAAAATCTTCATGTCAGTCGAAACGTTTGACATTTTTTAGGAAGTTTTAGACAATCTGTTCGAAAAATATTTTCATTTTTAAGAAATCTTACACAAACCGTTCGGGAAAAAATCGTCCAGTTACGTTTGAACAGCTATACTTGGTGTGGGACCTCTGAAAATCTCAAAATGGGGGAAAATTTTTGATGCTTTTCCAGACTACGCTAGGAGCGCTAGCAACGTCTACGCTGGAATTCAGTAGTCATCAGAGGAGACCTACAAATAAACTTACTCCCTTGCGAAAAAGTTCTAAATATTCATCGAAATTTCCAAATTCAAAAAATTTGTGAAAATACGGAAAAAATTAAAAAATTTTTCTTAAAAAAAGTACTTTGCGGACCCATAAGAAACCCATTCAAGGATTCCTGTTATGTTAAGAGCACAACCGATAAAACGAGGGGTTATCCACTGATCAAAAATTTGTACCAAAAATTCCAAGAAATTCCGAAAATTCCATCCAATTTCCAAAAATTCCATCCAAATTCCATCGAATTTCCAAAATTTCCACAAAATTTAAGAATTTCGGAAGTTACCAAGAATTCCAGAAAAATTCCAAAAAGTCAAGAAATTCCAAAAATTCCACAGAATATCCAAAAAATCCACAGAAATTTCAAAAATTAAACCTAAATTCCACAAATTCCGAAAATTCCACAGATCGTTCCATCGAAGTTCCAAAAATTTCATCGAAATTTCGGAGTTCAGAAGATCCAGAAATTCCAAAAATTCCATCGAAATTCCACAATTTCCACAAAATTTCCGAAGTTCCGAAATTCCAAAAATTCCACAGAGAAAAACCCCTTGTTAAACTGGTTAAAAACGTAAAAGATGACCAAATATACCTCTTTTTGAAGCACTGCGTAATTTCTTCATTCCGATAAAAAAGGGCCACATTTCTGGTATAAAACACCCCGATCGATCTCTGTGTTGTTATTGAATTACATGTCTGGTTATTTAGTGACCACATTTGAAAAACGAAATTCGCCTACAAAAAGTACAAATGTTAACGATAAAACAACATCACACTTCCAGAACACCGTACGGGTTCCGCGCTGACGTTGAGTAAATTGGCTATATCATTAATATTTTAACTAAAATTCTCCATAAAGAGTTAGTTTATGAACAGGTTCATACGATAAGTGAAAATCTTAGTCACATTCTTGAGTGAAAAACATGTCATTTTTAAGAATTGGTGAACGTTTCGTGTGTCAACAATTTTTTAGACGACACGCCCATGTAATTCACGACGGACGTGGACCCTGCAACGAACACTATGATTCGCGCTTTGTGTTAAATCTTGTGAATCCAAAATCTGTACTGAAGCTGGACAAAACGACAGCGACAAAGTATCGATTTCCAAAGTTTAGCCTTAAATATTCTTTAGACGACGTAGTCCAACATCGCGCTACCTGTAATTTAAAAGAAAAATTTTTGTGAAATCAATTTTAACATGAAATGTTTTAGTGGGAATAGAGGAATGGAATCCTGAGTTGGTGGAAGTGATGAGAAAGGAATCAAAGAACGTTCAAGTGCCGCCTTCGTTTGCGCTTGTTTTTAGCAATTTCATAATGCTAGCGGTGGCTAAGAAAGAGATAATGATAAAGGATAGAACGGTGCATGTGAATCAAGTCATCGATATGTTTCGTCCTTTGAAATCCGAAGGTGTCATCACATATGAGTTAAAAGTGGTTGACATACTTGATAAGGAAAAGGGCACCCTGGCAACCTATAACCGTGAGTTTTCTAGTCAATTTCCATGCAGTCAGCTCTCATCTAATTTTATTAACAGTTTATGGTCGTGATGAACACGACAATGAGTTATTTTTTCTTCAAAATAAATTCTATCAACTTAATATCAGCACCAATGAAACAGACAAACAGCCAACAAAGAAGACTGTGGAACCAGTGAAAAGGCTACCCGACCAGATTTTTCAATTCAAAACGGAGCCATTTGATCTTACGTGGTTCTCCAATCCAACACCGGACGACATGAAGGAACCACTATTTTCACCAAACCATTTTCGTCAATATCACGACATTATGCATAACTTTCAAACGGAACCAATTTGCCATGGAAGATATTGCATAGGAATTGTGATGAATCAACTTTTGACTCATTACGGCGGTGGGGATCTAACGTCATTGAAGCGACTTGAAGTATCAACTGATTCCCGTTACAACCCCTTGTCACAACTTGTAAAGGATCTCATTTTCTTTCACAGACCCGTTTGACGCATGCTGTGGGCCCTTCACAAACTCTTGTTACAAATTCCTGGAAAATTGCAGAACAAATCCACTTCGAGACTGTTGCGAATGAAACGGGAAAATTCGTTCTTCAAGGTAAAATATAGTTCTTGTCTATAAAACGATTCACACAATTTTATTTCGTGCTTAGGATTTTTGGAGTTGAAATGAATAATTTTCACGCTGATAATTTCTTAAAACGTTTTTCGTGTCATTGTCGACTGTCTTTGCTGTTTTAATAATTGGGTACACATGTCGATATGAAGAGTTTTGTGAATTTGTTTTCAATAAAGAACTTGCAATTTTTCAGAGGTTTTTTATACAACTGTAGCGGGCCATTCACATTACTTGGAGAAAATTCGTAATTCTTTTGTGTGGCTCATAATTAGATCAGGCTTTAGTCTTTGTAGTGCGCAAAGAATGGCGATGAATTCTTGTTTCCGGGTTGAAAATTTTCGCCTCTTTTGAGCAAAACTTCCTCTAAAGCATATGTTAGGGTTCGTGCACATATGACGTCACACTTCACACGTCACAAAAAATTAGTATCCATAAAAGGGTCATAACTCAGTCAGGACACTAAATTTCGTTTATAGAACTTTGGCTACCCCCCCCCCCCCAAATAGGGAGTGTTTTTGGGGGGTAGCCGGAGTACTATAAGCAAAGTCTCTGACCAGTTTGCATTTATGGACTTTCTGGATTTTATAGCAAGTGTGACGTCATATGTGCACGACCCCTTAGGAAAGTAGATAAAGTTTTTAGACTGAGGCTCTTCTGATGTTTTCTGATGAAAATCTTCATTTCAGTCGAAACGTTTGACATTTCTTTGGAATCTTGAGACAATCTGTTCGAAAAATATTTTCATTTTTAAGAAATCCTACACAAACCGTTCGGGAAAGAATCGTCCTGTCATGTTTGCACAGCTATACTTGGTGTGGAACCTCAGAAAATCTCAAAATGGGGGAAAAAAATTTTTATGCTTTTCCAGACTACGCTAGGAGCGCTAGCAATTTCTACGCTAAAATTCAGTAGTCATCAGTTACTTGCTTCCTTGCTTCGTCGAACTCGGCATTCCACACGAATTAGGAAAATAAAAATTAGGAATAACAAAAATTAGGAAAAAAAAACAGGAAACCGAAAATTAGGAGAAAAAATTATTTGCCAAAAATAAGGAAAAAAAAATCATAAAAATTAAAATTAGGAAAAACCAAAATTAGGAATCAGGCAAAGGAAGAAAATAATTTTTGAGAGAATGCGTCGCGGGGTCGAGGGGCGGCAGCCCTCACGTAGGGAGGCCAAGAGGGGGGGGGGAACATTCCAATATTCCCCTTGCGGGGTCTAAAGGGCGGAGCCCCTAGCGTGGTTTGGGGCAGAGCCTGCAAGGCAGCCTGTAGGGCGTTATTAGCTCGCACAAAAAATAAGATTGCAACCTCCTTAGGAATTGAAAGCTTTTATGTTTTTCCGGATTTATTGCCATCCTGATTTTCGTTATTCCTAATTTTGGTTTTTTCTAATTTTGGTTTTTCCTAATTTTGGTTTTTCCTAAATTTGGTTTTTCCTGATTTTTGTTTTTCCTGATGTTTGTTTTTCCTGATTTTTGTTTTGTTTGTTGTTTTTTTAGGTTCCTGATTTTCGTTTCCTGATTTTCATTTCCTGATTTTTGGTTCCTGATTTCTTGATTCCTGATGTTTGCTTTCCTAATTCATGAGGACATTCGTCGAACTCCACAATTTGGCTGACCTGAAAATGTCATTTTATGGGAATCCTGAGATCGGCCTATTTTCAAGCCTGTCGTGGCGTGGGTGGTCAAAATTTTTACGAACAGATCGTCTCAAACTTCCTAAAAATTTAAAACTTTTCGATTGACACGAACAGATTTTCACCTAAAAACATCGGAAGTTTCTTTGTCTAAAAACTTTCCTAGTGCCCCTCGCATTGGCCGTAAATCAAGTATTACACTTTCGGAATTGGAAAGTCAATTGAAAGTCATTTTCCAGCTCAAGTCGTCCATTTTTGCTTAAATCTTTTCCGTAAAATTGGCTCAAGAACTACTAACGCCAGCTAAAATTTAGAGTAACGACACGTCATCGTGTATTTGGCTTTCAAAAAAAACGATAGCGCGAGGAAAGACAACCGTTAGAAACCGGCTCGCGTAACACAGGCTCACATCCCTAAGCCCCCAATCCTGGAGTGTTACGTAATTTGTTTAGGGACAACCCCAAATTGATCAATTTCTATCCGCAGCAGAAAATTTTTCTCCAGGTAATTTAAATTTTAAGAGCGGGTCAGATCAACTGATGACAAAATGATCATTGATCACACATGTAAAATGTTTCATATCTTAGTCAATGCTTTCGAATCACTCAAATGGCTTCAGACTATGAACTAACGTGTCCATTGCTGAGATTTCCGTGAATTTTGGTGTGTGTAAGAAATAAAAAATCTTTTCTTTCTCCTCGCTGCTTTATTTTTTATTAAATCGATTGCATTGCAAGGACAGTAAACCATAAAAATGATTGGAATTGAAACGAAACTACAGAAGAACGCTCTACACAGGGGTAATATTTAAATAAAGGTCCTTAGCGGGTCTCATAGCGTTTCCCTTTTTGGAAAATGCCATAGGGATTGGTGTCGATGCGACGGGTTCAAACTTGAAGTTGGCAATCAGCTGTGCAATGCATGTCTTTGCTTGAACCAATGCATACCGTTGGGCAATGCAAATTCTCGGTCCAATACCGAATGGCATATAAGCACAAGGATGAAGTTGAGCTCTGAATTCCGGAGTCCATCGTGAAGGGTCGAATGTCTCTGGGTCAGGAAAATAATCCTCATCATGATGAATGGAATGATTTGGAACAATGACAACCGTTCCTTTCGGGATGATTGTTGTTGTTCCGGGAATCTTGTAGTCCTTTGTACACTCCCTTTCCAATCGGACTCCACCACCGGACGTGCTGTATATACGCTGTGTTTCTAGAAATGTAATTTTCGTACTTTACCTTCCTTTGAAGGACTATATACCAACCTGTGAGAACGCAATCCAAATATTTCATCCCGTTGACTCCTTCGTAGGTAAATTTGCCTTCTTTTTCGAGTAATTCTGAGATTTCTTCGCGCAACTTTTGCTGTACCTTCGGATTGCATGCTAACTCGTAAATGGTGTATACTAGGGCCACAACTACATTGATGTACCCGGCTAAGAAAAATACAATGCATTGGGCAAAGAGGACATCATCCGACAAATTAATTTGTTTATTCTCATTTTTCATTGCATCACGAGTCTCCAACAAAATGTTGAGAAAGTCGTTGCGGTAAATTTTGTTCTTCTTCCTGTATTCAATTGAGTCGGAAATTGAATCTTTAAAAAATTGGATGACTCTTTCTCTCATATGCTCTAACTGTACGATTCTTTTGCCGATTAAAAGAATGGGATAAATTTTGACGAACCCCCATCCGTGGAACTGAAACTCGAATGTCTGCGACATTTTATGGTAAATACTCGTCTCAGGCTCAAAGGACTTCGAATCGATTCCAAAAGCTACACTGCACGTTGTATTGATAAGAATTCGACGGAACAAGTCGGTCACATTGATCCCCTCAGGAGATCCAAGATTCTGATTTTTCGAAACAAAGTTCATTAGTCCTTCGCCAGATTCAATGAATAAATCAAACATTCGCTTTATCTTCAACGTTGAGTAAGCAGGGGTCATCACCGATCTTAATTCTTTCCACGCTTTGTTTCTCATCAACAGTAAGCCAAATTGAACGCAAAAGGAAGGATTCGACTCGGGAATCGGTTTTTCCTTTCTGAAGTAAACAAGTGGCACATATACGTATACATTCTCTAACTACTACTCACCTGTGATTAACGAAGTATTCGAAATCCTTGACCGTAACCGCTTTTATCAAATCCAAGTCGCGAACGTAAATAATTGGTCGCCGAAACTCCATCAGTCCAGTAAATTTAAGATTTCTTTCTTTCATCAACTTATAAATCATAAGATCGATCTCGTATGCTCGATACTTCAGCAGAAATTGGTCTTTAATCGGAATAAATTCGTCTCGCAGTATAAGTGGCACTTTGTTGCGCGGCCAATAGTCATCGTTGTAGTGCGCATACTTGTAATAACAAAACAATGAAATTGCCGCCGTAACAAATAAGAAGGACAGGCCAATCAAAATAGTTGGAATGAGACCAATTAATGAAGCAAGGATAACCGACTGAAACATTTTTCACAGGCCAGGGGAGGTGAAGATGTAAATGTTTTATTTGACGTAAGCTGAAAAATAAGTAGAAATTACCTGATGATGTCATCCTGGTGTTCAAATTTCGATAAAAGAAACGGTATTTTCTTCCAGGGAATTATCCCCAGACCGGAATGAATAGGAATCATTACCACCCAGGGAACTATCGCACAGGAATTATCACCCGGAAGGTGACACCCGAGAGAGTATTTCCTTATACAAACAATCCAAGAGGAATTTTCCTTGTACAAATTATCCGCTTTATGTTGCTGGGTAAAAATTCCTGAGCAATAATTCCCATTTATCTGGGCGATAATTCCCTAGGTGATAATTCCCACTCTGGGGGATAATTCCCTGGGAGAAAATTCATGTCGTCAAAGAAACGTAATTTTTTTGGAAAATACGATTAGAGCGACGTCGAGTTATGTCAAAGCATAGGAAATTTCATGATGAAGTGAAAGGATCTGCTGTATAAGGTGATTTAGAACTTGAATTCAAAAAAAACGTTCAAAGCTTTCATTAATTGAGTGTTTAAGGGTGAGGAATAACTTGTTAAAAGAGCTATTCAGTTAACCAAATTCTTCCTTTTTAAAAATTCGGAAAAGTCATATGTTTTCTTGCTTTTTTAATGTCAAACATACATAAGACAGAAAGAGATAGAAGGAAAGCAAAGCAATAGGAAGGCAAAAAGAAGAATTTGGTTGACTGGGATTATCGCACTCACTGGCAAACAAACGCAAATGCAGAATTGATTAGAATTTTTTTGTTCACCAAACTCATCTGTTATCTCGATGTACAAAACCCTTTAGTATTTTAAAAATAGAAGGAAGGGGTACATATTTTACACGTTATACCTGCGGCAGGTAAATTTTCTCCAGATCAAGTGAATTACCCGCTACACTACAGGTGTAGCAGGTAATTTAGATTACCATTAGATAAAATTACGCACCCCAAGTAAAATGTTGAAATCCTTTTTGTCAGAATGCAGTTATGATTATTGTAAACATAAAATGTTCAAAATCAAAATCAAATCAAAATGTTCGAAATCAATTCTAAGATTTATTATATAAAAATAAACTTAATAAGTCTATTCTCGGTTCTCTAACCTCCTCCGATGATGTTAAAGAATCAACAAAAAAAAGGAAGAATTCTCACACTAATTCGGCTTTTTAATTGCTCACTGAATGTAACGATCAACACTTGGCAAAAGATAAAATTAAAATGATTTGTTTCAATTTGTTCAAAAAAGAAAATAACTTTTTCAATTAAAGCGAGAAGGCAGATATTGTGGGAGTAAACAATGTTTTTGCGATTCGTTCACCCTCTCTCATAACATCCTCACAAAATCGACTAAGTAATGAGTAGAAACTAGCATTAGCTCAATTTTATTGACTCAACACTAAGGCATTGAAATTGTACACACTTTAGGTGTCATAAAAATCTATCGTTTACATTTACATTAACAAAAGAAAATTTTAAAGCTCATTTTCGTGGTATTTCATTTTTAGACCAGTAAGAAGTACAAGTGTTAGGGACCATTCACAAATGACGTCTGCTTTTTTCAACTTTTTTCCAAAAACCCTTTCGAAAACAGTCGTCATATTCTAATTATAAGAAACTAGTCGATCCCGTTAGCCCCGTCCGGTGACGCGGGGTTCGTAGGAGTATGTGGCTTAAAGACGGTGAGTGCGAGGGCAATAGTAAAGCTTTGAGACGGTGCGCGCGACGGCACTTTTAAGCGGAAAAGCTGTGATGTCATTTAAAAGAATTATTTTTTTACACCAGAGGGCTGCCGCCTTCTGGACCATGTACAAATGGATAACTAACTAACGCAATATCTATTTGCCAATAGAGGTGTCCCTCAAGGTTCAGTTCTAGGCCCTCTACTGTTTTCTTTATTCATGAATGAGCTTCGCGTTAATCACTGTGAATGTCATTTAGTTGCTGATGACGTCCAGTTTTATTTGAATCCCGATTGGTCCAACTACAAGGAAGACGTTGACTTCGTCAGGATAGGATTCGGCGGTGGGCGATAACGAACCAGTTAATTTTAAATGCGGGAAAATCAAAGGCGATCGTAGTTTCCGAGCTAGTGAAATAAATATACATACAAGGAGCCATATATAGGCGAACTTTTGAGTTCTATCTATTAATAATTTTCGATCTCTAGAACTGGACAGCCGATCTTCCTGAAATTTTCAGGGAACGTTAGTCTCGGTCACAAATGAAAAATTTTTCATATGCCGCTTTTCCGGGAAAATTCTGGAAAAGCCGTAGCATGTGGAAAAGTGGTCAATTTTGAGGGTTTTTTAGGTAATGCTCCTAGTTCTCGAATTTTAGCTCCAGAGTGACAATAGCTAGAGAGTTGGTTTCTCTGGGAAAGTTATAGAGATTGATCAGGAGATTTTTTTTGTATCTTAAGAAAATGGCTGCCAGCTGTCATAGCGGCGCAATCTTGGATTCTCGTTTATGCTTTTTCGGTTTTCGAATTTAAGCTCCGGAATGACACTACTTAGAGAGATGGTTTCTTCTAGAAAGTTATAGAGTTTCATCAAGAGAAGTTTTTGGGATCATAAGAAACTGGCTGCCAGCTGACATAGCGGCACCATCTTGGATTTTCTTGTATGGAGTGTTCCGAAGGTGACATGAAGTATTCCGAAGGTAGCCGAAGGTGTTCCGATGGTAGCCGAAGGTCACACGTCGCTTTCCGAAGGTAGCCGAAAGTTACACGAAGTGTTCCGAAGGCAGCCGAAGGTGACAGGAAGTGTTCCGAAGGCAGCAGAAGGTGACACGAAGTATTCCGAAGGCAGCCGAAGGTGACACGAAGTGTTCCGAAGGTAGCCGAACGTGACAGGAAGTGTTCCCAAGGTAGCCGAAGGTGCCGCAAAATGTTCCGAATGCAAGCGAAGGTGCCACAAAGTATTCCGAAGGTAGCCGAAGGTGACACGAAGTGTTCCAATGGTAGCCGAAGGTGTTGGAGAAAAATTTTTTTGTAGAAAATTTTTTTTCAGAGAAAATTTTTTTCGTAGAAAAACTTTTTTGGAGAAATTTTTTTTGTCAGAAAATTTTTTTTCGAAGACAATTTTTTTTCGGAGAAATTTTTTCTAAGAAAAAAATTTTTTTTTGAGAAAATTTTTTTACGGAGAAAATTTTTTTTTAAAAAATAGAAATTTTTTCTTCAACTGAAAACTTCCAAAATCACCGCAGGCTAACAATTGTATCACAACAAAAACCTCTTAAAAGGTAGAGTGTGACGCAGTCCGTAAGTCCGCTTCCAAAATTAATGATATTGCTTGAGGTGACGCTATCGCAGACGCACAAAATTGTTCGGGTGGAACCTTGTGTTCAAAGCTTTAAATTGCGTCACAAATGCCGGACCCAACGACGAAAATTATTTTCTGTACTATCAGTTTTTGCACTGCAAAAATTTGACTTTTGTTTCTTATTGCGTAGATTGTTTAAGATAAATTTAAATTTTTGCGTGGTTTTATTCAAACAAAATTCTGCGTATTATCAGCGATAGCGTCACCTCAAGCGATATTATTAATTTTGGAAGCGGACTTACGGGCTACGTCACAGGACATGAGGCTATCACCTAGTCAAAAAACATCCAAATCGGTCAAGCCTTTCCATTTTTGAGACAGATGACATTTTAGAACGGAGATGGTTGTGATTCTTTGGGATATGAAGTGATAGACGTCTTTTTAGAACAAACACTCCCTCCTCCAGTCATGTTTCCTCCTCCAGTCATGTTTCGTCTGTTTCTTCAGATCCCCCTCTCTTCAAAAAGCAGATGTGATTTATGGACAGTCCTTTATGTTTTTACGTTAACAGCGACGTTTGCAAACAGTAGAGACAGTAGTTGCTGAGTTTTTCATTTTGTGGTAAATAAGAGACGTCTGTAAAAAAAATTGTCAGTTTGTCTTGTCTGTCCACACCATAACTCGAGTTAATTTCAACCGATCTTCACTCATTTTTTTTCCTGAAATGTAATCGAAAAAACGATTATAAAAACATAGGTCGGTCGAAAAATATCAAAGAAAATTAAGAAAGGAAAATTGGTGCCAATCGGTAGAGCGGGTCGGGCTGTAGGGTCTTTAGTGAGGGCCTAACTCGCGCAAAGGTGGTTCTTGATAAATGTTTCCTTAATGATGAATTTTTTTGCTGCGTTTTTTATAGAAAATAGAAAGGAAGTAGGAAAGAAAGGAAGGTCTAGGTCGGTGCTAAGGTAGAGAAAATTGTTGAAAACATTTTTGTCAGTGGAAGTATAGGCTTGGGTGGAGCCTGCTATACTGTTGCTTGGACCCGTACGAAGTACAAAGGTCCTATACGTTTACTACAAACAATTTTATTGTAACATGGGGTAGATCGAGGTGGGAGGTGGGAGGATACATTTATTGTGGTCCAGTGATGACGAATCAGCAATAAAAAAACTGCCCCTAGAGAGGTACTATATTTTACAAGCTGAAGCGATCTAGACACGATTTTTCATTCATTGAAAGTAACTTTTAAGACTTTAGGGAGGAGATTATGTCGATAGATGGCTAACATTCAAAGATATAGACCACTTCCGGTTTGAGAAGCCGCCGTTTTGAATTTAGAATTGTTGCTCATTGTCAAGCGTAATATTCTCGACAACTTTGTAGAACATTGTTTTTTAATATTTGCAATATTTTACGAGGTATGCATTTTGAAAAAATCTATAATATAAAACCCAAAATACACTGCACCTTGCTACACCTCACTGCACCTTGGTGCACCTTACTACACCTTGGTTCACCTTACTACACCTTGGTGCACCTTACTACATCTCACTGCATCTTGCTGCACTTTACTACACCTTAATGGATTTCACTGCACCTTGGTGCATTTCACTGCACCTTGGTGCATTTCACTGCACCTTGGTGCATTTCACTGCACCTTGGTGCATTTCACTGCACCTTGGTGCATTTCACTGCACCTTGATGCATTTCACTGCGCCTTGGTGCATTTCACTGCACCTTGGTGCATTTCACTGCACCTTGGTGCATTTCATTGCACCTTGGTGCATTTCATTGCACCTTGGTGCATTTCATTGCACCTTGGTGCACTTCACTACACCTTGGTGCACTTCACTACACCTTGGTGCACTTCACTGCACATTGGTGCACTTCACTGCACATTGGTGCACTTCACTGCACATTGGTGCACTTCAATGCAAATTGGTACACCATGGTGCACCTAACTGAAGCTTGGTACGTCTAACTGACTGAGATGTGGGCAAACATTTTTGTCTATTCAACTGAAGGTCACAGTCGTCATGTTACGACCAACAAATTAGTTTTTTAAGTTTTGTAGAGTACTGCGAGTGGAACATTTTTATAAGTGTCCCAGTCATCACCTTGGACTTCCAGGTCGATCTTAGGGTGAACCAATGGCCAAAAAATCAATTTATGAAATGTTTGAGAGGTTGTCCAAGAGGACATTATTACTCATTGAAGGCCTGGTTCCAGACCTTATAAAGAGTTAATTCCAGTAACATCCGGTAAACAAAGTTTTGCGAAGCCGGCGAGCATGGGCTCACGGGCATTACGAAAAGGTTCGCCAACTAACCTCTGATCTCCAGTATAGAGTGGGCTGAGGTCCATAATTTAATTTTTGATTTGCTGCAGTAGACGTCAAGGAGAACATAATTTCTCATGAAAATATTGGTCCTATAAATCAACTAGGATTCTAAGGTCGTCCGAGGGCCTAAAAATGAATTTTGATAGATAGTAGATAACGATTTTGCGCAACTTCTGTTCTAGACACAAACATACCTATATTTAAAGAAGGAAACAAAATGGCTGCTCTTTCAAAAATTGCTATTTTCATTTTATTTTTCACTTAATTCGCAAAGTCACTATTTTGATGGGGTTTGTTTTGTGCGATATGACTACAGCCTGATTTTCAAAGACGAGCAAAATCTGGCCGATCGGTCGTGCCGTAGTTATGTGAGTGCACCTCAAAAATGTTTCTTTATGGGTAGAAAGTACACCAATTGTGACCAAGATCTCAGTTTTCAGAAATCTTTTGAATGTTTCCGGTAGGAGGGTCTATGTAGTGGTCGTAAGTCTAGACGCATGTATGTGACATGTCGTTAAGGACGAAAATAGAAGCAAATTTTCAAATTTTTTAATGTGAGATTTGAAAATTTCGGCAGGCTCAGTTTCAGTGGCCAAATAGTATTTTGGAAGATCAGCGAAAACTCAAAAGTACAGCACGCAAGTTATTGATCCAGGTCTCAGTCTTCACAAATTTGAGTGGGGATGCAGTAAACTAAAGTCTAACGACACACATACACATGATATTTGGACCCGTACGACGTACAAAGGTCCTATACGCTTACTACAAACAATTTTATTGAAACATGGGGTAGATCGAGGTGGGAGGGGGGGATGCATCTATTAATGCTAGAGATGACGAATCAGCAATAAAAAAATGTCTGTCTGTCCGTCTCCACTTTTTTTTTCAAACGGCTCAACCGATCAGCCTAAACTTTCCCTGAAAGGTACATGCCTCCCATGATTCAAGTTCGAAGATGAGCAAAATCGATCAAGTGGTTCCGGAGATATGGCCGAGGAAGTGACCAAAAACATGGTTTTTCGAGGGTCGGTGGCGCTTTTTCGCAAATATCTCAGCAAGTATAGCACGAAAATTCCTCATTTTGGTGTCAAATTATTATTATTATTCGTATGGCTTTATTGCTGTTTGAATTCTATAAAATTATTTACACATTTCCTTACATTTAATACACCATATACAACGTCACTTACATCTAAACAGTCACTAATATCACATTTATCACAGATCACACGTTGATGTCCAAATTTTTAAGCCAAGATATTGCGTCAGGAGTGAGAGAGTGCGGTGTTTGTAGTCCCCCTTCGAACTTGCGTTGAGGGCATTCGTCAATTATGTGGCTCAGTGTTTGGATGACTGTCCCATCTCCACAGTCACAGTATGGTGAGTCGGTGAATTTCCACCGGTGCATTTGACTCGCGGAGCAGCCATGACCAGAGCGGAAACGATTTAGCATTTTCCATTCTTTTCTGTCCATGTTGAAGCCTTCCAATTTTACATTTGGCAATACGATCAGGCCTTTGTTCGAGAAATTCGGAGCGTTTGACCAGTACGTCGACCATTCTTCGTTCACGTCGAAATTTTCTCTTTGGATTTCATTGTCTAACCAAATAGGGAAGCGTGATTTCAGTCGGCGGGGTGGCGGGTTTTCCAAGTCCAATCGTACGGGCAAAGCGTAGCTTCTGGTGTCGTCAAAACATTTATTCCACATTTTGTGGGCAAAATATTTTCTTCTGAGTTCAGGCGGTGCAATGTTGGACTGTACATGCAACCACGGAATCGGCGTTGAAGAGACAGCTCCAGTTATAAGTCTCATGGCTGGGTTGAGTTCCACGTCGATTTTGGCAGTGTGTGCGCTGTTGTACCAAACCGGTGCGCGATATTCGGCCGTGGAGTAAACCAGCGAGAGTACAGCCGTTCGAAGCACATCGGCATCAGCACCCCAGTTCGTCCCAGATAACTTCTGGACGAGCTTATTCCGCGTCTGCAACTTTTTCCCACGCTGCTCGCAGAGTTGGTTGTACGTAAGCGTTCGGTCCAGTGGCACTCCTAAGTATGTTGGCACAAAGTTGTCAAATGAAAGCATTTGATGTCAAAAAACGCGGAAAAATTTTTGTGAGGATCGGTTCATGGGTCTGGGCACTGGGACTAACGGAATGGACGAAATTGAGATTCTTGGCCATATACGAAAACAGTTTTTCGTCTATGTTTCCTTAACTATATGGAGATACTGTCAAAGGCAAAGTTGTAGAGAAATAAATTTAAGCGAACACGTGTTTCAGGGTTTTGGGCAAATATGGCACAATCCTGGTATATGGCCACTTCCATAATTGGGCAGGATGATCCAAATCTTTAGAGCTATGAGAGTTAGAAAGTTGGTTCCAAAGGCGAAGTTGAAGTGAAACACGTGTTTCAGGTTTTTAGGGAAAAATGACTTAGTCCTTGGATATAAGCTTTTCTAGATTTGAATGGTCTGAGACATACTTCGGTAGGGACGTTACCTTGGGTAATTTCTATTGATCTTTGAAATTCCTACAGTTATAAAAGAACAGAAAACGTTGGATTGTTTGTTTATTTGTATATTTAGATACGTTCGAGTCTCTTTGCCACATCTATTCTGATATGTACGGGTCTTTAGTTATGTTTCCTTAATGACTTTAAATACAAATTTTAATTTTTTTGCCCATGTAAATGCAGGTCACAGCTCAAAGTTGGATCCTGAGTGATACATAATTTGAGATTTTCGCGAAATTTTCTGCAAAATGTGATTGTTCCGTTGATTTTGAAAATATCTATACAAATATCCAAACAATTTTCTAAAACCACCAAACCCATATCCCGGGCGAAGCCCGGGTAACAAAGCTAAATTGTAAATAAATTTGCCATAGCGCGTTGTAGGATTCACACGGTTCCGTAGCATGTTTTTAGGCTTGCAGTCCTACAAATTAAATTAACTCTAGCTCTAACACTTATTTAGTAGGTATTTGTTACTGAAATTTTGCAACAGCTGCAAGACACCGTATGTTCTCTCTTAAGATTTGGAAACTATTTCGACTTTTCGGTACCATTCGAGCAGAGAGAGAGAAACATTTATTTAACATAAACGGTGCTGCTTACATAATATAAGTTGCTTAATTTACACAGCATATCTATCAATCCAGTGGAAATCGTCATTACAAACAAAAAGTCGAATTAGGTTAATTTATACAGAACACTAGAAGTGACAATTTCATGATCCGTAAATGTGATTATTAATTATGTGAATTGTCTTCGTCAATATTTCTTCGGATAGCTGCTTAAGGTATGCATTGTCTAACTTCACTTCACGGAAAAATTCAATTACGCTATTGCCGAACGTTCCGCGGCTTCCGAACCACAGTCCTCGAACACACCAGTCTTTCTCACCAAATGATTGCACATATTTCTCGGTGTAAAATGGGATGCATTTGCGATAAATATTTTGTTTTTCCTCCTTGATTGCTTGGTCCTTCGTTTCATTCGTTTCATTCGTTTCATATCGAATTGTTGGGTCTATGATATACGCCTTCTTCGAGTTAGGTTGGAAGGCGATAATATCATCGTAGTACTTTTTTTCTGTCTGCAATCATCTGCTACTGACAGTGCAATGACAATGATTCAGTTGCAGACAATGCAATGATGCAGACAATGATTCAGTTAGCTTGACAGTTCGTATCGCCATCAGTCCCTATTATAGTGGTCGGTGTGAGGTAACGAGGATAAATCCTTCACGATTTTCGAGGGTCAGACAACTTTTTGAAAGTTTTTCAAATAATGTTCATATTTTCCATATTTTCATTTAAATACAGCCATGCATTTATAGCTTCCTGTATTTTTGACATAGCAATCCAATTTATCCCATATGTACAATAAAAATGACACATTGATATTTCGGTGTCCTTATGCAGCAATCACCTTCTTCCCTTGAAGAACAAATTGGTTAGTGCATAAAGGCGTTGATTTATAACAATTGTTTTTCTATTGTCATAAATGTCAGCGGATAATTTGTAAGGTGCATGGCTGTAAAAGATAAATGCGAAAAAAAAGTTTTCTTACTGTTAACTTTGGTCTCGCATGTATCGCATGTATCGTTCAGAAATATATTTATGAATCCAAATTTTGTGAAATGAATTTGATTGATAACTCATAAAATGCAGGAAGTTATAAATGCATGGCTGTACGTCAATTTATTTTTTTTAAACAACACAGGAGAAGAATCGGAAGAATGTGCAGCGTTTCGTTTTAACGCGTTTCACCGAAAAGTCGAGCTTTTCATGCACCAAATACAAGCGAATACGTGAGAGATAAAAGAGAAATAAAAAAGGAGCAAAAGCTTATGATTCTCTGCATTTAACGAACTTAACGAGCACATGCTGAGACCCAACATTTTTCGCAATCAAACAACTTAAAAAATAAGTTTTCTTCCAATATTTGGAAATTTTTTCAAAAATTTACAAATTTGCAAAACATTTAAGCAATAAGCAAAACAATGAAGCCATTTACGTGTCTGACTGCCAAGTATTCAAATATTATCGTCATTCCCTCTACAAATATTTTACTAGGTTTAGCTTCTTTCCAATATGTGTTAATAAGAACCCCTCAGACAATATTTTTTATAATGTGCCATAATCTCGGATAGCAACAATTTTCTTTTGTTCTTCGAAAATGCTGCTATCGAGGCAGCAATTGACATGGAAATGTTACGCACGAAGTCATCGCATCTGGTTTTTAAAAAAATATGGAATGACTATTTGACTAAAACAAATACTTCGAGTTTCCTTAAAAAAGCAACAAAGTTATTAGAAAATGTTACATTGCTTAAAGAAACGTGTGTTTACTCAAATTAACGCAAATGCCTATCAAAACAAATGAATCAGCTTAAACTGTTTGAATCACTCGAACACTTGATAGGATAAAATTACAAATACTGAACTCAAATAGTTTGCAGATTCGTAAGCTTTTCATAAAAAATTCCAAAAATTTAAAAATGTTACACGTGTGTTTGCTGACTGAAAAAATGCTTGAGAACACAATTTACTTTAGATATTCTTATCAGCAGGCTTTATTACATTCAATTGTCCATCACTCTACAAACATTTTCTTCCATTCTCTTCATCAATGCATACATTTTCATTGTGAAACAACGAAATACATTTTATGTATAACAGTTTGAAAGCTTAAGAATAGCGGGATAGTGATATACCATGCCTGGAAAGCCTAAATGAAATCGCCTTAAACGGTAATAGTTATTAATAGCAACGTAGCAACCGTAATCTGTTTTGCCAAGGAAAAGATATTTTCTAATTAACCAAATTCTTCTGATTTGAAAATAAAAATTCAAAAGGAAAAGCTTGCGAAAGATCGTTTTGTTCTAGGAAGTTCTTTTAGATTAAACGCAAAACTCTTCAGAAAATCAAGAGTAACATGAGAAAAAATAGTGAAGGAATTCTGGTAAAACCGACAAGTAAAGGAAAATTAGAGAACAATTCATCTCAAATTTTGAAAAAATCCTTAGAGTTTTCGATTTAATAGGTTAAAATAGGTTAAAATAAAATGCGAAATATTTTGCAGCCAAATTTACAACTTTTTTATGTCAGCGGCATATGTTTTTTCTTTTCTTCGTTTGAAAAACGTTTCTGTTGAAAATATTATCAGTTTCGCACATGAAGTTTTTATTAGAACATCCGTCTGAAATTCTTTTGGTAAGTACAGTGACCTGTTTTCAAATGTTCTAATAACCTCTAATTAACCATTAAAATGTTTGTGAAACGAATAATGACTTGATAAGGGAATGTACATTTGAATTCTGAGTAGAGGTAAAAATGCTAAGGTTACGTTCGGAATGCGCAATCAACGATTCCCCACATACACACAATGTGCCAAAGTTAGAAAAGAACAACCTTAACATAACCAAAGACTCGTACGTATCAGAATAGATGTGGCAAAAAGAATAGATGTGGCAAAGTGACTCGAACGTATCTAAATATACATATAAGCAAACAATCCAACGTTTTCTGTTCTATTATAACTGTAAGAATTTCAAAGATCCATCATGGCCCCACGGTAGTAAGGGGCCATGACGCAAGTCTTACACGCCAAAAAATTCACAAGAAATTTTTTCGTAGACTAAGGAACATATATACAGGAACTTTTTGACTTCCCCCCCGAGCGACGTACCCCCCGGAAAATATTTTTTATATTTTATACGGATTATACGGAAAATTTTAGGCCGAAGTGCCTTTTCACTCATTAAAATCGGTTCAGTCGTTCCGAAGATATGAATTAAACAATTTTGCTATTTTGTATGGAAATGGGCTCAAATCGAATATTTTTAACTAGTCAATTTGGTAAACCTTTCTTTCTTTCTTTCGATGTTTCTTTCTTTCTTTCTTTCTTTGTTTG
>CM055404.1:30372354-30479354 GCA_029228625.1 Pseudolycoriella hygida
TATGTGAGCGGACAAATAGAGCGATCTGTTTAGCTAGGAAATTTTCGACAGCCTTAGACAGGACGGGAAGTAAATGTATCGCACGAAAATCAGCCATCTCGAAGTACCTCGTCTTTTGATGCGTTGGTAGCACTTTTGATCGTTTTCATTGGTCAGGGAAGAATGAACGCATTACTATTTGGTTGTATAAGTACTTGAGCTGCGGGATAAGGAACGGAATAACAATTTTCATAAATCGTAGAGGGATGCCGTCTAATCCTGCTGCATTCGATTTAATCATCCGAAATGATAGTATAACATCTTCCTCTGTCGCATCATTAAAGCAAAACTTGGGGTGGTCAGCGTTTCTCCGGTAATGTTCGGATGTCTCATCCGGAGTATAGCTCGCAAAGATTGAAGAGGGCGAGACCCCATAATCCGCGATATATTCGTTGTACTTAGAGCGATTGATAGAAGTAGGATTACGTTTGTAACATCGGAAAACTACGTCACGCTCAATTAGAGTATCTAATACCTCCGCCGTAAACAATGGCTTCGTAGTATTAATGCCATGACGACCTCTTAACGTTCTCAAAGGGACGTGATCAGTCAGTACGTGTTTGAGGCTGCTGCTGAGCCATGCAACAGATTCGTTCAAATCTACTGACGAGTAGAAAACATCCCAGTCTTGGTTCATAATGTCGTCCACTAAGCACTCATAGTTTACAGTTTACACTATTATAGTCGAGAAATTGTTTAGGCGGAGGCTGGTATAAGTGCATATTACATCGGTAGGATACAACTAAAAGGTCGTGATAGGATAATCCTGTATCAATCTGGTGAAAAAGTAGAATCTTAGAGACATTCGCGGTGATAACTAAGTCGATGAGGGATGGATCACAACCTGGCTGAAAGTTGGTAGGCTGATGTCCCAACGACGTCAGTGCCAATTGATCTAATGTTTCTGAAAGTTTGCACCTTGTGCAACTACCGCGCACACATTTTAAACACCGACCACTATCGTCCTTTAGCAAGTTCTAATTGAGGTCCCCGAGGAGAAGGATATCGGAGTATAACGATAACAAGTGGGATAGTTTATCTTCTAGCACATCAATCTCGTCTATTCGAGGAGCTTTGTATATTCCTCCTACCAGAATTTTCGAATCAGAAAGAATAACTTCCATTAGCAGGTATTCCATCTTGAGACCATCAGATATTTCAATGAGTTTAGCACGAATGCCTTTTCTGACAAACGCGGCAACCCCTCCACTCTCAACACGCTTTCTGTCATTCCGAAATACATTGAAACCATTGATATTAATCGCTCTATCAGATATGTACAATTTGAGCCACGTTTCACTCAAAATAATCACATGAACGCTGGTGTCTTCAAAGATGTTTCTGCTGATTTCGTCAATTTTGGGCTTAATTGACCCTGCGTTTATGTGAACTACATTTAGCGCATTGGAATCCTTAAAAATAGTTTTCAAGAGAATATTTGGTGTGCAATATTTATCGCTCCTGTTCTTGGTCTTCTTCACTTCAGAGAATTTGTTGTTGAGTAAACCCAACTATGAAAAGTCACTCGACACTTTTCAAATCTCTACGGATTAAAGCCCGCAAACTTGGAATCAATCATAGGATACAACTCATTACGTACTACTTTTACTATGAACGTGTAAGCTCTTATATGAATTATTTTGTCATTGACATGACGCTCAGACATTAACACATCTAGAACAGTTGCGTTATGGAGATAATTAGAAGAGATCAACATTTCGGCATCTAGTGTCAATCTTCAGTCAAGTCATGCACCTTGATATGCTGATGTATGACGTATGACACTGACACGTACGTTGCATCATGCGAGCTTTCAAAAATAGTTTTTGGTTCGAAGATGTTAGCGATTCGTTAATGTAGACTCGGGAAGTGGTTTTGTACCCTAGATCGGCCAAGCTCAGCGATTTTTTTTATCATGTATCGTTTGAAAAGCTCCTGCTTCAGTCCGAAGTTCCAGAATTTTAGCTTGATCTGTGGAAAACTGGTCGTATGTAAGACTGCATTTTCTTGTTGCGTATTTTTCTTTGTGCTAGTACGGTAGAAACCCGATAATCCATTCTATCGATCAGTGAATCCAAAAGCTGTGCACTAGCCAAATTCATTTCATATTGATTTCTTTTTTTCGGCTTGTGTAGTTGTTTTTCTGGTAGATAATCGAGCCTAGATCAACGTTTGGGAAGATCATTTTTCGAAAAAATTGGATTTAGATGGAGGGCGGACGGCTTTTGTTCTTATATTCTAAAGCGTCAGTTAGAAAGAGACCAACTATATCTGCCTCTTTCTAACCTCCAGTGTGCCGAACATGCTTCGATAATCACCAACCAACAGACAATGGTGACGATGAAATGTAATTTATCACTTCCGAAGAATCAATAACATTCTGTTGAAACCAAAAGCCTTAGAGTTTTGTTATATTGTTAATTGTTTGAAATTACCAGCAGGACTTCTTGAATTTACGTTACCACGACAAGCACACAAGTTTCGAAGAACTCTGACAAAAACATTCACAACAAAAACCTACAAAGTGCAAAGAACAATGATAATAATATGAACGCTAATGTTGATAGATTTATTTTTTGGTTAGGTTTCTTGTATTGCGTAATCTTCAACGTGTTAACACGTGAACATTTTCGAGCCATGATTTTCTAGGGTTTTAAGTCGGCTTTCACTCCCAAGTTGTGTATAGAACGTATGCAGAAAGCTTTTGGGGATGAAGCCCCATCCAAAACAACTGTGTATCCATGGTTCGTTGAGTTTCAATCGGGACGCACAAACATCAGCGACGCTATTGGTCGCTACTTTTTTCAAGAAAAGTGAATATGTGGCTACTGTACCCTTAGAGGATCGTAAAACGGTCAATTCAGATTGGTACACAACGATTTATTTGCCGAAAGTGTTTCAAGAAATCCGTGGAAAAAATCGAAATCCAAACATCGTTCTCCACCACGACAATGCAAGCTCTCATACAAGTGCGGTTACCACAGACTACTTGGAGGAGGAGAAAATCAATTTGATGACTTGGCACCATGCGACTTCTATCTGTTTCCAAATGTCAAGAAAAAGTTGCGTGGTAAACGATTTTCTTAAGCGGAAGCGGCTGTTGAGGCATAGAAACAGAAGTGGCTGAAGTACCAACTTCCGAATGGAATAATTGTTTTTCAATCTGGTTTGCTAGAATAAAGAAATGTATAGATTGTAACGGTGAATATTTTGAGAAGCAATAAAGTCTTTTTATAGCCGATTCCCGAAACTTTCAGGATGCCCCTCGTATGTTACTCTGTTTTCTAAATTTTCATTGGCCATATTTAGTCGAGAATGATAAAAAAGATTTACTACATTGATTTTTAGGTTCTTAGATAAATTACTAGGTGAACTATTTGTGTAACATTTAAATGGAAATCGTTGCTTATAAGGTGTAAATTTACAATACCAACTTGTAAGACATAAACCTGAGGTCTTGTCGAATTTAAGACACGATTCACATTTACATTACCCGAAAATGATGTAGTTGTTATCGCAAGCATGAAATAACGTGCAATTTCTCTTTGATATGAATGGTATGCACACAGGTAGACAGAAAAATATAATTTTAGTTGCTCAAATTTACCCAGATTGATCAGAAACTTGCGTTAAAATTGTTTAGTTGTCATTGTGATAAGAATGTTGTTTGGATGAATTCGTCAACTAATTAGATCGTGCTATAAATTGATGATGATGAATTGCATTTTATTGTCTTCTATCTTCTAGATGACATGGAAAAAGCGTGTCTATGACTGCTGTCATAGACCTCGTTAAAAAACCATCAAAACGTTACAATACAATAAATTAAGCGTATCTGTACAAATGTCGAAATCAAAAAGTAAAAAATCAAAAAAATTAAAAAAACGTCAAAGTCAAAAAGCGAGATAGATAAGAAAAAATCATATTCAATAAACAACAAACAACAAATAGTTAAAATCTAAGTCAAAAATCTAAAGAAAAAAATCCGTCAAAAGTGAAAAAGCAAATTCAACTAAAGCGTATCGTCAAAAATCGTATATCGTATATAAATCGTAATAAATCAGTCGTCGTGTTATCATCGAAGTGGAGCCAGAATGTAGTAACGGTCAGCCAATTACAGAAATTCTGGCGAAAAGTAAACTCGGCAATCAGAAAATAAATTTAATTGTTTGGAAAACGTCAGATAACAATCAGATCACATTTCACTAAATTTACGAACCATTAATCTGCGAATAGCACATTGCTATTTTATGGAGTTGATGAAAATAAAAGTCAATTTCAAGAAGAAATTCACTATGAATATATAAAAACTAAAATATTCAATATAACGACAGTTGACTGCGAATAATACCTATATTAACTATTCGCAGTTGACTACGAATAGCATCTATATTGACTAACGGCATTCGACGGCGAATAGCATCTATATCGACTAACGGCAGTCGACTGCGAGTAGAATCGACCTTTTGTGAAAGTCTATTGATTGATTGATATGCTTAGTGACAAGGGCAACCTACTGTAAGTAAGCAGCACACTTTATTTGTTTTTTTCAATACAGATATTTCTCTAAGTTACACGTTTTTATCTTTAAAGGAAAAGTAAAATGATTTAGCAGTCAATAGCATGTAAAATTCACATCTGATCGATAAACTTCACACCAAAGTATTGATAGGATGAAAAATAGAAAAGTGCAGTTTCAGTGTGGAGTTTGTTGATCAGTATCATGCTAATGACGATGAAACCATATTACCTTTCCTCTATAGGCCATTTTCATTCCTAAAGTTGTATACGTATCTGTACCTACAATCACCAATTAATAAGGAAAATGAGGGCCTGTAAAATTTTGTACGCTAACTGGGAGAGAATACTTATTCGGATCACTAGAAACGAAATTATAAAATTCAAATGTGTGCGAAAATAGTGGCCCGTGCTGATGGTAAAAAGTGTTTTCATTACATCGACTACGAAAATTGTTACTTTCGCTTCCCTAATGGGATGCGAAAATTAAAAAATACAGCTCTCAGTTGCAAGGGATTCGAAAGTACTTTCCCCCTCTAAAAGGAACCGAAAGTAATTGGGCCCGTACGAAGTGCAAAGGTCCTATACGTTTACTACAAACTATTTTATTGTAACATGGGGTAGGTCGAGGTGGGAGTTGGGGGGATGCATCTATTATCGTCTAAATATGACGAATCAGCAATAAAAAAAATGTCCGTCCGTCCGTCCGTCTCCACTTTTTTTTCCAAACGGCTGAACCGATCAGCCTAAACTTTTTTTTCCCTGAAAGGTACATGTCTTTCATGATTTAAGTTCGAAAATGAGCAAAATCGATCAAGTGGTTCCGGAGATATGGTCGAAGAAGTGACCAAAAACATGGTTTTTCGAAGGTCGGTGAAGCTTTTTCGCAAATATCTCAGCAAGTATAGCACCGAAATTCCTCATTTGGGTGTCAAATGAAAGCATTTGATGTCACAAAACTCGGAAAAATTTTTTGTGGGAATCGGTACAGGGGTCTGGGACGAAATTGAGATTCCTGGCCATATACGAAAACAGTTTTTCGTCTATATTTTTCGTCTATATTTGCTTAACTATGTAATATGGAGATTTACTGTCAAAGGCAAAGTCGTAGCGAATTAAATTTAAGCGAACACTTCCATAATTGGGCAGGATGACCCAGATCTCCAGAACTATGAGAGGTAGAAAGTTGCTTCCAAGGACAAAGTTGTAGACAATAAAATTTTAGATAACTCGTGTTCCTGGGCTTTAGGGAAAAACGACTTAGTCCTTGGATATAAGCTTTTCTAGATTTGAATGGTCTGAGACGTACTTCGGTAGGGCCTTTGACATTACCTTGGGTAATTTCTATGGATCTTTGAAATTCCTACAGTTATAAAAGAACAGAAAACGTTGGATTGTTTGCTTATTTGTATATTTAGGTACGTTCTAGTCACTTTGCCACATCTATTCTGCTTTTAGGACTTTTAGGACTATTTAAGACTGTAGAGTATGCTACTTTGAGACTATTTGACACTGTTGAGTATGCTCATTTTGAGACTATTTGAGACTGTTGAGTATGCTTATTTTAAGACTATTTGAGACTATTGAGTATACTCATTTTGATACTATTTGAGACCGTTGGGTATGCTCAAATTAAATGGTATTTATTTAAGCTTCTGCGACTATTTTGTGTACTAAATACACAAAAAAAGACTTTTGAGTATTCTCATTTTTAGACTATTTGAGACTGTCGAGTATAGTCATTTTGAGACTATTTCAGACTGTTGAGTATGCTCATTTTGAGACTATTTGAGACTGTTGAGTATACTCATTTTGAGACTATTTGAAACTGTTGAGTATGATCATTTTTAGACTATTTGAGACTCATGTTGCTAAATTGCACATGCGTATTTGTAGTCTTATTTTGAACCGTTATTACGAAAGGATATGAGACTGTTGAGTGTACTCCGTGTACTCATTTTCGACAAAAATTGATTGAGCATGCAATATTTTTTTTAGCCAATGAGACGTGTTGAGTTCGACAAAAATATTTTTCACAAATTCATTGAGACTTTTGAGACTGTTGAGCATGCTCAATTGTGAAAAATATTTTTATGTAATATATATATTTCGAGAAAAAACTTTTTTTTTTTTTTAAATTTTCAATGTTTTTATTTAAGCGAAAAAAAAGACTGCTCACAATGGCGCAGCCAGTAAAAAAACGATCTTTTCAACAACAAATTACAATAAATAAATTTCATCTACTCTACTTTTCCCTAATGTTGCCAGGATGCATGCCGCATTGCCTCTTTAAATTGCAACTGAAATCTTCTGTAATAGGAAATCTTTCGAGCGTGATTCCCCAGAAGCTGTCCTTATCAATGACCCTAATTTGCCTATAAATTTCTTCGTTTCTGGGCCCATACAACCTAGAGTTTCGAAAGCAACAGGAGTTAATAAATAAATCTCTTTTAAACGAATATAATGATTATGCTTAAATCTTTCCGCTTTATCGGCTATTGAACGCGCTTTCTTGGAAGATTCATTGACATAAGAAGGAGCTAACGTGTCTCGAACAGTCACGTCCCAGAGAAGAGACTTTCCATGAAAAAACTATTCCGAAGAAAAAAGCGACAACATGACAAGGAAGTTTTAATCGAAAAGAGACGCGGAATTTTTACCGGAAAGTAAACGAATCGAAGAAAGGTTACAGTCAACAACCTTTATTGTGCAAGGACAAGGATGGGTTGGTCTTAGCAGATGAGGAAAGGTGCATCAGACGATGAGCGGAGTACTTTAAGGAACTGCTGAACCCGAACAGACCACCGAACCGAAACTACACCAACAACAACTTACCATTTCAGACCGCGCAGCCACATATTGCAGAACCAACGCTACAGGAAGTGGAGCATGAAATTTTAAAGCTCAAAAATTTCAAAGCCCCAGGAACCGACAACATACCTGGAGAACTTTCCAAGCACGGTGGTAACGCATTATGTATGGAGATGCACGAGCTCATCAAGCGCATCTGGAATGTCGAGGAGTTGCCGGGAGAGTGGAAGACTAGCATCATCTGCCCTTTGTACAAGAAAGGCGACAAATTGGAGTGTGGCAACTATCGAGGAAATTCGCTTTTGAATATCGCCTACAATATATTTGCGAATATTCTATACAAACGCCTTCTTCCATACATAGAATCTACTGTTGGTGAATATCAAGGTGGTTTTTGTGTATGTCGTTCAACAACGGACCAGCTGTTTAGCATTAGACAGATCTTGGAGATGTGTAAAGAGTACAACGTGGAAATACACCAATTGTTCATAGACTTCAAAGCAGCATACGAAAGTGTCAACAGGAGGAAGTTATGGAGAGTGATGGAGGAATTAGGGGTTCCCAAAAAACTAATCTCGCTAACAAAGTTGACAATGGATGGAGCTAACAGCCGAGTAAGAATCCGAAGCAAATTGTCAGACGCTTTCGACATTGAGGAAGGACTACGTCAAGGTGATCCGCTCGCGACGCTGCTTTTTAATTTGACCCTGGAAGCAGCAGTGAGAACCATGGACATCGACACCAGCAGCACCATTTTCACCAAATCCAGTCAATTGCTGGGCTTCGCTGATGACTTGGATATCTTGGGCCGAAACATGAAAGCTGTTAAGGAAAAGTTCACGGCTTTGGACAGAAAAGGTTAAAGGTTAATGACACAAAGACCGAATACATGATTGTCTCCCCATCGAATCGACAACACGACCAAAGCGTAACAATTGACACACACACATTTAAGGTGGTAGACAAGTTCGTAATCTGTAAGCAGAAACTCTAAGTGCGCACTGTACAAATCTGTGATGAGACCAATAGTTACGTATGGGTCGGAGTCGTGGTGCATGACTCAGAAAGACGAACAATCGCTGCTCACGTTCGAAAGAAAGGTACTGCGGACAATCTTCGGACCAGTATATGACGAAAATATGAACAGATGGCGCAGACGATTTAATCATGAGCTTATGCAGCTTTATGCAGCCGGACATAGTTAGAACAACAAAAATTAATAGACTACGATGGCTTGGTCATGTACAGCGTATGGACGACAATCATATCCCGAAGAAACTTTTTATCACCAAACCGGAAGGCAAAAGAAGTGCAGGCAGACCAAAATGCAGATGGTGCGATGCAGCTTTTGCCAACCTGAGAACTGCGGGAGTAACCAGCTGGAAGACGTTAGGGGTCATTCATAAAGGATGTCACGCTTGCTATAAACTCCACAAAGTCTATATCTCCTAACTGGTCAGAGATTTTGTTTATAGTACTCCGGCTACACCCCCAAACACCCCCCCCCCCCTACTTGGGGGGGTAGCCAAAGTTCTATAAACAGAATTTGCTGTTCTGACTGAGTTATTACCTTTTTATGGATACTCATTTTTTATAGCAAACGTGACATCCTTTATGAATGACCCCTTAGCTGAGGATAGGCCCGGTTGGAGAAGCATGTTGGAGAAGGCCAAGACCCTTAATGGGTTGTAGGGCCGGTTAAGTAAGTAGGTATATATATATATATATGTTTTTATATTTGAGCATGCTCAACAGTCTCAATAAAGTTGTGAGAAATATTTTTGTCGAAATTGAGTACACTTAGCAGTCTCATTGGCATGCTCAACAGTCTAAAAAAGTCTCGAAAAAAGCATACTCAGCGATCTCAAATTGTCTAAGTGAGTGTGCTAAAAAAATTTTAAAATGAGTGTACTCACTGGTCTCATTAATGATGATTTTATAAAAAAAGCGAAATTGAGTACTTCTCGAGTTTTTTTCAGAAATTGAGACTGATTTGAGGCTGTGAGTACACTCAATTTTAGTACTCACTGAGACTACCATTTTCACTCGGGACTTTCATAAAAGTTCTAATCTAAAGTCTATGATTATTTCAAATTTTTATTTTAAAACAATTTTTTTTCGCGAGTGAGAAGGTGTTTGGATAATATGAAGCTTTTTTTTGTTGAATGAAATTAAATACTGTGTGAGATTATAGGAAATACAAATTTTAAAAATTTCAGTTTGTTTCGTATGTTTACACACTCAAAATTTTGCAAGTAGTTTTTGGCCATTTTGAATTCAATGAATGCACTTCGAAATAGTTTTTCAAAAAACCTATTATATTTTGAATGAAAAAGTGTTGAAATATTATTGAGATCTACTTTTTTGGTTGAGAAAATTAAATATCACGTGTCCTTAGTCCTTAGCTATTAATTCAAATCTTTCATGATTTTGGTTTGTTTACATGATGGTGATAGAAAATTTCAAATTTGTTGCATTCAAATCTATTGAATGAAATTGTTTTAAATTTTGTTAGGTGGAATAATTAGTGATTTTCAAAAATAATTTAGTTTATGAAACTAAAGTAGCAATATTCGTAGTCGTTGTAATGAAAAGTTCTATGGATCACACGTAATGAATATAAAAAATTTCAGCCGTGTGCGAAGTTTGCAGCAACAATAATCAATATGAAATAAAACTGTTGATTTGTTGCTTACAGTCCCAGCCAATTGCAAATTGATCGGCACACAGGTCTAAAGCACAGTGAAGAACATCTAATGAGTCAATATCGATAGTAATTTCAATATAAAAACTGTTGATTATTGTGCCACATGTCACTCCCGTATTTCTACCGCACAAGGCAAGACATACAGTTCAATAACAGAAACAAATACAGATTTACGAACAATAGCAAATTCATTCTTATTCGTTAAATATGAATAATCCAGACTTGTTTCGACATACAAATCTAGCCAGCCGCATGGTTAGAATAAATTTTTTGGATGAATTTAAGTCAAAGGTTTATTGGCGACCAGATGGAAAAGACTCATTGTTGGACATTGGATGTGCCGGTGGAGAAATCACTTCGGAAAATATTCAGAAAATTTTGCCAAAAACGTTTACGCGTTTAGTTGGCGTCGATATAAATGAAAATATGGTGAAGTACGCTAATAAATTGTTCGGCAATACGAAAATTCGATTTTCGCTGTTAGACATTGGCGGGGATGTAAGCAATTTTTTGAAGGAAAATGAACCATTCGATCATATTACGACGTTGAACACGTTGCACTTGGTGCCTGATCAAAAGAAGGCAATTGAGAACATATACAAATTGTTGTCTCCGCAAGGCAACTGTTTGTTATACACCATCGTTGATTCACCGAATTTCTGCGCATATAAGAAAATGATCAAGAAATGGTCGGAGTATATGGAGAATGCCGATGACTATGTGTCTTTTTTCTACAAGCGTATCAATCCAGAGTACATGCTAAAGAAGCTGTTAAAGGACGCTGGATTTAAGGAGTGCATTGTTGAGCAGAGACAGCACCATTTCACTTACGATACGATGGATGCGTTTGAAGGTTAGCATTTTAGAGTCTTGCAGATAAGATTTTACTGTTTTCATAACTATTTTTTTCATAGCTACTTGTAAATCGATCATTCCTTTTTATTCACTGATACCAGTGGAAAAACAAGCTGAATTTATGAAGGACTTTCTTGAGAGCGCTATGGAATTCGTGAAGGTCGATGGAAATAAAGTAACCATTACATGCGAACACATGGTTGCCTACGCAAGCAAATAAGTTATCGTCAGAGGAGGATGAATTACTTCGTGGAATTAAACGCACTCATCAGATTCAACAGAAATTTACGAATGTAAAAATGTCAGAAGAGGAAGAATATAGCACAAAAGATTTATTTTCAAAAATTTACACATTTTTAATGATTGTGAAGGATTTCCTGTATGTAACGAAAGTGCGTTTTATGATTTCTTACGACTGGTGGATGGGTTTTATTCCTTTTCATGATTGTCTTTCGAATGTTGCCTTTGAATGGTTTTTGGGCTATATGGGAAAATAAATAGTTTCGAGCGACCTTATGTTGTACGTTACGTAAGAAAAACAAGCCCCTCCCCAGCGATCAAAATTATCTTGTCTTCATGTCCCTGTTGTCTTTTCGAGGTCCGGTAGATATTATTATATTTGAGGAGCTTTTATGCTTTAGATTTATCAGTTTGGGACGATCACATACGTGATCTTGAAACACAGATCTGTCGATCCTTTGTTTCCTTCCCGGTCATCATTTAAATCATGGTAGCCTTCCTGTCGCCGTTAGGAATCTATCCAGGGTGACAGGTCCCAATGCAGCAACCTCTAAAGGTTGTACCATATAGTCTCCCAGAACTCTGCGCCTCAGTTGAAGGAACCTAGGGCAATCACATATCAAGTGCATGCCAGTCTCCTCCTCCAATTCACAGTGACATCTGGGAGTCGCTGAGAGCCTCAACTTGTGTAGGTGTCGATTCAGCCCATAATGTCTGGTAATCGCTACTACGACCCTCCTAATGCGATTACGGTCCATCCCGAGCAAATATTTGGCCCACTTCTCGTTGGGTCTCGGGAAAAAGCGCTTCGTGTGAGCGCCCCTTCATACGCCTTCCAGCGTTCCGCGTGTTTCCTTTCCACCCAGTCCAGTGTAGCGCTTTAATGCACAGTGATTGGGGTACCGGCAAGCGTGTTTCAAGTCCACTTATCGGAGTTGTAGAGCCAGCTTTTGCTAGCTCATCTGCTCTCTCATTCCCTTCCACGCCCGAGTGTCCAGGCACCCAGACCAGACTGATCTGGTTGTTCAGACCCATTAGGTTCAGGTAATCTTTACACTCTTTCACAAGCCTGGAAGTCGTGATTGGTGACACAAGTGTCCTAATCGCTTCCTTACTGTCGAAACATATAAGGAATTTTTTCCCGCAAGCCGTTTTGCGCCAACCTGTCAGCATTGGCAAAAGCCCTAGCTTGGACTATTAGGTCTACAGGTGGCAAATTCAGCAGTGTCTCCATTGCTGCAGTGGCTGTGGTTTTCATAACTCCGGTGATGCAAATGCATACTACTCTTTGAATTTCACTCAAGTCTTTCCTCGCCCTCTCGACGTTGAGCCTTGGCCACCACACAACCGAGCCGTGGCACATCATGGGCCTTACAACAGCCTCATACAACCACAGAATGTCTTTTGACGGCAGACCCCAATTTCCAATTTCCAAGCCGTTAGAGCCTTCTGTGTTTTGTCTGCGACATGGGCAATCCAATTGAGTTTGCTGTCCAGTATAACCCCAAGGTATTTACCTTGGGTTGAGAGTACCAAGTCCACGTTGAAAAGTCTCATTTTACCTACAAGACTTGATCCTGTTGTTCTTCTACTGAATAAAACTAGACCTGTCTTGTTTGGGTTCACCTTCAGACCTTTCTCATAGCACCAGTTTTCTGATATTTTCACTGCAACTCTAAGACGATCTCCTAACGTGCTTTCAAACATTCCCCTAACTAGGATCGTCAGATCGTCTGAATAGCCCTGCGCGTAGATCCCCTCTTCATTCAGTCTTTTAATGCTTACGTGATACTTGAAACGATGGGTCATGATTAAGGTTCTGTAATCACTTTTTCAACTGCTCAACATTTTTCCAAATACTGGTCCCTTCTACTCACAAAACTCATACCTTCGCAGATACTTCTAAAACATAAGAATTGACCACTTTTTCTCTTGTTTCCATTTAGGTTTCCCTTGAGGCTTTTTCTTCCCATTCGAAAACAGATTTGCATTGCTTTTTTTGCGTTATAAAAGGCAATGCCAAAAGACGCTTTTCTTCAGTTTCTGTTTTCAAGCGTCTAGGATGTGACGTTGCTCAGGCCGAAAATTTTTGACCGAGAAAGTGACAAACAGACAAAGTTTTCACTTTTATAATTATTAATTAATGTACAGCACGCCGCCGCTGATTGAAATTACTATCGGCGCGCCGCAACGCCGCCGATTGCTCTAACTATACGGAAAATATCGTAAAAGCTACGAGTTTACAGGATTCATTATACTTTTTTTGATTGTAATGAAATCTCTTCCATTGCATTTTAGGTTTATGCGCCTAACGAAATTACCATGGAAACTTTGTCTGCAATTTTCTGAGAATCTCATTATTCAGTTAATGAAATGCTTCGAAATTTTGACAAAGTTTCCAAGGCAATTTTGCCAGTAAACAAAGAAACTACGTTAATCGTTTTTGGATCGTATTAAACCTTCCAATAGAAAAAATGATTTTTTCCAATAAAAATAACAAATGTCCAATAAACCAATAAATTTATTTTGTAAAAGGAAAATGTATTTTTTTATTGGACATTCATTATTTTTATTGGACCGTTAAGAGTTTTAATTGGTTGAAATTTGTCTCGTGATTTTTTCAATTAATTAAAATCCTTAATAGAGTGCCAAATTGAGTACTTTTTTGAGTGGAAACTAGGGTTTTCTTCAATTAGCTATAATTTTTTCTTAAAGACTGCCAATCTATACTTAATACGTCTTTGGTCCAAATAAAATTTATGTCCAAGAAGTTAACACGAGAAAATTTTTCAGGAGGACTTTCCTGTCATATACATTCTTGACTGTAATTCAAAATATACTTAATTTTCTACAAGCTTATATTTCAAGATCATTCTACTGGATATATCAAAATTCGGCTGTGTTGATATCTATGGTACAGTTACTGTTAACTAGGTTACTATAAAGGCTTTCAGTCTTTATGTAATTCACCAGAACATTGCTATTCACCGGAGTATTGTAATTCCATCAGGTGAACAGTGGTTTCCCGGGAATCGTGATTCACGGGGAATCGTAGTTTCCGGGTAAGTCTAG
Organism: Pseudolycoriella hygida; assembly: GCA_029228625.1. Taxonomy (NCBI): domain Eukaryota; kingdom Metazoa; phylum Arthropoda; class Insecta; order Diptera; family Sciaridae; genus Pseudolycoriella; species Pseudolycoriella hygida. The sequence continues at coordinate 30,386,597 of CM055404.1, forward strand.
AAGAATCTTGTATATAAATTCCCGAAAAATCAGAATTTCCAGAGAAATCGTAATTCCCGGACAATTTCAAAACATTTTCACAATATAATTTGCACAATAAATTTTATAGGAAGCCTAAAATTTGAAAAATTGTGATCTTATCGCCAAAATTCATCAGGATATCTTCTACAACATTCAAATTTTCAGTTAATTCATTCAAAATTTCAACTGCAATCGGCGCGCCGCCGCCTATTGAAAATCCCAAATACGCCGCAGCCCATCGATTTCACGCCAACGCACATGTCTAGGCGGGAGTAAGGGGATACATTTAATATCGCCTAAAGTAGAGATGAGCGGGTTACCCGAAACTTCAAAAAACCCGACCCGAACCCGAACCTGAATTGTTTTTTTCGGGTTCATGGGTTTCGGGTTTCGAAAATTTTAATTGGGTTGGGTTCGGTCCGGGTCGGGTTGTTGTATCATTTTATTCGAGTCCCGATCCTTTATTGACTTTTTATATTTTACAAATTTTACCATCTTACATTAGGGGTAGTACACATATGACGTCACGCTTGCTATAAAATCCACAAAGTCTATAACTCCAAACTGGTAAGAGATTTTGCTTATAGTACTCCGGCTGCCCCCCCCCCCAAATACACCCCCTGTTTGGGGGGGGGGGGGTAGCCAGAGTCCTATAAACAGAATTCGCTGTCTTGACTAAGTTATGACCGTTTTATGGATACTCATTTTTTATAGCAAACGTGACGTCATATGTGCACGACTCCTTACAAGAATTTTGTTTTAGTCTAAGGTCCGTGAAGAATGCAGACGTCGGGCTTTGAAATAATTTTTGTTTCGAAGTAATTTGGGTTGGGAGTTTCGAAAGACTTGAGTGTCTGGTTCGGTCCGGGTCGGATTTTGAAACAGTTCGGGTTTCGGGTTTCGAAAAATTTTATCGGGTCGGGTTCAGTCTGGATCGGGTTTTGAAACAATTTGGGTTTCGGGTTTCGAAAAATTTTATCGGGTCGGGTTCGGTCCGGGTCGGGTTTCGAAAAATGGTCGACCCGCTCATCTCTAGTCTAGGTCGAGTTGACTAAAAGTGTCTATTCTGATAGTTTTGAAAACTTTGCAACAATTTGCAATTCTGATAATTTCGCACCTATTTGCAATTTGCGACATCTATTCTGATACGTACGGGTTTTGGTTATATTTTTCATAATGGTTTTGAAAATCTTTTACGTCATGTTTTCAATGAATATTTTCCGTGTTATTTAAATTTAAAATACGAATGCGCCATCTGTTGATTATTTTTTTGGCAGTTGATTACTGTGATTACCTCATAATATGCTTACAGCATCAATACACACACAGCATTATGTAGTAAAATAATTTCATTCGATATGTAAAAATAATATTAACGCAACCTACACCCGTGTAGTAACAACGGGTTACTACTAACAGTTCCAACTCATTTTAGTCAAAACGTAGCAATTTCTATTGATTTCATATGAATCGTGAAATGTATACTGAGAAGAGATTTACAAATGCAATGCATTGAAGTGCATCAGAATATTAATCACAGAGAGAAGTGTGTCATTGATGTGAATGTGTGTCTAAAAGTCAATGAAGGTTTTACTTTTTTTCTATTTTAGACTGCAGTGCCTTGGTGATTGTGTGTAAAACGATCTGGAAATTGTAAGTTTTTCCTCTAAAGACAATTATGTATCCATTTTCACAAGAATTTCGATTCAAATGCGTCGAATTCAAACCATTTAGACGTGTAACACATTAGTCGGAACTGTTGACAGTGCCTGTCCTACATAAGCTTTTTAAAATAGTCGTCCAAAGATTCAAAAATGCCAGAAGCAAAATCGAGTGTCATTGAGTGGCATATGCTGGATCAATCAAAATATGTTCCATTAAACATGGCGAGTTTGTTTACCATTCGTACAATGATCTATCCATTAACGGTTGTCAAAACCAAAATTCAGGTAATCCGCAGCTAAATTTACCGAAAAACCATTTGAAGATCAATTCAAATTAGATTCAAAAAGGTACAGCCGTTTACAATGGAATGTTTGACGCATTCCGGAAAATCTATGCCGCAGAAGGAACGGCCGGAATCTATAAAGGATTCTGGGTTTCATCATTCCAAATCGTTTCAAGATTGGTCTACTTCTCAACGTACGAGCAAACCCGACATCTACTTTACACCTTCAATATTCGTCAAAATCATGTACGGGCTCTTGTAGCGGGTACAGCTGCTTCCGTTGTCGGACAGGTCAGAGTTAAGCCGAAATATTTATGAAATTAAAATGTTACATAAGAAATGTCATCACCAGGCGTGCATCCTTCCATTCGATGTAGTCAGTCAACATCTTATGGTGCTCGGTCAACAGAAGCAAAGTTCTCCCAATGCTGGTGGTGTTGTGTATGTCAAAGAAATTTATTGCAACATTTCGTTAAACTTCTGTATCTCTACAGGCGAGAGGTGAATCCACTCAACATCGATTATAAGGGCAAATCGCGGTTCATTGTTACCAAAGAAATCGCATTGGCAATATTCCGAAGGGAAGGAATCCTTGGTTTCTATCGAGGATACTTCACGTCCCTAGCAATGTTTGCACCGAATTCCGCGCTTTGGTGGAATTTCTATCAAGTCTTTCAAGGTAACGCTTTTAAATTCAAGTTTTTAGAACTTCTAACACTTTTCATTCACTCGCAGATCTTTTGGATGTTATCTTGCCTGAGAATACGTCTTCTCTGCTTTCACAATGCATCGCTGGCACCTTAGGTGGCTTTGCGGGGGCTGTGATAATGAATCCAGTCGATATTATTCGTTCTCGAATCCAGGTATTCATTCAAAAATGTTTGTACTTTCTCCTGACCCACTCACTTTGTTTTCGTTTCAGATCAATCGAAAACGATCTTTTCTGGAAACATCTCGTCTGTTGTGGGCTGAGGAAGGATTTGGGATATTTAAGAAAGGACTGTCAGCCCGTTGCACGCAATCTGTCATTTTCAGCCTTTCCATTATTTTTGGATATGAAACCATCAAGAGGCTTAGTGTCAAAGATGAATATAAAGATAAAGTAACGTGGTAACGTCTCAGCCATAACTGTTAATGTGCCCCTTTGTTAAAAAGAAATGTTATTAAAGCTTCAGTTAATTGCCTAAGAAGCGTATTTCTGACTATTTCATTGCGTAAGACTTCGGAAGTTTAACACGTGAACTTCATAGAAGGTTTCAAGTAACAGCGATATGATCAGACAGATGGTGTTTGGTGATGTTGAGAGAAGATGAGAGAACGAGTAGTTGAAAGTACCGAAGAAATATTGCAATTTGTTTTACTTCAAATTCTTCTTCATTAAGTTTCGAAAACTAAAATCTGATGACATTTGAAGATATCGGCACCATAAATGTTATTGCTTCCGCCCAGTTTTTATTGGACATAATATTGTTGATAGTAGCGATGACGGGGGCTTCTTGCTGCACGCTTCTCAATAAAGTGTCCTGCAATTTCATCTTCGATGGCATCCCAATCGTCAGCATTAATTTCCGTGTTAGCGTTTTCGCATGAGTTTAGCGCTATTAAGTTTACGAAAAGTAAGACGCACAAAAATAAACTCCACTTCATCCTTGGTCTTTTGACTTCACCTAAAATCAAATTTCTTTATTAGTTTCAAAGTTGCAAATACATTTTGAAGCAGCTGAAAGCGAAACTCTTTAGATAAGTTGGTGTTGGATGAAATCGCGTGCGCAAATATTTTCACGTTACATACTACGATCCCGACTTTTTTCACTCATTTGGAAAGAAATACTAAAAGAATTTGGCATGAGGTGCGGAAATTCTAAAAAATGAATCTTCATATTCCTAGATACGTGGTAAACCGTGACACTTCCTGAGGTTAGAGCGAATGTTGAACTGAAAACAAATTCTTCCTAAGTTGTGCGATGAATTGTACAAATTGTAATTTTTGTTCAGGATTACGTTAGGACGTGGAATAAGCCACATAACGAGAACAATTCGAAAACCGGTAAATCAAACTCAAAGCTCGATTTGTTGAAAGCACTCTTTAGTCATCATCAGTAAAAATTTTAAAATTCGGATCGGAAATATTCCCGAAAATTTCTCAGTTAATTCGTTTCTTCCAAGGAATTGGTTTTGGAACAACAAATTTTAAATTCTAAATCTTTAAAAATGTACTTACCTGTGGCTCAAAGTTGAATTGAATTGAACTGAATTGAATTACCGCTCGTATTTATAGTTTTCTATGGCGTAGACGTGGTATTTGTGCAGATGGTTCCATTCTCACCACAATTTACGCAGTGGGAAGAGAATCGGAAGGAAGTAATTTATATATAAAAATCGGATCTTCAGTCAGGGGAACATTCATAGACTCGTCTTGGATATTCAACAAATGAATCAGACCGACAGCTCGATGACGTAGTGGTTAACGCGTTTGCTTGCTTATATGAGATTACGTTACGTTGGTCGAATCTCAGCCGCAGACGGATTTGTTCAGATTGTTAAGTAGCGATAGTCACTTCATGTTTTAACCCTTCCTGTCCGTCTGTGCACATTCCACGAAAATGACGTTACAAATATGACATTACAGATACAACGGCTTACTGATGAAAGGCATTGTTGGAAGGTGCCGGTATTCTTCTCTTACTAGTTTCGCTCCCAGTACATCTCATAGGTGGCACTGGGTTGGTCGCACAGCTTACCACTGGCACAGTAAAAAAACTTTCCGGTAATGAAAAGATTTAAAAAAGTAGAACCACAAAGTAACGAAACTAGTAGATAATGGTCTAGCAGCTAGACTCTAGCCTCTAATCCTTCATGGGTTGTCAAGGCAGATTATAATTATTATTAATCAGACCGAACTGTCTTGGTGGATTGATACTTCGTCCGAGACGATTGTCAAGGGTTGAAGAAATATCACTCTGGTTGAGCTCAAGTAACGAACGGTGAATGTTTTCTCTTTGCGTGTAGAACATGATCAACAGCAGCGCCAAATATATTTTCGTTTTACTACCGAACTCGACGCCAATGGCACGCAAGCTAAATTTCGTACACCTCTGTATGACCTTGCCGACATAGTGGTGAATAGAAAAGTACATCTGTTGTCCTTGCTCATTTTGAATTTAACTGCGTAGTTCGTTCTGACGGAGAAGAAAAATATTGCAACTTTTTTGTGTTTGACTGTAAAAATGTTTGTTTGAACAGCAGCCCGAATTACGCAGTTAGCAGAACTTTCGAATGTTCAGAAAACTTTCCACGGAAAAGTTTTATTTTGTGTTAGTCTCCCAACTCTGCGTCATTTGTTCAATTGCAGGAATTTCATGGAAGAAAAGATCTTGAACGATATATTCCTCTAAACATCCCACGCAGTTCGACCAAATACTGAACGAAATCTCATGTTTTTCACCGTTATTTTTCAGAATAGCAATTCTCTAGTAGTACATACTTCTGAGTGACGTGTTAAGATTGCAGGAACCATGAAGCTTAGGATTGCGTCTATCTCGGTTGAAAATTTAGAAAAGCAAATTTCCAGATCTACGCCTTACATGTTTCCCAAGAGCACATTCTATGATTAGGGTAACCATGCTACTGCATAGAACACCGCACAAAAAAGCCCCTTACACAGGAGATTGACGTAAGTCTTTATGTCTGCTTACAACAGTTCTGAAATCTGAAAAGGGTGACGCATTAAGGTAAAACGACTTTCCTCCAGTTAGAAAAGTTCTGAAAAAATCGGAGAAAGGTGCAGCACTCAGCTTAGCAAAGTTACGTTGTGTTTTTAAAAAATTAGGTCACAAATGCCAGACCCTGCAACGAAATAATTTTTCTACGCTTTTACACTGGTGGGTACCAACTTGGAACCAACTTTCTTACTTTCATAGTTCCAGAGAAATGAGTCATCCCTTCTAATTTTAGAAGTGACCAAATCCCAGGATTGGGCCATATTTCCCCGAAATCCTGAAACACTTGTTCGCTAAAATTTAATTCTCTACAACTTCGTCTTTTCAAGCAACTCTTACAGTTTTAGAGTTAATGAGTCATCCTGAATGAGTCTAGAAGCGACTAAATCTCAGAAATCCCAGGACTGTACACTTTCTTTAAGGAAAAAAATACGTGTCGACTAATTTTATGATCTAGAGCTACCCTCAAAATTTCAGAAGTTCTAAAAAGTAACAAAGTAAGAAGGTTTGCAAAATCCGTCAGTTAAAAATATCCGATTTCACAATTTGGCTGATTTTCGACCAATTCACATTTTGCCAGTTACGTTCAAGCTATATGAAATTTTGTTGGTCGGTCAAATAAGTGAATTCATCAAGTACCGTAGCCTAACGTTGCCTTTTCAATCTGCATACAAGCAGTTGAAATCGACCGTGTATTATCAACCTTTTTGCCACTATCGAAAGGGGTGCCGGCTGGTTCCATTCTTGGTCCATTACTCTTTTATTTGTTTATCAACGAATTGCCGAGTGCAGTCAAATATATTATGGTCTCTCATCTATATGCTGATGATGCTCAGTACTCAGTAGAAATTTCCTATTCGAGATCTGTGAAACATTTGGGACTGATAATGAACGATAAATGGAAGTGGAATGACCATGATTGGGCTCCGTACTGATGGCCGCTATCTACGTCCACTCCTCTAAATACGCGCCGATTACTCGCTAAAGCACTGTTAGTACCTCACATGAATTATTGCAGTAGTGTGTTCTACTATGGACTGGATGCTGGGTCTCAAAATGAATTAACGAAAACAATGAAATCAATAGTCCGGTATATCTATGGTCTGTGTAGTTACGACAGAACGGAGGCGTATGTACACGGATTCCTTGGCTGTTCACTGGACACTTTTTGGAAAGTTCGATCCATGTGTTATCAGTAGTTCACAGCAACCGTTGTATCTTCGTGAACTATTGGTTCGTGGAAATTCTGCTAGGTCGATGCAATTTGTGATTAAACGATTCAATCAGCTTGTGGGAAAACACACATTATTTGTCCAAGGAATTATTGAATGGAATTTGATTCCAGTGAATCAAACTGGCTTCTCCCCTAAATGTCTTTCGTGAACGGTGCACAGACTATTTCAACCGAAAGAAAAATCTAACTATTGCGAATAAAAGTGAAACAATTGTATGGAATGATAGTGGCTGCTGGAGTAGTGTGTTAAGTTCGTTTTTCGATAAAAATTTTGGAGCTTGTTTAAAGTTTGTTTTGTATTGTAAATAAGTTCAGTTTTTATTTTATTTTGCTTTTATTGTGCTTTTCTGATGTAGTGTAATTATAGTTCTATGTTATGTTTTAATCTTTCTTCTTAGTTTTGTACCTTATTTGTTTGCTTTAACATGCGCAATGTAAGTTGTATGAGGGAGACCTTTATGGCCAATGTGACGCTTAGAGTTCACAACATGTGTTCAATTTGTGCATGCTGACTTCTTCTAAGAATTGTGCACTAATTGTCAAATTGTGCACAAATTGTACATGTACACACATATACGCAGTTACACACTTTTTGTGCATTTTATGTGTTCACAAAATTTTGTACTTGTAAGCGTACACATTGGCCATAGCGCTTGCATGTATTAAATAAATGATGATGATGATGACTTCCCTCATTTGTATGAGAGGGTTAGTACTTTTGATTGAACAATTTCTGGCCCCTTTATGATTTTTCAAAAGGCGGTTGATTCCAACGACGCCATTTTTAAAAATAGTACCAAAATTTCATTTAAGGACATAATTCTACACCAAATCGGTGGAATATTGTGGAAAAAGCAATTTTGGAGTCACAACGTAAAATCCAGAAATCCTTACATTGTGCTAACCAAAATTCGTATTTTCGGATCGACTGAGCCGATTTTACTAATTTACTTACTTAACCGGCACCCATTAAGGATCTTGGCCTTCTCCAACATGCTTCTTCAACCGGACCTATCCGCAGCTATCGCCCAGCTGGATACTCCCATAGTTTTTAAGTCGGCAAGAGCTGCGTCATACCATCTGGATTTTGGACGCCCTGCACCTCTCTTGCCCTCCGGTCTGGTTTTAAGGATTTCTTTCGGAATACGATGATCTTCCATTCGTTGTACATGACCGAGCCAACGTAGACGGTTTATTTGAGTGGTTGTGACTATGTCTGGCTCCCCATAAAGCTGGCTAAGCTCATGATTAAATCGTCTGCGCCATCGGTTCTGCCTTTAATCGAATATTGGTCCAAATATTGTCCGCAGTACTTTTAATTCGAACGTGTGCAAGCACCACGACTCCAAACCATACGTAAAACTACCGGTTTGATCATAGATTTGTATATTGGTCATTTTGAATTTCGGCTTACTCACTTGGACTAGGTCGGTACCTTTCCTCTCCAAGGCCATAAACGTGTCTTTAACAACATCCATATTTCGTCCAAGTATGTCCAGGTCGTCTGCGAAACCTAGCAACTAACTAGACTTGGTGAAAATGGTGCCGCTGGAGCCTATGTGCATGGTGCGCACAGCTGCTTCAAGGGTCAGGTTAGAAAGCAGCGTCGCGAGAGGATCTCACTGACGTAGCCCTTCCTCTACGTCGAAAATCTGTGACAGTTGCTTACGGATCCTTACTCGGATAATAGCTCCGTTTAGTGTTAGCTTCGTTAGCGAGATCAGTTTGTTGGGAATTCCAAACTCCCACATGACTCTCCATAGCTTACTTCTTCTAACACTGTCATAGGCTGCCTTTTGAAGCCAACGAACGAATGGTGTGTTTCAATGTTGTACTCCTTGCACTTCTCCAAGATCTGTCTGATATTAAACAGCTGGTCCGATGTTGAACGACCTACGCGAAAACCTCCTTGGTATTCACCTACAGTTTTTCCATGTACGGATGAAGGCGCTGGTAAAGAATATTTGCACAGTATGAAATGACAATTCGTTATTTTCTTCGTTTCGGTTAAGCGGTGTCTTCGGATTAAGCAGTTCTTTAAAGTTCTCAGCCCATCTCGCAAAGCACCTTTCCTCATCTGCTAAGACCAATCCATTCTTGCCCTTACACAGCAAAGGTTGTTGACTGTAACCATTTTTGGATTCGTTTTCTTTCCGATAGAAGTTCTCAGTTTCCTTCCTATTGCCAAACTTTTCAATTTCGATCAAAATGTTCCTATCCTGCAGCCGTTTTTTGTTTCGGAACAGTTTTCGAGTGAAATTTCTCTTCGAACGGTACTCTGCCTGGCCTGCTCGAGTGTATCGACTCAGAGTTTTTAGTCGAGCTGCATTTTTGTTCTCCAGAGCTCGCTGGCATTCATCGTCGAACCAGTTATTTCTTTTATTTCCCGTTCTCGTTCCCAAAGTCTCTACTGCGGCGCTCTCTACATTCCGCCTAATTTGATTCCACGCATCGTCTGTACTGTGTTGCTCGCTGACCATTTCTTGGATAATTTTTCTCTCCAAACTATCCACGTATTTGTGTTTGATGTCGTCGTTCTGCAGTTTTTCAACATCCCACTTTTTCAATGCCTGTTGTCGGTTGTGTTGGACCGATATGCGAGACCTAACAACCACTTTAACCAAGTAGTGGTCAGAATCAACATTTGGTCCTCTACAGCTCCTGACATCCAATACATTTGAACAGTGGCGCCCATCTATCAAAACGTGATCAATCTGGAATTTTTTTTTTTTTTTACGAAGGTAATAAAGTGTTTATTGTTATTCAGCATTAGTACAGAATATTGTCAATATCTGGATTTTGGTTTGTCCATCAGGTGATACCCATGTCGCTTTGTGGATGTTTTTATGTTCGAAATACGTACTGCTCACAACCATGTTTCTTGATGCTGCGAAATGAACTACACGCGTTTCGTTGTCGTTTGAGTTTTCATGGAGGCTGTATTTACCAATTGTAGAACGATAGAAGACTTCGTGATCTATCTTGGCATTCAGATCTCTAAGAAGAATCTTAATATCGCGTTACGGTGCTCCATCATATATCTCCACCAGTTTCTCGTAAAATAGGTCCTTCGCTTCGTTGCCTTTTTCCTCCGTGGGTGCGTAGGCGTTAATAAGAGTATAGTTGAACAATTTTCCTCTTATCCGTAGAGAGCTCAATCGCTCGTCAACAGGATTGAAACCAATCACCGCGTTTCTAGCTGTGCCGAAAACCATGAAACCTGTTCCATACTCTCTTGGACCGTCATTACTCTTCCCACTGTCCTGCTGTGCACGTCAGAAAATGACCACGTGACGGGTGGAGCGAGATGCCCAGTCTATAAACAGGCGCTTAAATCAAAGACGGGACAAGAATGGAAGTGATCCAAATAAACCTTAATCATTGTGACATGGCACAACAACTTCTTTGGCAAGCCACAGCGGAGCAAAAATGTGACGTAGCAATTATTGCAGAACCGTACCGAATTAATAAAAACACGGTAACTGGGCTGTTGACAGAGCCGGGATGGCCGCAATATTGACGACGGGAAAGTATCCCATACAAGAAGTTGTATCAGGCACCCACGAAGGATTCGTGATTGCGAAAATTGACGGAGTGTATATTGTCAGCTGTTATGCACCACCAAGATGGACGATTGAACAGTTTGAACGAATGTTAGACTTACTCACAGGAGAGCTAACGGGATTAAGCCCAGTCAACATTGGAGGCGACTTTAACTCATGGGCAGTTGAGTGGGGCAGTAGATTTACAAACGAAAGAGGCTTCATTCTACAAGAAGCGCTAGCTAGACTGAATGTGGTTCTGGTAAACGTGGGAAACACAACTACTTTCCGCAAGAATGGACGAGAGTCGATTATTGACGTGACATTCTGTAGTCCAACACTAGTACCCAGTCTGAATTGGCGAGTGGATGAAAGCTACACATACAGCGACCACCAGGCATTGAGGTACACTTTGAAAAAGAGTACGGTGGCGGCAAGGCAGATGAATCAAGTAAGAGAGCGGAGATGGAAGACGAGAAATTTCGATCAAGAAGCTTTCAAGGAATACCTCCAATCAGAAGACGAAGGCGTTGAGAAATCGGCAGAAGAATTGACGAAAGTATTGGTGCATGCATGCGACGTAGCGATGCCAAGAAGGATAGAACCGAAGAATAAACGAAAATCGGCATTTTGGTGGAACGACGAAATTAGGCTCTTGCGCGCAGACTGCTTCAGGACAAGAAGGAGGATGCAGCGGGCCAAAAGTGAGAGTGCCAGAGCCGCGAGGCGAGACGAACATCGTACGGCAAAACTAACATTAAAGCGGGTAATCCGAGCTAGCAAGAGAAACTGCTTTAAGAAGCTGTGCCAGGAAGCTGACGCAAATCCATGGGGAAACGTGTACAGGATAGCGATGACAAAAATTAGAGGTTCATCAGTGCCAAAAGAAAGTTGTCCTGAGAAGCTAGGAGCCATAGTGAGAGGGCTATTCCCGCAACATGAACAGGTCGCATGGCCGCAAACTCCTTACGACGATGAAATTGAAGACAGACAGGATCGGGTGATCACTATAGAAGAGATTCAGACGGCTGTCAAAAAGCTGAAAAATAACAAGGCGCCAGGACCAGATGGGATCCCCAATGTAGCTTTGAAGACGGCGGCATGCATAAAGCCGGACATGCTCAGATTGACATTGCAGAAGTGCCTCGACGACGGAAATTTTCCTGATATATGGAAGAAACAGAAGCTGGTCCTACTACCAAAACCAAGGAAACCACAAGGTGAACCATCATATAGACCTATATGTTTGCTGGATGGTATGGGAAAACTGCTGGAGGCCATGATCCGGAACAGATTACACAAAAACACAGAGGGTGAGCACGGACTGTCCGACGACCAATTCGGATTTCGAAAAGGAAGATCGACGATCGAAGCAATAGAAAGAGTTATGGAGATTGCCGACAAGGCGCGAAAGAAAAAAAGAACAGGGAACCGCTTCTGCGTTATAACGAAGATAGACGTTGAAAATGCCTTTAATAACGCAAGCTGGACGGAGATAGCTAAGGCAATGCATGCTATGAGAGTCCCCGATTTCCTCTGCAGGGTAATGAAAAGCTATTTCGAACGACGGGTGCTAATGTATGATACCAGGGAAGGGAAAAAGATGGTAGACATCACAGCTGGTGTTCCACAAGGATCCATATTAGGACCAACGCTGTGGAATACGATGTACGACGCAGCGCTGCGGCTGCAGCTGCCAAGATGGGTTACGACGATTGCTTTTGCCGACGACCTAATTTTCATAGTTATCGGAACGTCAAAGTTGGAGGTGGAAGTCGTCACGAAAGAGGCGTTGGAAACTGTAGAAAGTTGGATGACAATGGCTAAACTGAAGCTGGCCCATCAGAAAACCGAGATCATGCTCGTGAGCAATTGTCGGAAAACTGAGCGGATTGTAATGAACATCGAGGGGAACGAGATCACATCCACTCGCCAGCTAAAACACCTTGGAGTCATGTTAGACGATCGTGGAAACTTTAATGCCCACGTAGATTATACGTGCGAAAAGGCAATGAAAGCCAATGCAGCACTGGCCATGATAATGCCGAATGGGTTTGGACCGCGCAGCAGTAAAAGGAGGCTCCTAGCAAGTGTTACCCTATCGATACTGCGCTACGGGGCACCAGCGTGGATAAGGGCGTTAGACACAAAGAGGAACCGTAGGAGGTTGATAAAAACCCAGAGGTTGTCAAGCATAAGGGTAGCAAGCGCATACAGAACGATTTCCTCGGAAGCGGTATGTGTGATAGCCGGAACGATGCCTATATGCATAATGCTGATGGAAGACAGTGAATGCCACAGACTGAAGGAAAGGGGGGGCCAAAACACCAAAACAGTGAGGGCACAAGTAAGAGTCGAATCACTGAGTCAATGGCAGCGAGAGTGGGACTCCGCGGAAAATGGAAGATGGACTCATAGGCTTATCCCGGACGTAACCACATGGGTAAATAGGGAACACGGAGAGGTTAGCTTCCACCTGACGCAGTTCCTGTCGGGTCATGGGTGCTACAGGAAGTACCTGCATAGGTTTGGACACGCGGAATCACCTTTCTGCGTGACATGCGTTGAAGAGGAAGAAACTGCAGAGCACGTTGTGTTTGTCTGTCCCCGTTTTGAACAGGAGCGATGTGAGCTGATAGCCGCGAGCAGGCCAGACGTAAACGCCGACAACATAATATCGGAAATGTGTCGCGACGAAGAAGTGTGGAAAGTAGCGGACAACGCAATTGCGAAGATAATGGTGAAGCTACAAAGTGCATGGAGAGACGATCAACGAAGACTGGCAGTTGATCTGAGAAAGTAGGTGCGAAAGCACAGCCCCTCCCCGAAGTAATGCTGTGAGGCGGTTCCGGGGAGACGAGAGCGTGGCGATCAAGGAAGGAGGTTTTAGTTGGTAAAAATCCAACACTACCTGGGTCCAGGAGGACCAGGTGCCTTTTGAAGGTTTCCTCACCCTTGAGAGAAAAAAAAAAAAAAAAAACTCTTCCCACTGTAGTAGAACTTATAGTCACTACTGGTCATGGTGTCCTTTCCAGGGCATCTCGTTTCTTGCACTGCAGTAATGCCAATTTTTGCCGCTCTTGCCGCACTTGTGAGACATCTCAATCCTCCTGGCCGAAACAAAGATCTTACATTCCAAGTTCCTAGTCTTAAATCGTTGTCCTTTTTCCATTGCTTGAGTCGTTGCCGATTATTGTGCCCGATCCGAGGCTGTGTTGCTGAGTTCATAACCTGTATCCATTTCTTTCGGTGTTTGGAGGTTAGCCGTAGGGAAATCATCAGGTAGCATTCTTAAGTTTAGCACAAAACTCCGAAGAGAATTGAGGTCCCGGCGACTACGACATGGACGTAAAAAGAGCACTTGATAGTTAGACAGTTGTACGCCTGGCATATGACACGAACTACCACACTCCGCTCAGATGCAATCAGGCGTTACCCTATCTTACTACCAAATCCCCCCACTGAGCCGATTTTAATGAGTAAAAACTTTCGCCTAACATTTTGCGTAGAATCCTTGAAAAATATTTTCCGGGGGATACTTCGCAAGGGGGGAAGTCAAAAAGTTCCTGTATTTATGTTCCTTAGTCTACGACAAAATTTCTTGTGAATTTTTTATCGCGTAAGACTTGCGTCGCGTCCGCTTACTACCGTGGTGCCATGATAACTTGGTCGTGGTAATCGCGACATGATTGCAGGACCGACACTTCGTTGATAAAATCGAGATTTGTATGCGGAAATCATGTCTGAGATTTTCGAGTGTTGGTTGGAATATTGTCATTGAATTTGACGAAATCTCTTCGCGGGTTTAATTCTTTTAGTTCACCGCATTTTTTTATTGGGGTCGAATACGCCATATCAGAAGTATTGTAATCACAGTGGTTATTCTAAGGAGACCGTTTTTCCATTTTCTCACTAATCCCCAAAGTTTTTATTTTTGATGAGAAAATTGGGATAATTTGTGAAATAATGAGAAAACGTTTTCCCTAAAATAGTGAAGAGCTATAAATCTAATCAAGTAACCTCAACAACAGTATTTGTCTCAGTATTTCCTCCTACACTTCCGTACTTGTACAATGTACGTATTAACGCCTAGCAGTACGAATGGGCGACAACACTTGTTATTACCAACATAAAGAATTATGAAAGTTTGTAGCTTTAGTATATTAGTAAATAACGTCAAAATTTCTTCTACCCAATAACAGATGGCGCATTTGTTGAGCATCATAATAAAAATATTAAATAAATGTAAATATTTGTCTTGATAAAAAGTGTTTTTCATGCCATATGATTCTTATCCCTAAAATAGAAACTGTGCCTACAATTGACCACTCTTTGTAGTGCTTAAACTGTCAATCGTCAGCCACGAACTCACCAGTGCAACATCTGTATGCCCTGTGTCCCTATTTTCAAAAGGCAGGGACGCTTGTCGCGCTTATCCCACATTTTCCATCTCACGTGAGAATCTACTACGCGTGAGCTGAAGCAGCGCAGACAAGCGGTGAGAAGACATAGCACGACTTCTCGCCTGTGGAAATTAGGGACGCTGGAAGCAAGTTTTAAACGAAAACTCCGTAAAAGTTTTGAAGTCACAGCGATCAGACAGATAACTTTTGGTGATATTGAGAGCAGACGAGAGATAGAGTAGTTAAGGTTACCGAAGAGATATTGCAATTTGTTTTGCTTCAAATTCTTTATTAAGTTTCGAAAACTAATATCTGATGACATTTGAAGATTTTGGCACCATAAATATTATTGCTGCCGTCCAGTTTTTATTGGACATAATATTGTTGATAGCAACGGTGGCGGTGGCGATGACGGTGACGACCGCTTCTTGCTGCACGCTTCTCAATAAAATGTCCAGCAATCTTGTCTTCGATGTCATCCCAATCGTCAGCATTAATTTCCGTGTTAGCGTTTTCGCATGAGTTTAGCGCAATTAAGTTTACGAAAAGTAAGACGCACAAAAATAAACTCCACTTCATCTTTGGTCTTTTGACTTCACCTAAAATCAAATTTCTTTATTAGTTTCAAAGTTGCAAATACATTACGGAGCAGCTGAAAACGAAACTCTTTAGATAAGTTCGTATTGGATGAGATCGCGTGCGCAAATATTTTCACGATCCCGACTTTTTTCACTCGTTTGGAAAGATTTACTAAAAGAATTTGGCATGAGGTGCGGAAATTCTAAAAAATGAATCTTCATATTCCTAGATACGTGGTAAACCGTGACACTTCCTGAGGTTAGAGCGAATGTTGAACTGAAAACAAATTCTTCCTAAGTTGTGCGATGAATTGTACAAATTGTAATTTTTGTTCAGGATTACGTTAGGACGTGGAATAAGCCACATAACGAGAACAATTCGAAAACCGGTAAATCAAACTCAAAGCTCGATTTGTTGAAAGCACTCTTTAGTCATCATCAGTAAAAATTTTAAAATTCGGATCGGAAATATTCCCGAAAATTTCTCAGTTAATTTGTAAATAATTTATTTTCGCCGTTTCTTCCAAGGAATTGGTTTTGGAACAACAAATTTTAAATTCTAAATCTTTAAAAATGTACTTACCTGTGGCTCAAAGTTGAATTGAATTGAACTGAATTGAATTACCGCTCGTATTTATAGTTTTCTATGGCGTAGACGTGGTATTTGTGCAGATGGTTCCATTCTCACCACAATTTACGCAGTGGGAAGAGAATCGGAAGGAAGTAATTTATATATAAAAATCGGATCTTCAGTCAGGGGAACATTCATAGACTCGTCTTGGATATTCAACAAATGAATCAGACCGACAGCTCGATGACGTAGTGGTTAACGCGTTTGCTTGCTTATATGAGATTACGTTACGTTGGTCGAATCTCAGCCGCAGACGGATTTGTTCAGATTGTTAAGTAGCGATAGTCACTTCATGTTTTAACCCTTCCTGTCCGTCTGTGCACATTCCACGAAAATGACGTTACAAATATGACATTACAGATACAACGGCTTACTGATGAAAGGCATTGTTGGAAGGTGCCGGTATTCTTCTCTTACTAGTTTCGCTCCCAGTACATCTCATAGGTGGCACTGGGTTGGTCGCACAGCTTACCACTGGCACAGTAAAAAAACTTTCCGGTAATGAAAAGATTTAAAAAAGTAGAACCACAAAGTAACGAAACTAGTAGATAATGGTCTAGCAGCTAGACTCTAGCCTCTAATCCTTCATGGGTTGTCAAGGCAGATTATAATTATTATTAATCAGACCGAACTGTCTTGGTGGATTGATACTTCGTCCGAGACGATTGTCAAGGGTTGAAGAAATATCACTCTGGTTGAGCTCAAGTAACGAACGGTGAATGTTTTCTCTTTGCGTGTAGAACATGATCAACAGCAGCGCCAAATATATTTTCGTTTTACTACCGAACTCGACGCCAATGGCACGCAAGCTAAATTTCGTACACCTCTGTATGACCTTGCCGACATAGTGGTGAATAGAAAAATACATCTGTTGTCCTTGCTCATTTTGAATTTAACTGCGTAGTTCGTTCTGACGGAGAAGAAAAATATTGCAACTTTTTTGTGTTTGACTGTAAAAATGTTTGTTTGAACAGCAGCCCGAATTACGCAGCTAGCAGAACTTTCGAATGTTCAGAAAACTTTCCACGGAAAAGTTTTATTTTGTGTTAGTCTCCCAACTCTGCGTCATTTGTTCAATTGCAGGAATTTCATGGAACAAAAGATCTTGAACGATATATTCCTCTAAACATCCCACGCAGTTCGACCAAATACTGAACGAAATCTCATGTTTTTCACCGTTATTTTTCAGAATAGCAATTCTCTAGTAGTACATACTTCTGAGTGACGTGTTAAGATTGCAGGAACCATGAAGCTTAGGATTGCGTCTATCTCGGTTGAAAATTTAGAAAAGCAAATTTCCAGATCTACGCCTTACATGTTTCCCAAGAGCACGTTCTATGAATAGGGTAACCATGCTACTGCATAGAACACCGCACAAAAAAGCCCCTTACAGAGGAGATTGACGTAAGTCTTTATGTCTGCTTACAACAGTTCTGAAATCTGAAAAGGGTGACGCATTAAGGTAAAACGACTTTCCTCCAGTTACAAAAGTTCTGAAAAAATCGGAGAAAGGTGCAGAGAACATTTTTCTCTATTTGAAGGTCAATTTTGTGCGTTCGGAGAATTTTTTACACCGTTACTTCATACGGGTTTTTCAAAATTGCCCTTCCGGGAATTTTCCAAGACAGTCTAATGTGAACGCAATATTTACTTAAATACGTTCCAGTCTTTTCGTTACATCAACTCTGTTTGCCGCATCATCTATTCTGATACGTACGGGTCCCTTCTATGTTTTTTTACTACACTTGCAGAAAGCAAAACGTTCTTTTAATCGGTGTCAGGACATTTCTCCGCCGCAAATAACGCCCAGGTGGTTAATAACGCCCGGGGTGTTAATAACGCCCGTCCAAGCGTTATTAAAGCCCGCACTCCGGGCGCTAATAACGCCCAGCAGAGTAATTGGATAAATTTATAGAGCATGTAACTAGAAGAAGTTGACTAAGCGGAAAATTTTCATCATACAGAACGTCAATAGAAGGAGTTGACTAGAGGAAAATTTTCAAATGCGGTGAAAGTTTATTTTCCCACTTTTTGTGTAATAAGTTTTTTAAAAATGGTGATAGTTACAGCCTTATCCTTTTAGAGGTGTACAACGTGAAATATATAGATGACATTTGTACAATGATTTCTAACAGATTAAAAATACATAGAAGGGACCCGTACGTATCAGAATAGATGCGGCAAACAGAGTTGATGTTACGAAAAGACTGGAACGTATTTAACTAAATATTGCGTTCACATTAGACTGTATTGGAAATTGCCCGTAGGGCAATTTTGAAAAACCCGGACGAAGTAACGATGTAAAAAAATTCTCCAAATAGAGAAAAATGTTCTCCTCAATTTTGTCTGCAACATAGCAAAAAACTATTTTTTGAGCTAGGTCCGACCTTAGTACTGACCTAAGGCCTTAAATAACAAAAAAACGTTTTTGAAAATCGGAAGAGATTTACTCGAGTTATGTACAAAAACACGTAGGGCCCTAACAAAGACTCTTTGTCGAGAAAACATGTTCCGGGGTGGGATATTGTTCTGAAATAAGGGAGTTATGGGTCAAGAAAGGGTGAAAATTGAGAATCGGCCAAAAGTCATTGAAGATGTCGTCTTAGAGATTTGGTCGGGGAAGTGTCAGAGTAGAATACATAGCAAGCAACGCTGAATACGGGGTAAGTGGAATACGGTGAACGTTGAATATGGGGGAAGTGGAATACGGGGGAAGTAGAATACGGGGGAAGTGGAATACGGGGAACGTTCAATACGGTGAACGTGGAATACGGGGGAAGTGGAATACGGTGAGCGTTGCATACGGTGAACGTGGAATGCAAGGAAAGTGGAATACGGCGAATTTGGAATGCGGTGAACGTTGAATACGGGGTAAGTGGAATACGGGGGAAGTGGAATACGGGGGAAGTGGAATACGGGGGAAGTGGAATACGGGGAAAGTGGAATACGGGGGAAGTGGAATACGGGGAACGTTGCATACGTTCCACGGAGGAAGTGGAGTACGGGGGAAGTTGAAACAGTACGCATCATTATTTAAAACGAAAAAAAATATGGCTCTCTGAATAGACAACACGCGAAAATGATAAAGCCTGCGTAGCCCCTAGGGGCGGGGGTTTCGACTACGTAACCTACCCTTTAATGTTAAAGCGAAAATGATAAAGCCTGCGTGGCCACTAGGGGCGGGGGTTCGACTAGTATTTTTATGAGAAAATTGGGATAATTTGTGAAAAAATGAGAAAACGTTTTCCCGAAAATAGTCACTGAGTAATCATAACAGTCGAATGATTGAAGTTTAGGCGAATTCAAATTTGGATAATGCAAGAGCTGTAAAGCTAATCAAGTAACTTGAACAACAGTATTTGCCTCGGTATTTCCACACGCTGCACTTCCCTACTTGTATGCACATATTAACGCCTAGCAGTTCAAATGTGTGTCCACACTTGTTATTGCCAACATAAAGAATTATGAAAGTTCGTAGCTTCAGAATATTAGTAAATAACGTCACAATTTCTTCTATCAAATAACAGATGGCGCATTTGTTGAACATCATAATAAAAATATTAAATAAATGTAAATATTTATCTTCATAAAAAAGTGTTTCGTGTCCCTAAAATAGAAACTGTGCCTAAAATTGAGCATTCCATTAGCACAGCTGAATTGTGATTCGAACAGTTGATCTGTGCGGAAATGTCAAAACAAACAGAACAATTTTTATGAAGAACATTTAAGTGGACGTTTTGTTTTTTATGTTTTGTGCTTTAAGGAAACTCAAATCATAAAATGTTGTCTATTTGTTATTATGTGCAGCACAGTGTGAATCATTTTCTTAACGTTAACATAAGTGTCTTGACGGGTCTGCGATAAAGCCACACTGACTGGTGTGATTCTGCATACAAAATTGAAAAATCTTCCTTCCGCCATTAAAGAACAGCACAGACTCCAGCCATTTTGTTTACGTCAGTGAAATGTTTTATCGTTCGGTTAAATTCATTCGGAACAACTTTCAATAAAATGGTTAACGAAACACTGAAATACGACTTGGAACACATAATTCGCACGAATTACACACAAATATTTATTTTGTTACATTTTTCCTGGAATAAAAATAATAAAAAACATTTAACGTAGTAGCACCTATCATTGAACGGGCCCCAAACATTGAACAAATTTAAGTAATTCTTTTGGTAAAATAAATCTTATCTACAAACTTTGGGACATAAAGGATTCCTCGTGAGATACAAATGAAAATAGGAAAATTATGATATTTCTTGGAGAAGACCAGAAAAATTGAGAAAAATACAAAAGAAAATAAGTTTTAAATAGGCGTAAAATGTTCAATAAGCGGTGCTACTTAGTTATTTCCTTCAAATGCTGAACTTGTTACTTATTTATTTTATTTCTGACGACAAACCACACTATTTTATTCAGTGACGCGGTAATGTCGAGCACGCGCCTTCACTATTTGTCTCTATCACTAAGGCGTCTCCGCCATTTTGTTACGAATCGTAACTTTTTACAAACTATGGCGTTAACGCCTTAATACACAAACATTTTTTCCTTATATATTGGGTAAACTTATTCCCTTTTGAGCGCATTTCAACAGCCGATACAAAATCAACCCGTTCACCCCCAAGATTCCCCAACCAACACCGCGAATACAAGCTAAAGCCATCGAAGCTATTTAGCTGAAGTCCCCCAAGAGCGAAACGATGCTCACGATTCGGCTGCTAGAATAAAACTGGCTGAACTTGTTCAGGTTTTTTTTTTTTGACATATCCACACAGATCAACTGTTATAAACGAAATGGAATGCTCTATTGACTACCCTTTGTAGTGCTTAGCCGTCAACCACGAACTCATCAGTGTAACAGTAGATGTATGCCCTGGGTCCCTATTTTCAGAAGGAATGGACGCTTATCGCGCTTATCCCACATTTTCCTTCTCACGTGAGAATCTACTACGTGTGAGCTGAAGCAGCGCAGACAAGCGGTGAGAAGACATAGCACGACTTCTCGCCTGTGGAAATTAGGGACGCTGGAAGCAAGTTTTAAACGAAAACTCCGTAAAAGTTTTGAAGTCACAGCGATCAGACAGATAACTTTTGGTGATATTGAGAGCAGACGAGAGATAGAGTAGTTAAGGTTACCGAAGAGATATTGCAATTTGTTTTGCTTCAAATTCTTTATTAAGTTTCGAAAACTAATATCTGATGACATTTGAAGATTTTGGCACCATAAATATTATTGCTGCCGTCCAGTTTTTATTGGACATAATATTGTTGATAGCAACGGTGGCGGTGGCGATGACGGTGACGACCGCTTCTTGCTGCACGCTTCTCAATAAAATGTCCAGCAATCTTGTCTTCGATGTCATCCCAATCGTCAGCATTAATTTCCGTGTTAGCGTTTTCGCATGAGTTTAGCGCAATTAAGTTTACGAAAAGTAAGACGCACAAAAATAAACTCCACTTCATCTTTGGTCTTTTGACTTCACCTAAAATCAAATTTCTTTATTAGTTTCAAAGTTGCAAATACATTACGGAGCAGCTGAAAACGAAACTCTTTAGATAAGTTCGTATTGGATGAGATCGCGTGCGCAAATATTTTCACGATCCCGACTTTTTTCACTCGTTTGGAAAGATTTACTAAAAGAATTTGGCATGAGGTGCGGAAATTCTAAAAAATGAATCTTCAAACAAAAAGCTTGATTTATTGAAAGCACTCTTTAGTCATCATCAGTAAAAGTTTTAAAATTCGGATCGGAAATATTCCCGAAAATTTCTCACTTAATTTGTAAATAATTTATTTTCGCCATTTCTTCCAAAGAATTGGTTTTGGAACGAAAAATTTTAAACTCTGAATCTTTAAAAATATACTTACCTGTGGCTCAAAGTTGAATTCAACTGAATTGAATTAGCGCTCGTATTTATAGATTTCTATGCTGTTAGTGTGTGGTATTTGTGCAGATGGTTCCATTTTCACCACAATTTACACGGTGGGAAGAGAATCGGAAGGAAGTAATTTACATATAAAAATCGGATCTTCAGTCAGGGAACATTCATAGACTTGCCTTGGATATTAAACAAAGGAATCGGACCGACAGCTCGATGACGTAGTGGTTAACGCGTCTGCTTGCTTCTATGAGATTTTGTTGCGTTGGTTCGAATTTTAACCGCAGACGGATTTGTTCAGATTGTTAAGTAGCGATAGTTACTTTATGTTTTCACCCTTCCTGTCCGTTTTTTTCTCGTTTTGTTTCATTTCGTTTCGTTTTTTGAAACGAAACGGAACAAAACGAAAAAACTGGTACAAAACGGAACAGTCCGAGCCCTACAGTTACAAATATGACGTCATGAAAATGGCGTCACAAATATGACATTACAGATACGACGTCACAAAAATGACCACACATATGACGTCATAAAAACGACGTCACAAAAATGATGTTATAAATATAAAGAGACGATGCGAAAATGGCGTCACAAAATTGTCTTCAAAAGTGCGACGTCACAAATGTAAGTAAAACTTATGACGTCATAGATATTGTTTCGTTTAATTTTTCAGCAATACACTACTTTTCTATAGGCCTCCTTAACGAAAAGTGCGACATACTCGTAACGTAAAGGAAGCCGATTGATGTGAAGTTGAGTGTAGCGTCATCGTACGGCTTACTGGTGAAAGGCATTGTTGGAAGGTGCCGGTATTCTACTCTTACTAGTTTCGCTCCCAGTACATCTCATAGATGGCACTGGGATTGTCGCACAGCTTACCACTGGCACAGTAAAAAAACTTTCCGGTACCACAAAGTAGCGAAACAAGTAGTAGTAGTCTAAGCCCTAATCCTTCATGGGTAAACAGCCTCAATGCAAACAACACACAGAGTGTGTGTTGTTTGCATTGAGGCTGTTTATTCATGGGTTGTCAAGGCAGATTATTATTAATCAGACCGACTGACCTGGTAGATTGATACTTCGTCCGAGACAATTGTCAAGGGTTGAAGAAATATCCCTCTGGATGAATGTTTTCTCTTTGCATGTAGAACCAGATCAACTGCAGCTCCAAATGCATTTTCCTTTTACTCCCGAACTCGACGCCAATGACACGCAAGCTAAATTTCGTACATCTCTGTATGACCTTGCCGACATAGTGGTGAATAGAAAAACACATCTGTCGTCCTAGCTCATTTTGAATTTAACTGCGTAGTTCGTTCTGACGGAGAAAATATTGCAACTTTTTGTGTTTGACTGTAAAAATGTTTGTTTGAACAACAGCCCGAGTTACGCAGTTAGCAAAACTTTTGAATGTTCAGAAAACTTTCCACGGAAAAGTTTTATTTTGTCTTCCTACGTCTCTACGTCATTTTTTAATTACAGGGATTTCATGGAAGAAAATATTTTGCATGATATATTCCACTAAACACCTCACGCAGTTCGACCAAATACTAAACGAAATCTCACGTTTGTAACAATTATTTTTCAGGCTAGCAATTCTCTAGTCGTACTTGTGAGTTGCAGAAACCATGAAGCTTAGGATTGTGTCTACCATGCTTAAATATTGACAAAAACATTGGATTTGTATTGAGCTTTGTGAAGAGATTTTGTAGTTGGTTATCATGCTCGGAGCGGTAGCGGAGAGCGTGACGCAGTCCCCACACCCAAAAAAAACGTCCACAAACCCAAAAAACTCCATACAAAAACCATTGGGACAAGACACGATATATAGGCGAACTTTTGAGTTTTTTCCAACGAGCCCACACTCATCAAATCTATCTACTTTTCTTTTTCTCGAGAACCGCCTGAGCGATTTTCTTAAAATTTTCAGGGAACGTCAGTCTCGGCCCCAAATGAAAAATTTCATGTGCCGCTTTTCCGGGAAAATTCTGGAAAAGCCGTGGCATGTGGAAAAATGGTCAATTTTGAGGGTTTTTTAGGTAATGCTCGGAGTTTCCGAATTTTTGGTTTTTTCGGGAATATTATAGAGTTTGATCAGGAGAATTTTTTGGGATTTTCAGAAATCTTTAAAAGTGACGCCATCTTGGATTTTTGTTAGGTATAAATTATGCTTCTTTGGGTTTTCGAATTTTGGCTCCGGAATGATAACACTTGCAGAGTTGGTTTCTTTTAGAAAGTTATAGAGTTTCATCAGAAGAATCTTGGATTTTTTGTTAAATTCTGAATAAGAATACCCAGACAGTTGCTTTCTTCAGGAAAGTTATATGAATCACTGAGAAGAATTGGTGACACGAAATGTTCTGAAGGTAGCCGAAGGTGACACGAAGTGTTGCGAAGGAGGCCGAAGGTGACACGAAGTGTTCCGAAGGTAGCCGAAGGTGACACGAAGTGTTCCGGAGGTAGCCTAAAGTGACGCGAAGCGTTCCGAAGGTAGCCGAAGGTGACACGAAGTGGTTCCAAGGTAGCCGAAGGTGCACGAAGTGTTCCGAAGGCAGCCGAGGGTGACACGAAGTGTTCCGAAGGCAGCCGAAGGTGACACGAAGTGTTCCGAAGGCAGGCGAAGGTGACAAAAAGTATTCCGAAGGTAGCCGAAGGTAATACGAAGTGTTGCGATGGTAAAAAAATTTTTTTGGTGAAAATTTTTTTAAGGAAAAACTTTTTTAGTAGAAAATTTTTTTTCGGAGAAAGTTTTTTTTGGAGAAAAATGTTTTTCCGAAGAAAAAGTTTTTTGAAGAAAAATTTTTTTTCGGCGAAGATTTTTTTGGAAAACAATTTTTTCTCGGAGAAAGTTTTTTTTCTAAGAAAATTTTTTTCGGAGAAAATTTTTTTCAAAAAATAGAAATTTTTTCAACAACTGAAAACTTCCAAAACGACTGATATCACAACTTGACCCGAAATCCAACGAGGTTAAGTCAATCAAACGAATAAAAACCCGCGACCAACATCAACCAATGGAAAGGAAATCTCCAGAGACAGATGCTACCTCCAAGACAGTAGTGGCACCGGCTCCTGTGAAACGACCCCCAACCATACTGGCCACGTTCTCATCCCGAGACTCCATGTCTACATTTCTTAATGCGTGTCGGATGAAGAAGAATATTTATACTAATGACATAGGAATTTCCGATAACAATAAGGATAATAATGATGAAGATAAGAAAAAAAATTTTATATTTGAAAATTTAGTACCTAGCTTAAGAAAATTATTCATGACAGCTAAAACTTTTCAGAAAACAAACAATTATAAATATTTATGGACGAAGAATGGCAAAATACTACTTAGGAAAGGAGACAACACTAAAATAATCCGAATATCTCAAAATACAGACTTTACAAAATTGGAAGCAGATAAGGACAGACAAGGTGATACTGTAGGCGGGAGTGCCGACGTGTAGTGGTGAGTTGACTTTGCCTCCTTCCTCACAATAATATATAACGATGACCTTCTTAAACAAGTTACTATCCCCTCTTACCACGAATAGATTTTTTGATGACACTTTGCTACTAAATAAGTACTTTGAAAAAGACTTATCCTCATTTTGCGGCATTAATTTTATGCAATTAAATGCCAGAAGCATAAATAGCTACGAAAAATTTAATAAATTCAAATCCTTCCTCATGAACATTAATTTCGATATTGATATTTTAATAGTAGGCGAAACAAAGCTAACATACGACATTGCCGGTCTACGAGATTTACCAAACTGGTGGATTGAGTCTTTATATAAGATTTATAAGATTTATATAAGATAT
The DNA here is from genome assembly GCA_029228625.1 of Pseudolycoriella hygida. NCBI lineage: Eukaryota > Metazoa > Arthropoda > Insecta > Diptera > Sciaridae > Pseudolycoriella > Pseudolycoriella hygida. The sequence continues at coordinate 30,412,375 of CM055404.1, forward strand.
ATATATGCACATCAAGCATAGGTTTATTGAAAAAATCGACTCCAAATTCTTCTCTATTTCTATTGAAATTTTTATTGGAGACAATGCAAAACCCATGCACATAGTAGGGTATTATAGACCCCCCCTAAATGGTAATGAAACGCCTTTCTTTAGGCACCTTCAGTGCATTCTTGAACAACCATCTCGACGGCGCTGTATAGCATATATCAACATTAACCTGCTTGAAAAACGTTCGCAAACCCTGTGCTCCTCGACGCAACATAAATACGCAAACTTACTGTCGTCATTCGACTACACGGTCGCAAATGATTACATCACAAGGCCCATTAGTGGGACTCTACTTGACCACGTTCTTTGTAACCTTGACAGCGACGTAAAGATGCATTGCAGTACAGTCAATGTTGACGATGATCTAAGTGATCACTCGGCGGTATTTACACACATTGATGTCAAAGTAGTCAACAAACCTAATCCTAGTCTTAAGCTCTCTACTGATTACGAAATGATGAAAGGAGTACTAGGCAATAAACTGACCGACTTCCCCATCTTACAATATAATGACCCAAATGCCTTTCTTAGAGATTTCATGACAATCCTCAAACAAAGCTACGATGAATGCACCACTTCAAAAATGATAAACACTGCCCGCAAACCTGAACTGTTCCCATATATGAATGACCATCTTCGTAGTATGTTATGTAAAAGAAAGAATTTATATGCTAAGTCTAAGAGGCCGAAGTACAGGCATGATATGACTATTAAATGCAAATTGAAAGCTCTGGACGCAGAAATTGACGACCTCCACCTCTTCTACAGTAACACGTATTATGAAAAAATGTTCAGTGATACGAGCAGCGTAAAAAGAACGTGGAGGAATATTAATCTAATATTAGGCAGAAAAAGGGCAAAAACCCAACCAGTTGAAAAATTAGTTGTAGGCGGAGTGTCCATAACAGACGACTTACAAAAAGCATCAGCGTTTAACACTTTCTTTTCTGAGGTTGGCCATAACATAGCTAAGAACTTCACAATTCAACGCGACATTAATGAGCTTTCTACTATGCGTAGCAATCCCAATAGTATTTTCCTTGAACCAACCTGTGAAAATGAAATACTTAGCTTGCTACTCAGCCTAGACGTTAATAAGAGCACAGGTTTCGACGAGATACCAGCATTAAGTCTTAAGATATGTGCGAATCAAATAGCACCAATCTTAACGAGCATTGTCAATCTCGCAATCTTCACTGGTGTCTATCCTGATGATTTTAAAACTGCTCGGGTGTCTCCCATACACAAATCGGAATCGAAAACTGATCCATCAAAGTATCCACCCATTTCAGTCCTACCAGTGATCAATAAAATTTTTGAGTTAGTTCTACAAAATCGGCTGACAACATTCCTGGAATCGAGTGCATTTTTGTATAAAAAGCAATATGGCTTTAGGAAAAAATCAGGAACTCATACGGCAACGTTTGAGCTTTTAAACAAGATTCTGTTAGATATCGACAGCGGGAAAGTTGTCAGTGCGGTATTTCTGGATCTCATGAAGGCTTTCGATTGTGTTGATCATGGAATTCTCATACAGAAACTAGAATGTTCAGGTGTACGCGGCATAGCCCTAAGTTTATTCAGAAGCTACCTCAGTAATCGCAAGCAATGTGTGACTGTTGGTGACAGCCAGAGCCCCCTAGCCATAATAAATATAGGTGTACCGCAGGGCAGCGTACTTGGACCACTCCTATTTCTAATCTAATCAATGATATTTTCCGACTGCCCTTAAAAGGAGAAATTCTCCTCTTTGCAGACGACACGGGAGACTTTTGTTCTAACGTCTCATTTGATCAAAACGTGACAGACTTAAACCATGACCTAGCCCTGCTTTGTGGATTCTTTCAAATAAATAAATTATCCCTAAACGTGACTAAAACTAAAGTGATGCACTTTCGCAAGAATATTACAATGCAGTCCGTAACTCAAGCTGTCATGTTGAATGGCCAAGAATTAGAAGTGGTCTATGTCTACAAGTACTTAGGCCTCACTATAGACGAACACTTGAAATGGGGTCCACACATTACCAAATTGTGCAAAAAACTAGCCTCAGTCAGTGGAGTGCTTAATAAGGCAAAGAGAATCCTTCCAAAATCTGTCCTCATGAAAATATACTACGCCCTTGCGCATTCTCATCTAGTATATCTGACAGGCGTATGGGGACAGGCAAGCAGAAAGAGTATTGCCCAGCTTCAGACCTTACAGAAGAGGTGCTTGAAACATGCATGCAAGCTACCTCAACACCACTCCACTGTTGACCTTTTTAAAGTCCAGTGCCGAGGAGTCCTAAATGTTAATAGCCTCTACAAGCTGAGCATTTGCAGTTACATGCACAATTCAATCAGAAATCAGTCACATAATACTATCACGTTCAGAAAGACTTCGCACAGGTATCAAACCAGAAATCGCAAACAGTTCTATCATGCAGCTACTAGAACGAAATTGGGGGAAGGAGCTCTTACAATTGCGGGGAGTGCCCTGTACAACACACTTCCGTCGAGTATTACAGTTTGCAACGCGTACTCGTTCAAGAAGAAACTTAAGGAATGGCTCTCGGAGCGCCACTACCCAGGTTAAATCTTTCGCATCCACTCAGTAGTTCTGAAGAAAAATCTATTCATGGTATGTATTTCCTCCAAGAGGGGATGTTATTTCCATTCTTTTTGTTAATTATTGTTTTTTAATATAAGATGAAGTGAGATCCTGGAAGCATAATCAAACTCACACATACTCGGCTACTCTCACCCTCAGCGTCAGCTTGTCTGTATAAGTATTGCCCTCAGTTTTGTAAATATAAAAATTAAAAAAAAAAAAAAATTATGAAAAAAAAAACGGAAAAATAATTAAAAAATTTTGTCTTATAAAATGCCATTCTTCCCCATTGATATCCATTATCTATATGATCTTTGCTATTGTTTTTGCGATGAGAAATTTGTGAAAGTAAAAATTTCTCTCCATCGCAACAGCATCAAAATAAAACTAATATAAATAAAATTAATTTTAATATAAGTTAAATATAAGTAAAATAAAATTAAATTAATGTTTCTTTAACGTGCCCAGCACACTGAAACTTAAATAATCATTCCTGAAATTGTAATAACTAAATGTCAAATAAATCAAAAATCAAATCAAAAAAACCTCTTTAAAGTTAGAGTGTGACGCAGTCCGTAAATCTGCTTGTAAAGTTAATGATATCGTTTGAGGTGACGCTATCGCTAATAATACACAGAAGTTTGTTTGAATGGAACCTTGTGTTCAAAGTTTTGACTTCCTGAAAAAATTGCAGCGCTTTGTTTAAAACAAAATTACGTTGTGTTAAAAATATTGCGTCACAAATGCCGGACCCAACGATGAAATAATTTTTTCTTCTTTGAAGAGCTTAAACTGTTAATCGTCAGCCGCAGAGACATTAGAGCAACAGTAGACATATGCCCTGGGTCCCTATTTTTAAAAGGCAAGAACGCTTTTCTCACATTTTCCTTTTCAAGTGAGAAAGAAACGCAGCCATCCGGTGAGAAAACATAGCACGACTTCTCGCTTATTGAAAATCTCTGGAAACATCATTGAAAAATTAATATTTCATTGAATGAGAGAACAATTTTGAGAACAATTTGAGTAAAGGCTCTCAGATCATAGCCGGATTATAAATTTCAAGTCGAAAAAATTTCTTCGTATTCTGGTATTCATTTCAAGTTCAGTCTGTTCTCGTTGCGAGCCAGAAATTTCTAATTTTCTGGTATATTTTACAGTGTAAAATCTACTACCGGAAAGGAGGTCAATAACCCTTATGCCATCACCTTGAAGGAATCGCTTGATATGCCAAAGGCAGAGAATGGTCAAGCAACTGTTATCCTGGCACCTTCTGAAACCCCCAAGTTTTCCTTAAGGCTAATGGATATCAATAAGATATTCAAGGGATCCGTACGTATCAGAATATATGTGGCAAACAGAGTTGATGTTTTGAAAAGACTCGAACGTATTAAAGTCAATATTGCCTTAACTCTTAAGAGTATGAAATTACGTCCACATTAAATTGTATTGGAATTTGCGAGAGGGCAATAATGAAAACCCCTTCTGAAAGCACAAAATTGACCTGCAAATAGACAAAGTTTTCCTCAATGTACTCTACAACATAGCAAGAAACCATTTTTTGTCTAGGGGCGACCTAAGTACTAACGTAGCGCCATGAGGAAATGCCTCGGACACATATACTTTCATATAGGCGAAAATGTTTCCCTCAATTTGCTCTGCAACATAGCAAAAAAATGTTTAGACCCTTACGAAAAACGAAGATCTTCGAAGAAGGGTCTATTGCGTTTACCATGACGTTTGTTACCAGTCGAATTTCGACTCAGGAGTAAGGGGGAGCATCTATCATGGTATCATCCTTAGATGCCAGCAGAAAAATCAGCAGTAAAAAAATGTCCGTCTGTCCGTCCATCAGCATCAACACGAGTAAAACTTGACGGATTTTCAAAAGGTAATCGAAATAGCTTTTATTGGATTGAATCTGAGCACTGTCGGCCCAAGTACCACCGAGCTAGGTTTGTTTAAGTGGTTTTTGGTCTTTTGTACATAAACTCGAGTAAATCATTTTCGATTTTCATAATTTTTTATTTGTTAAAAAAGTCTGGGCATGACCGACAATTTATGGAAGAACCTTTTTTGATTTTGAGCCATTAGACTTGATGACGGGAATTAACGCCCGGAAAGGGACCAACGTTCGGGAAATTATCGCTCGGGAATTAACGCCTGAAAAAATTGGAATTAACAAATTGTTGTCATTTCTGGGCAATAATTCCCCAGGCGTTAATTCCAACTTTTTCGGGCGTTAATTTCCGGGTGTTAATTCCTCTCCGGGCGTTAATTCCCCGGGCGTTAACTCATGTCGAAGATTTTCATATTTTTTTAAAGGTCGCATGGACGAAACTTTTTTGATTTTGAGCCCTTGGACTTTTTTTTATGCTACGTTGCAGAACTGATTGAGGGAAACATTTTTGTCTATGGAAGTATGTGTCCCAGGCATATCCTTGGTATGGCCCTAGATCAGCTCAAAATCAAAAAAGTTTCTTCCATAAATTGTCGGCCGTGCCCAGACCTGTAAAAAATATGAAAATCGGCGGCATGAATTAACGCCCGGTGAATTAAGAAGATTGATATTTGTGTACAATTTTTTGAAACACAGAAAGTGCAAAGAAAGTGCAGCGAGAGAATTGAATGGGTTCCACAAGGAAGTGTTTCTGGGCCTTTGTTTTTTCTCGTATGCATCAACGATATCCGAAATTACAAGCAAATATTTCTTAAAAAAAATGATTTATTGAACTTTAAAAATAAGTTAAAAAATACTCAGATATCTATCATTAAGCAAACATTAAAACGAAAATATTCTGATAGTAAGTCGGGTATGTCAAGCAAAGTACTAAAAGTATAAGGCACTTGTTTGAATACTTTTCTAAAAGATAGGCTTAACACTATGCTTAGCTTTAATTTAAAGTAGTTTTATTTTGCGTAGTGTCTTTTCGTGGAACTCCAAGTACCGTCGAGTGCTTGATCGACTGATGCGGAATCGTTTAGGTGAAGTTGCTTTTGGTGTTGGGGTTTGTTGGCTCTGGGTTGGTTTTAAAAGTATCTGAAAGATCGATGAATGACTTTATTAAGTTGTCTACTTTTAGCAAATTAATTAAAGAAATTCAAAAGATTCATCGAAATAAACTTTGAAAAGGTGTGCCAAAAAACTCAAAATAAATTATAGATAATAAGAAAAATTTTTTTGTTTGAGTGGCAGCTCACAACTTCTTTTTTTGAAATTATAACTCGTTTGAGCGAATTGGCATCTAAGATTCGGAGAATTACCGTGTCTCACCTTCGGTTGTAATCCACGCCATTAATGCGTCATCGGCTTATGTCAAAGTATACTGAATTTCATGATAATATGCGCAAACAGTCAATAACTCAACACTTGCATGTTTGCAGACTATGCATCTTATAATGAAACTCAGTATAGTTTGACATAAGCCGATAACGTACTAATTGCGTGAATACACGCTATAGCGTGGCGTCGGCTTATGTCACCGTATATGGTAACGAAATTCGTTAAATGGCAAACGACGAAAAATTGTCTGCTCATCCACGCTTTCTTCGGTCATATTCTTCACCTTCGTTTACTAAACTAGAATTCGGTCAAAATTTCAAAAAAGCTCTACTCACCTTAAAAACTACATAAGCGATGAGAAACAGGCTCAATGTCAGGAAAACCAGTCCTGGAGGTGTTGAGGTTACATTCAGGACTGCAATTAAAATCACCAGTTGCATGTAAGCGAAGGCAACACAGGAGTAGACACAAATGCTCAAATATCCATTCTGTTTCTTTTCTTTGCTGCCACGCAATTCGGAAACTGTTTGCTGTGTTTCAGGAACTTCTGGCTTTAATCGACTTTCGATTGAATTATCGTCATTAGCTTTAGACGCTTCAACCGTTTGCTTGGTATTTGAATCTGTGTGTAAAATTCTCACAAAGATCCCAACTTCGGATGTTTGAAGTTTGGCATAGTTTGGATTCTAGAGAGAAATATGAATATTTCGTTAATTGATTTTCTGTGGAATCGACAGAAAATCGAAATATTCACCTCAATTATAAGATCCAAAGCAAATACTTTTGTGAATATATCAAGCGACCACAACATGGCGATTGTGAATAGCTTACAAACGGGCAAAGCTACAAAATGAAAAAATTTGTAATTTGAAATACATTCGTCAACACAAACGTAAAATCCGTAAAACCTACCTAACACAACGAAAGCTACCTGCATCTTCGTTCTGAAATGTGTTATAACTTTTTCGAACAACTGTTTCAACGATTCTTTTGAAAGTTTAGAACCTGAAATTAAAAAAAATTGAAAATATTTTAAAAAGGACCATTGGAGGAAAGTATATTTTTTAAACGACGCCCATTCATAACCCCGGTGCATCCCAGAAAATTATCCATGCTCCGCCGATAAATCTGCGTGGCCTTCAGTTCGAGGATAGATTTTTGTGAGCGCCGATTAAAGCCCGTTCACAAATGACGTCACACTTGCTATAAAAAATTAGTATCCATAAAAAGGTCATAACTCATGCAGTACAGCACATTTTGTTTATGGGACTCTGGCTACCCCCCCAAACAGGGTGTGTTTAGGGGGTAGCCGGAGTACTATAAACGAAATGTCTCACCAGTTTGGATTTATGAAGTTTGTGCATTTTATAGCAAGCGTGACGTCATTATGGCAGCCGGACAAAACGACCCCTGGACAAAAAAACCCGGACAAAATAACCCCCAGAAAAAAAAACCCGGACAAATATCCAGATGACCAATAATCCGGATTATAACAAGGAAGGCGTTGCGCCGCAGGCCTGAACTATATGGGAAAAAAAGCGGGGTAGAGGGGCGGCAGCCCCCGCGATGGGGGGTAAAGGGGGTATCTCCCCCCATGCGGGGTCTAAGGGACGGAGCTCCTAGCGGGGTTTGGGGCAGAGCCTCATGCTTGTAAGGCGCCTGCAGGGCATACTGTATCGCCGCAGGCGCGGGGATTTAGGGGGTAGAGCCCCCTACATCATAAAAACAACATTTTTTTTTAACATTTCATTACTTCTTCAAACCGGTCAAAATAACCCCTGGGAGGATATTTCGTCCGGGGTTTTTTTGTCCGGGCTTTTTGATCTAGAGCCCATTTATGAACAGCCCCTTAGGGACATGGGACATTTATGATCGATTTCTTCATCTAAGAGTTCCCATTCCCGTCACATTGGTCGTTAATAAAAAATTGCCCCCTAAAGAGAGAGTTACTTAATTTTAGAACACAATGTGTCAGTCTATTCCTGTAGTAGGAATAAAATCATCGGGTTATGACTTACAGTAGAAAAATTCTTTTTTTTTGGACCCGTACGAAGTACAAGAGGTCCTATACGTTTACTACAAACAATTTTATTGTAACATGGGGTATATCGAGGTGGGAGTGGGGGGATGCATCTATTATCGTCTAGAGATGAAGAATCAGCAATAAAAAAAATGTCCGTCCGTCCGTCTTTCCGTCTGCCCGTCTGTCCGTCCGTCTCCACTTTTTTTTCCAAACGGCTCAACCGATCAGCGTAAACTTTTTTTTCCCTGAAAGGTACAAGTTCAAGTTCGAAGATGAGCAAAATCGATGAAGTGGTTCTGGAGATATGGTCGATGAAGTGACCAAAAACATGATTTTTCGAAGGTCGGTGAAGCTTTTTCGCAAATATCTCAGCAAGTATAGCACGGACATTCCTCATTTTGGTGTCAAATGAAAGCATTTGATGTCACAAAACTGGGAAAAAATTTTTGTTGGAATCAGTACAGGGGTCTGGGCACTGGGACCAATGGAATGGACGAAATTGAGATTCTTGGCCATGTACGAAAACAGTTTTTCGTTCGTCTATATTTCCTTAACTATGCAATATGGAGATTTACTGTCAAAGGCAAAGTTGTAGAGAATTAAATTTAAGCGAACACGTGTTTCATGGTTTTGGGGAAATATGGCCAAATCCTGGTATATGGCCACTTCCATAATTGGGCAAGATGACCCAGATCTTCAGAACTGTGACCCAGATTCCAGAACTATGAGAGTTACAAAGTTGGTTCCAAAGGCGAAGTTATAGAGAATTAAATTTAAGCGAACACGTGTTTCAGGGTTTTCGGGAGATATGGTCCAATCCTGGTATATGGCCACTTCCATAATTGGGCAGGATGGCCCAGATCTCCAAAACTATGAGAGTTAGAAAGTTTGTTCCAAAGGCGAAGATATAGAGAATTAAATTTAAGCGAACACGTGTTTCAGGGTTTTCGGGAGATATGGTCCAATCCTGGTATATGGCCACTTCCATAATTGGGCAAGATGACCCAGATCTCCAGAACTGTGAGAGTTAGAAAGTTGGTTCCAAAGGCCAAGTTGTAGAGAATGACATTTAAGCGAACACGTGTTTCAGGGTTTTGTTGAAATATGGCCCAATCCTGGTATATGGCCACTTCCATAATTGGGCAGAATGACCCAGATCTCCAGAACTATGAGAGTTACAAAGTTGGTTCCAAAGGCGAAGTTATAGAGAATTAAATTTAAGCGAACACGTGTTTCAGGGTTTTCGGGAGATATGGTCCAATCCTGGTATATGGCCACTTCCATAATTGGGCAGGATGGCCCAGATCTCCAAAACTATGAGAGTTAGAAAGTTTGTTCCAAAGGCGAAGATATAGAGAATTAAATTTAAGCGAACACGTGTTTCAGGGTTTTCGGGAGATATGGTCCAATCCTGGTATATGGCCACTTCCATAATTGGGCAAGATGACCCAGATCTCCAGAACTGTGAGAGTTAGAAAGTTGGTTCCAAAGGCAAAGTTGTAGAGAATGACATTTAAGCGAACACGTGTTTCAGGGTTTTGGGGAAATATGGCCCAATCCTGGTATATGACCACTTCCATAATTGGGCAGAATGACCCAGATCTCCAGAACTATGACAGTTACAAAGTTGGTTCGAAAGGCGAAGTTATAGAGAATTAAATTTAAGCGAACACGTGTTTCAGGGTTTTCGGGAGATATGGTCCAATCCTGGTATATGGCCACTTCCATAATTGGGCAGGATGGCCCAGATCTCCAGAACTATGAGAGGTAGAAAGTTGCTTCCAAAGACAAAGTTGTAGAGAATAAAATTTGAGACAACACTTGTTTCTGGGTTTTAGGGAAAAACGATGTAGTCCTTGGATATAAGCTTTTCTAGATTTTCTAGAGACGTACTTCGGTAGGGGCTTTGACATTACCTTGGGTAATTTCTATGGATCTTTGAAATTCTTACAGTTATAAAAGAACAGAAAACGTTGGATTGTTTGCTTATTTGTATATTTAGGTACGTTCGAGTCACTTTGCCACATCTATTCTGATACGTACGGGTCTTTGGTTATGTTTATTTTATTAGATTCCCCTAAAATGTTACCACTTACGATACCATGCTTTCGTACTCTCACACATTTACATATTTTTTTAATGTTTGAGCACGGCACATCTGTTTCTAATAATTTAAAGAAAATTGTTTTAAGTATACAGCATGTCGCTTAACTGTAAGAAATTGCCAACGAATTTATAGTTATGCATTAACGTCCGGTGAACCGGTGCACATAGTAGCAATAAATGTTATTAGAGCGAGAGGCACTATAAATTAATAAATTTTTGTCCTGTGAATCCCTTTCCTTCTACCACAGAACTTTCCCTGTCAACCCCCCCCCCCCGTGCTTTACCCATAGAATGTGTCATTAGTATGTTTGTCCGTATTTAGCTATAAAATCATGGATGACGCCACTTGAGAAAAGGGAGTAGTTCTATATTGCGACGTTAATTCAGCTATGAAAAACATAGATGTCGCTTGAGGTTCGGGGCGAGACAATAACAAGACACAGTCTATTACGATCGCTTTAGAGCTGCCTTCAACCAGAAATTTAATTTCAAACTCGATCTAGGTAGCATTTTGTTAGCGTAAAAGGAAGCGCACGGTAACGTTTATCTTAGTTGTTCGCAACTCATCAACTACAAAGGGACAAATATAAAAAATGGCAAAAAGAACAACTTTTCGTTCTTCAGTTAATTTACGGCAAAAGAGTTGTTATATCATCGGTAAAGCTATGAGTAGTTGAATGACTTCCGCTCTTGAAAAATCCCTGTACCCACCAAAATGCTGATCGACATATTCAAATCATCGCTATTTCTACAACAAACCCTCGTCATTCATCAGAGAGCCAAACTCAAAATTTCAGTCTATCTACGCTAAAACTCACCTGCCAAATAAAATTGATATGTTGCCGAGCATTTGAACTTCTGGAATGAACTACTTCGTGTTAAAATACTTCCACGTTTGTCTGCAGACAAATCTGGCGTAACTTCCAATGAAGACATTTTGATTTATTTACTTTACACTTTTCTTGTCCAAAACAAGGATTTCTTTTAAAAATGTTCACAAGGACAATGAAATCACAGTAAGTTTTTTTTTTTACTTTGATTCAAGTCGAATCAAACAAAATATTTAAAAACAAAATTAAAAATAAAATATCGAATATGGAAACCCAAAGTGTTTAACACTTAGAATAAATTAATTTACGAAATTAAATTCAATTTTCACCGTCTCTTCAAAGAGCTGAAGCTAAATTATAGTCAATGCAATTATTTCAAATTTCAATTTATTTAAACTTTGTCCAGCTTCATCCTTAGGGTTCCTTTTGATTGGTGTAAGTTTCATATCACAAATTGAGCAGAAGAAATTCAATTCAAAATGAAATTTCTTCTTTAAATGCAATATCTCCCACAAAGAAAATAATTCAATTCAATTAACTATGTGCATACAGACACTGAACCAACAATCTGAGTGAAATTGTTTGCTTTAGACCTTAAACAAGCAACAGACAAAATTCAACTGAAGAGTACAGTAAATTATCTTGATGTTTTATAACACATTATACATAAACCAAATCGCTTTTCAGAGGATTTTGTCGATGTTTGATTGTATGAACGCTTCGGCCTTTTTTAGGGTATTTCCATTCATCATTGCGTTGATTTTATACAATTCAGTATACGAGCAAGCATAGAACATTATATTAATGCACCAAGCACAATGAATGGTAGACAAGAATGGAATAAGAAAAATGTTTGGACCCGTACGAAGTACAAAGGTCCTATACGTTTACTACAAACAATTTTATTGTAACATGGGGTATATCGAGGTGGGAGTGGGGGGGATGCATCTATTATCGTCTAGAGATGAAGAATCAGCAATAAAAAAAATGTCCGTCCGTCCGTCTTTCCGTCTGCCCGTCTGTCCGTCCGTCTCCACTTTTTTTTCCAAACGGCTCAACCGATCAGCGTAAACTTTTTATTCCCTGAAAGGTACATGCCTCCCATGATTCAAGTTCGAAGATGAGCAAAATCGATGAAGTGGTTCCGGAGATATGGTCGAGGAAGTGACCAAAAACATGGTTTTTCGACGGTCGGTGAAGCTTTTTCGCAAATATCTCAGCAAGTATAGCACGGACATTCCTCATTTTGGTGTCAAATGAAAGCATTTGATGTCACAAAACTAAGCAAAATTTTTTGTGGGAATCGGTACAGGGGTCTGGGCACTGGGACCAATGGAATGGACGAAATTCTTGGTCATATACGAAAACAGCTTTTCGTATATATTTCCTTAACTATGCAATATGGAGATTTACTGTCAAAGGCAAAGTTGTAGAGAATTAAATTTAAGCGAACACGTGTTTCAGGGTTTTGGGGAAATATGGCCCAATCCTGGTATATGGGAACTTCCATAATTGGGCAGGATGAACCGGATCTCCAGAACTATGAGAGTTAGAAAGTTGGTTCCAAAGGCGAAGTTGTAGAGAATTAAATTTAAGTGAACACGTGTTTCAGGATTTTGGGGAGATATGGTCCAATCCTGGTATATGACCACTTCCATAATTTGGCAGGATGACCCAGATCTCCAGAACTATGAGAGGTAGAAAGTTGCTTCCAAGGACAAAGTTGTAGAGAATAACATTTTAGATAACACGTGTTTCAGGGTTTTAAGGGAAAATGACTTAGTCCTTTGATATAAGCATTTCTAGATTTGAATGTTCTGAGACGTACTTCGGTAGGGCCTTCGACATTACCTTGGGTAATTTCTTTGGATCTTTGAAATTCTTACAGTTATAAAAGAACAAAAAACGTTGGATTGTTTTCTTATTTGTATATTTAGGTACGTTCGAGTCACTTCACCACATCTGTTCTGTTTGTCACATGTATTCTGATACGTACGGGTCTTTGGTTATGTTGATTTCTATTTTCTGTTCTACTTTCGGAAATCTAATGCTTCACGCACTATGTGCGTTAGGAAAGATATAAATATTATAGGAAATTAATCCACGCTTTTAGTGAGACGACATGTCGTCGGTGGCTTGTGTCAAAGTATACCAAATTTCATGATGAAGTGCATAAGCTGACAGGTACACAATTTTTCGACAGATGACATTTGATGAATGTGCTTTCGCATAAGCCCACGCCCGCCGCACTAAAAGCGTGGATTGAAGTTCGGCATAGGCTTTTGTCAAGTATAGGGAATTTCATAATGACAGACTACTTCCCAGTAAAAATTGAATGGTTTGACAGCTGCACGAGGAGCAGGTAAACCTAGAAAATAGTTTTACACTCAAAAGATAATCGATTGTTAAGAAAATCCTCATATTAATTGAAAATCCTCAAAAAATTATTGGAAACCAAAGGAAATCCTTGGAAATCAAAGAAAATCTTTGAAAATCTCTAAAATTCGTGTAAAAATGCTTGAAAATACTCGAAAATTTACAAAAAAAACCTTGAAAATAAAAGAAAACGATGGAAAATCATTATAAATAAAAAAAATCCTTTGATAATTTTTTTTTCCAAGAAAATCCTTTGAGGATTTTTTTTTCAAGAAAATCCTTTTGTACTCAAAATTCACGATTATCTGCCTCTCACAGCTGTATCTAATCTTGCAATTTAGGGACTTTGACAGAAGTCGATACGAGATTAAACAAGTAAATTGTGAACAATTTATGGTGTTTTTTGACGAGCGTCGACTTCATAACGGCTCATCATGAAATTCGTTATATTTTGACAGCGAAGAAAATCACAAAAGGCTGAAATATTGTGATTCATGAAAATCGTCGTCAATGATCAAGATGCAATGAATTGAATGACGAGTTCGAAGCTTGAAATTGAATAAAAAATTTTTTTGTCAACTGATTTACCTCGGTAAGAATCTAATCTTTTTTATGTGTATTGCACTAGACGGTCGTAAAAAAGTGTTCCCATTTCGATCTTGTTAATAAAATATTAATAAAAAAATTGAATTGTAACACATAACTCGGCTAGGTGTTCCTATTTTCAGAAATACAATGTCTAAAACTAGCCTAAAAAAGTTTATTGAACTTTGATCTCATTCACCGATAAAGTGAAGGCTAAATTTATTCCACAAGCGATCAATTTTCTTTATTTTTAATATTTACTCAGCCATCTAAGTACATTAAAGTAGTAAATTAGGTCTCGACAAACTCTTGCATACGACGTTGTGTGGATCGTCACGTACCCTGAGATTTCTGAAGTCACTATCAGTATGTAGTATGAATATGCTATACTACTTCAAGGTTTAACGTTTTTGTTGAAAGATATAAAGTCTGAACGGATGCACAAAATATCAATTAGCAAAATGTTTTTGTTTAAAATAGTGAAAGTCATTTTTATGGTGCGGTCGCAGCTGGAGCTTCTTTGTTTATTGGTTCTGTCTAATAAAAAAAAATGCTGGAGCCATGAAAAATTATTTTTGTTGTTACTGTACAATGAAGTGTTATCGCTTACGTTCAAAATTTCACAAAATCAAGTAAAATATGAAGCAGAAAATGTGACGGTCTACAAACTTTCGTCCCTGTATGAAAATTCAACTTAACAAAAAATAAAGAAAGTTCGTCAAGTTGAATTTTGGTACAAACTTGACGCGTTACAAATACAGACTTCACAAGCACATTCCTGATCCTGAACGTAACATGTTTTCACAAGCTAACGACGTATTGTGGCGAAAACGACTAGCATGTAAGTTTGTGTTAAAGGGCCATTCAATTAGTGCACTCGCTAAAAAAGAACGAACTTTATACCCCCCACGCACGCAGAAAAACATGCAAAAAAAAGTCAAAATGTATGGAACACACGCTTTTCTCAAACGCCCTCACCCCCCAAAAAAGCGTGCGCACTATTTTAATAAAGTTCAAAAAAACGTGTGTTTTTGATCACAGTCGAGAAGGGGTGGGGGAGGTGTTTTGTAGAAGGAATTCATAACATCGTAGGACGTATTAGGGGCCATTCATAAATGACGTCCGGTCGGTAGGGGGGGGGAGGGGGTTTATGAAAACCGGACGAATTCGGACGTGGGGGGAGGGGGCGTTGTGAAAAGCGTGACGTCGGGTTGGCAAATTGTAGTTGTGTCAAATTTCTGTAACGAATTTAGAACTGAGAATATGCTCGAAGTTGTTTGTCGAATCACAGAAACACAGACGTAGCCAAAAGTTTTCCTGTAATTTCTTTGACAAATCACTCTGACAGTGTGTTACAAGATAAGCTGGAACAATTGTATTATGTGATCCAGGAAGAGAACATCTACAGCTTTTCAAGTCATATAATACTATTGTTCTAGCTTATCTGGTGCCGGAGATATTCAATGAGGCGTCTGAAAAAAGAGAGTTTGTTATAGAGAGAGTTAAAAAATACATTTTTTTGTGAAACTCACATTTTTTTATTAGCGGGGGGGGGGGGAGCGGTCAAAGCCGGAGGAGGGGGTAGGGGGAGTCAAAAAGCTGTCAAAATAACCGGACGTCATTTATGAACGGCCCCTTAGAGCTTTTGGATACTTGTTAAATCGAACTGCCTAACTGCCCTTATGCGTTTACTAAGACGTTTGTAAACCATTCGAATATTTTTGGCAATGAAAGTATCCTTAGGGCCCAGGTCGGATCTAGATTCAGCTCTAACCAAATTTTTCCTTAAACATTATTTTAAAAGGAAACAACTTTGACAATTTTTTTAACAAATAATTTTTCCTAATCTTAAAATACTTTGTATGTTTCGCGCATATAAAACGCGCTTTATTTGAGCGAAAAACTCCATATAAAGAAGGCTTTCCAATTCGTGTATAAACATACACCAATATATAAGCTTTACACTCGAACTGTAAAAGTATATGAGTTTTACAGTAAAATTGTAAAGTTATATAGTTGACGCGTTTATATGCAAATAGAATGTGTGTTCTGTTTTGAATCAAATAAAGTGCGTTTAAGCGTTAAGGGTAATAACTATTATGCTTCTGTAGTGATAACACGAACATAACGAGCGAGCTTGCGAGCAATTGTATGTGTCTTATGTACAAGATAGTAATGTGTGTGTATCACTGTAGAAGCATATAATTGTATCTCATCGTCGAAACACGGCAATAGTATAACGTCCCTTACTCATAATCTTGATGGCTGGGTGGGTCAGAGCTTGGGTATGTACATGAACTCAATTTTTTGATCAAAGTTCAAATCCAAGTGATTGATTTTTTTTGTTGAATATTTACCACTTTTTATTCTTCCAATAATAAGGTTTTTAAAAGTAACCCTAGCACTGAATTTTAATGAAATCCATCCAAAAAACAATAATCCTTTGCAACATTCAATCTTTTAGGTTTTCATTCGATTGTGGCTATAGAACAAACTATACTGGCATTTATTGGACCCGTACGAAGTACAAAGGTCCTATACGTTTATTACAAACAATTTTATCGTAACATGGGGTAGATCGAGGTGGGAGAGGGGGGGATGACGAATCAGCAATAAAAAAAATGTCCGTCCGTCCGTCTCCACTTTTTTTCCAAACGGCTCAACCGATAACCTTAAACTTTTTTTTCCCTCCCATGATTCAAGTTGAAAGATGAGCAAAATAGATGGAGAGGTTTCGGAGATATGGTCGAGGAAGTGACCAAAAACATGGTTTTTCGAAGGTCGGTGAAGCTTTTTCGCAAATATCTCAGCAAGTATAGCACGAAAATTCCTCATTTTGGTGTCAAAACTGGGAAAAAAAATTTTGTGGGAATCGGTACAGGGGTCTGGGAACTGGGACCAATGGAATGGACGAAATTGAGATTCTTGGTCATATACGAAAACAGTTTTTCGTCTATATTTCCTTAACAATATGGAGATTTACTGTCAAAGGCAAAGTTGTTGAGAATTATATTTAAGCGAACACGTGTTTCAGGGCTTTTGGGAAATATGACCCAATCCTGGTATATGGCCACTTCCATAATTGGGCAGGATGACCCAGATCTCCAGAACTATGAGAGTTAGAAAGTTGGTTCCAAAGGCGAAGTTATAGAGAATTAAATTTAAGCGAACACGTGCTTCAGGGTTTTGGGGAAATATGGCCCAATCCTGGTATATGGCCATTTCCATAATTGGGCAGGACGACTCGGATCTCCAGAACTGTGAGAGTTAGAAAGTTAGTTCCAAAGGTGAAGTTGTAGAAAATTAAATTTAAGTGAACATGTGTTTCAGGGTTTTGGGGAAAAATGACTTAGTCCTTGGATATAAGCTTTTCTAGATTTGAATGGTCTGAGACGTACTTCGGTAGGGCCTTTGACATTACCTTGGGTAATTTCTATGGATCTTTGAAATTCTTACAGTTATAAAAGAACAGAAAACGTTGGATTGTTTGCTTATTTGTATATTAAGGTACGTTGGAGTCACTTTGCCACATCTATTCTGTTTGTCACATCTATTCTGATACGTACGGGTCTTTGGTTATGTTTTGATATCATTGTTGTTAAATTACAAAAATCATGAATAGGCACTGAATAAAGTTTAAAAATGTCTTTGAAACACTTACTTACTTATCAGCCTTTCTAACCCAAGCGGGTTTTGGCTGACTCTACAACGTTTCTCCAGCTGGAGCGATCCTGGGCCAGACTTCTCCAACGTGGTCGTCGTTGTTGAATCCGTCCGTTTATCCGAGGCTCATTGTAGAGTTTCTTGAACTGTGATTTTTTTACGAGGAAGAGGCGTTAACACTTCGCTCAACCCACTGATCCGTTTCCCCGACAACCCGTAAGCAAGTTGTCAGGTAGCACTCTTAAGTTTAGCACAAAACTCCGAAGAGAATTGAGGTCCCAGGGACTACGACGTGGACGTAAAAAGAGCACTTGATAGTTAGACAGTTGCACGCCTGGCATATGACCCGGACTACCACACTCCGCTCATATGCTATCAAGCGCTACCCTATTTAACTACCCAATCCCCAAACACTGACTTTCAATTTTTCTCCAAAATCTTTTTTAAAATTTTTTTAATAAAAAAAAAATTCGAAGAAATAAAAATGGTGAAAATTTAACATTCCATATAAGTGTGAAAGAGACGAATATGGCTGTCGCTGTATATTGCAATCACATACACAGACGTGCATTCGCTACACATTTTACGTGTACTACGGCAATACTCCATTCAGTTGCACAATGTCAGTAGATTCATTGGTGGAGTGGTTAGCGTAGTTTGCTATCATATGGGGCACCGGTGTTTTTTTCTTTGAAAATTTGTTCGGTAATAGTTATTTTCATGCTTGTTACCAGGGACGAAAAGAAAAATGTAATCCCACGCGGCGAAAGCGAAAGCTTACATTTTTCAACTTTCGTCCCTGGTAGCAAGCATGAAAAACTTAATACGCAACACGGTAAAGAATTTTCGGCCTACTCCCTTGTTGCGTAAATAACTATTACACTACAAGGGAGAGGTACGAAAGTATCTCCGAGTGGTGTATTATATTTTTCATGCTTCATATGCGGTGCGAAAGTAAAAATTTCATCCCACGGTGCGAAAATTTGATTTTGTGTTCGTCCCATGAGATGAAATTTTTACTTTCGCACCGCATATGAAGCATGAAAAGAAATTTTCCCAAGAATACGTAAAAAATTTAGCTCCCTAGCGTTTATGGAGTAGAATTTAATGTATGGAATACTCACGACGATGAGATAAAACTATTTATACTGCAAGAACTTTACGAGTATTTTATGTTCTTGAAATGGTAAATAGGTTCTCGACTGCGTCTCGAACCATTTACCATTTCTCGAACATAATATACCCTTTACGGTTCTTGTAGTATAATAGTATTTTATGCTACAAGAACTTTAAAATGGTATCTCGGTTCGAGGTGGAGTAAATGGTTCGAGAGGAAGTTGAGAACCTAGTTTACGACACCGAGAACCGAGATATCATTTTACATTTCGTGTAGCATAAAGTGGACTTTACAGTAGAGAGGTACATAAAATACTATTAAAAGTCAAGGGGCCTAGTTGCAACTGTAAAATGAATTTTTTGTAGTTCTTAGTTCATTTTATCAAGGAGAAATAGCGAATCTAAAATGTAAAGTAGATAGCAACCCAAAATATTCTTCTGATTCAATCTGTAAATGTTCCAAATTGCTTAAAATTCAATATCAAGGTCATTCAGGTTAGAGATTAATTTGTAAAAATATAAAAGAACAAGCACCGAGACATAAAAACCAAAACAAAAATAGTCGAAGCTTAAAATCTAGAGACTTGTTTGCCTCTTTTTTGAAATTATAATTTCCTTTCGAGAATTTGCTTATGATTTAAGAAGCTATCATATTTTGTTGTTATGCACGATAACCTGCATGGTGATTGTGTCCCGCTTTTTATTTTCTATAAAATGTTTTATCTGCTCAAAAAATTAGTAATGTTGTTTTTATGATTTCAGTTCAGCCACTTCAACACAGACAGCTGATAACAATCTCTAATAACCCCAAGTGATTTAACTTCTCGAAATAAAAAATGTTACATTCAGAGGTTAAGAGCTCACTTATCGTACTGAAAAATGTAATACCTGTTTTATAATATTTTGGGTGTAAGGAATAGATAAAACTTTTGAGTGTACGAACGTGACAATAACAACTCAATCAAATTTAGAACAGATGTAACTTGCATGGATGTCCGTTTGAATTTTCTTGGTAGACTTTATGATGAGACGAAGCTTGCGTGATGGTAGGGTACACACTCTCCGGAGAAAACAACACACTTCAAACTTACACTACTTCGATTGGACATGCCATTTAGAGTCTAGCGATATTCAAGTAATTTTCCATCAAAGATGCAAAGGTGTTCCATTTGTATATATTGCAAGTGTTCTACCACACTGACTGGTTGTAACCCATAAGTTTTGTGTGAGAAAAAACACACTACACGTTCGGTTCAATAAATTGCTAATGAGTGATAAGCACTTCAGTATATTTTTACTTTGTTTAACACTTCCGCCAAGTGTTAATGCACTGATTTTACAGTGCAAACGTAAATGAAGATCATTAGTTGATAACGTCTCTGATTAAACAAAATAAATGTCTACTTTGCATAATTAATTTCTCAACGAATGCAATACCAATCAAAAGGTTTCAAAAAAAGAGTTAGGGGAGAGCGGAATATGCTGACAAAATTAAGAGATGAATGAGGCTAAAATGAGAGTCTTTTTTCAGAACACTAAGAAAAGGTTCATTTCATTCATTTCCATATATCCAAGTATAATTTTCAGGGTAAAAGAAACATTTGCGTAGCTCCAATTGTCTTTGAAACAATTCGAAGGAGCTACTTAAATGAAAAGATTAATTAAATTTATAAAAACACGGATTCAAACACGGATGAAGAAAATTCACATTGACTGCTTGCATCTCAGATATACCTGAGATGCAATATAAGAGCGCGTTCGAAAAGTAAAATGTTTCACTGAGTTTATGCTGTCATTGTTAACTTTGAGGTTAGATTCTTCACGGCCAAAATCGGTCGGTGAAGAATGTGAGAAATGTCCTGAAGATTGTTTGCTGTTGTCATCGTTTGTAAACATTAGTTCGTCAATTGAATTAAAATTGTCAGTATAGTGGCTAGGAGTGAAAGGGACGATTTTCGAAGGTAATAAATTAATTTTTAAGGCATGAAAGGCAATTTGATGGTATAAATTTTGAAACATTTTGTGAAATATTTTTATTCAAGGAAACCCGGTGAAACATTTCAGTTTCTGAACGGCTTTTGTCAGAAACTTGTCTAACATTCAATTTTGCTCAGGTTTCACTGAGAATTTTAGTTTTCGAACGCGCTCTAAAATACAAACGAGTGTACTCGTAGTGGCACTGAATGAGTTAATAGGCGAAAATAAAAAAAGAGCAATGACGTTCAAGAGCAAGAATCTAATTGAGGGGAGAATCGGAAACATAGGGGAAAAAATAGAGAAAGGAAAGGTGGGAGTGTCTCAATACTTCATAACAAAAAGAACTAATTTCAGATTCAAACATAAAAAAGGACACGTACGTATCAGAATGGTCGTTTTTTTCTTTGATTATTTTATTAAAACTGGTCATAAATGGCCAACCATTAATTTACATCTGAATTAGCTTTTGTTTTATAATTTCACAAAGAGTCCATTGATAGTCTTTGCACTTTGTCTGTTGATTGAGTGTTTTGGGATAGTGGGTAACTACTCCTGATTATTGACGAGTTCGTGTGGCTTAGTCCTCTTGAGCCGTCTTTTGCTCTGATCGGTGTCCAATAAGCGATGTGCCTCTGGATTTTCATGCTGTATGAGCCTCTTTTCGTGTTTCGTAGCAATCATTTTGATGACTTCAGCAACCATAGGAACGCCAAGGTCACGATGAATATTAACGCGTATGTACCAGGGGGCATTGGTGATAGTTCTTAAAACTTTATTCTGGATCAGAATGGACGTCACAAACAGATTAGATGTGGCAGACAGAATAGATATGGCAAATGGAATAGATGTTGCAAAAAGACTCGAAGTACCGAATTACGTCTTTTGATTCCTGAGATCTTTATTTTCCATCAACTTTCTAACTGCCATAGTTCTAGAGATATGAGTCATCCCTAAAATTCAAGAAGTGGCCATATCCCAAGGATTGGGCCATATTTCCCCAAAACCTTGAGACACGTGTTCGCTAAAATTCGATTCTCTACAACTTCGTCTTTGGAAGCAACTGTCTAACTTCCATAGTTTTAGAGACCCATACCCTCCCAATTCTAGAAGTTGCCATATCCCAAGGATTGGGCCATATTTCACCAAAACCCTGAGAAACGTGTTCGCTTAAATTTAATTCTCTACAACTTCGCCTTTGAAAGTAAATCTCCATATTGCATAGTTAAGGAAATATAGACGAAACCATGTTTTTGGTCACTTCTTCGACTATCTCCGGAACTACTTAGCCGATTTTGCTCATCTTCGAACTTGAATCATGGGAGTTTCAGATGATCGGTTGTGCCATTTGGGAAAAAATGTGGAGACGGACATGGAGATGGATCTTCACCGAATGGCAAAATTGGTTTATTTCACTTTGGTTGCGGATTGGCGGAGGCAATGCATTATAAAGAACGGGCCCAGAATAGAGTAGACATCTTTTACCGTAGCTGTCATGAATGGTAGGCCTCCTTAGTAAGTGGGAGAATCTGGTATTTTACGGGTTGGAATAACTAGGGAAGACGACAGAATGGTGCTTTAAGTCATTAACACTGCAGAAGATACAACATCATCGAGAATTCTACCATAAACAGGAGTTCTTTTGAATATATTGCAGGTAGTGTGTGTGTAGCTTTTAGAGCCCTTTTATGCAACTATATATATAATATATATATAATACCTATTCAACTAGAGCTTAGTGAGCCGACAGCCGAGATATGATTATCCCACGAAACAAACTCATCTAGTGTCAGACCCAGGCATTTCGCGGAGGAGAATTTCTCAATAGTCACACCGTTGAAAACTAGGGGGGGGGGGGGGGGGAGTCCATCAATCTTCTTCACAGAAGGCTTGCTGAAATGAATCAACTCGGTCTTACTCAAGTTCAAAGTCAGTTTGTTTATTCTAAAGTATTGAGCTATGACCTTAATTCATAGGTGAGATCGGAGATGTTTTAAGAAAATATTTGCCGAGGAAACGAACATGTTCGTATCATCAGCGAAGCCAAATGGCACAGACTTCAACGGTAGGTCAAAGAAATCATTAAGAAATATTATAAAGAGTAAGGGAGACAAAACACCACCTTGAAGGACTCCAATGTTCATATCAATTACACAATTGGCTTAGCCAAAGGTACATTGTACTATCCATTCCATTAAAAAACTGTACATGTGATCTTGAAGTTGTTACATCGTACACATCACTTTTTCATCATATACAACCATTTTCAAGTCCATTGTACATATCTTCCGTCGAATAAATGCAATTATACATAGTATACAATATATCTCTAACTTGTTCATAATTTACATCCTACTTGTGTGTGGTGTCGCTTAAACCATTGGTTTTGCTGGACGTATGTATATTGCACTCATGAAAACATGCTTTTATATGGAATTCAAAAAGCCCTAGCTTTCCGATGAAATCGGTGACGGCCCCTCTCTTGCTCTATTGGAAAGATTATTTTGTACCTCGAATTTCCATCTTCTGACCGATTTTCTACCGACTTGCGTTGCGGAAGCATCTTACGATTTCTTACATCTTACATTTCTTACGATAATTTACAAAAATTTGTCAGTCACCCGCTACTATAGATAAAAAATCTCTTCAAAATTCTCTGATGGTTTGAAACATCCCATAACTAGAGCAGCATCATTACCTTTTTGAATCGCCATGCTAATTCGTTGCTTCAGGAATGTTTTCGATCTTGGTTCTTCAGTTTTCAAAGCCAATTTCTTACCTACTACATTAAAACATTTTAAGGCTTCTGTACACCAGGGACCCATCGTTTCAACCGCAAAAGGGACGAAGAAGATTAATTGCGCTCTTGAGTTTTTTGTACTTGGATTCTTTTCTTTTTGCTTTCTCTTCAGCCGCTTTTCCTGCTGCTTTTATACTGTTTTGCAGATTGCTTGGGGCATATGTGTCCGTACATGTTGCGTACCACACTAATGTTTCTCCCCTGTTACCACGGGATTAAACTCACTCCGTCCACTTTTTTTCCATCTTCTCTAAACAGTCCGGGGGGCTCCAATCTAGCTTAATATTAAAAATAGTTGTTTTCATCTTTAGGGATTGAAACATTGTTTTTCATTCCTAATGTTCAGCTTTCGCATCTCTGGCTGCAAACGCCGCCATCTTCATTCTAATTGCAGTATAATCTTTGGCATTAGTCTAATTATAGTATATTTTAACATACCCCAATACACACGAGATGTGTACGTACGCGCGGGCGAAGTCCTAGCGAAAAGTACACATCGACTGTGTATTGGGGTATTTTGAAAGATATTTTTCTGTAATAGTGAGAGGTGTATTGGTGCGCATACCGCGGAATGCACATTTACGTCCCAAATGATGGGAAAATATTTTCCGTCACAACCAATACACTCTCACGTACACAGAAAAATATTATTGTACATTCTTGTAACAGTTTCCGTATGACGACAGACAAAGAAATTCAATTAGAAACATTTCTTTCAGTGATTCTTATTTTTAATTTTCGTTTTATTACCACATCAAAACTTGAAATGATTTCCTATTTTTATTCGTTTAACACCAGCACAGTTCCAAACACAAAAATTCTAGCTCAAAGGTCTAAAAAAATGAAATAACCCACGTGCATCGATGCAGCATAGAGTTACTTACATATGTTGAAGAATAAAGCGAAATGTTCACGTGAAGAGCTCATGCTAACAACATGACTTTCTTCAAATGTAAGAAAAAACTAAAACCAAAAATTAATGTTATTAAAGCGTCTATCTTCACCGGGTGTCACTGCAGTAAAAAGACTCGTCTAACGCTCAACCATAATTTTAGCCGGTGTTTCGATTGTTATTGAGATTATGAAAATTAAAAAACGAAGATACAGAAAGTGAATGCACATTAATGAACGCTGCGCTGGTGCGTTTGCACTTGTAAGGTGCACAAAAACGTACATTATAAAACGAATAATCGCATCCTAAAAATATATCTTATAGTAAGAGACACCCATTGATTCATCGAGTGACTTAATTTTGTATTTTCTTTTGAGTTTCGTTTCGGTTTATTTTCAAATATTTCTATTCGGAGTCAGTTTTTGATGAATGTCAACGATAATAATTTAGTTAAATTGACGTGAGTACAAAACATAAATTTGGTGGATCCGAAATAGATGAGCGTAAAAAAAGTATTGTGTTGCATTCAATGCACATTTAGTTGCAGTACGTGGAGCAGTGTTAGATGTTAAAAGTCGACAATTTTTAATCGGAATTGACATTATCGATATAGATTTCTACAGTTAGGGACGTATATAACGTAGTTGGTATCATACTGTCATTCTTTTTTGCCTCTGCGGACTTTGGGATGATCAGAGACCAAAGACCGATTGCGCTAGACATTTTTAATCATTTAATGATCTTCTGCTTTGAGAAATCACTTTAAATTATCTCATTGATATTGACAATTCCAAATTAAAATGAATTCGCTCTTTATTTATTACTATTTTGATTTCTTGTATCGTCTACGATCTGCTGTTTACTGACCATTCCGTCAAAAATTTTTGTTTCGCGACGTTCACGTACTGACGTTTAAAGTCTACCTCTTATTTGCCGGTTTCCATATTCTCTTGGACTGTCGTTGTTCATGCTGTTGTTGAAGAACGTGTAGTCGCTACTCGTCATAGAAGTTATCACTCTAATGAAATCAAACGCTAGTCTATCTAGCTATCCAATCCCACTTCCCGATAAATAATTCTTCAGCAATTACTATTCTCCTGGAAACAATAATGACTTCGAAGAAACGTTTAATCGAATATAATCATCGTCGACTCGTTCTTCGCCGCTACGTTTCGAATGCCAATGGTTTGTTGGAACCTATTCTCAAATTCACAAATTACAAATTGACACAAGCCAAGGGGTCGTGCACATATGACGTCACAACTGCTATAAAATCCAGTAAGTCCGTAAATGCAAACCGGTCAAAGGTTTTGCTTATAGCACTCTGGCTACCCCCAAACACACCTCCTATTTGGGGGGTAGCCAAAGTTCCACAAACGAAATTTGATGTTCTGACTGAGTTATGACCCTTTTATGGATACTAATTTTTTATAGCAAGTGTGACGTCATATGTGCACGATCCCCAAGGCACCATAGTGTATCAATTTGCACCGTAGTGCATCAATGTGTATATTGTTGTTTCAGGGCAAATGGGGCAAATGGAACTATGGGCGTACTTCTGAAAGTCATCAACTTAGTGAAATGCGTTATGTGGTCAATACATTTATTCTCATGTTGAACAACTTCAGAATCCTAAACAAATAGCAAAATTAGTTTATATAAAAACTTCAAACGAATTCCTGGATTCTTACATTTTAGTGCCCTTCGCCATACAAAAAGTTATTTCAACTGTATCAGCCTAAATGATTTCCTAATGTCCTTTATATATATAAAAATAATACATCTTCCTAATTCTTTACTAAAGAAAAAATATCGATCAAGAACTTACTTGAATTCAAAAAAATTTCACATGAAATCATAAACAAAAAATTACATGAAATTCGAACTCGATTGATTCGTCTCTATTAAAAAAAAAAAGAAATTCAATTCAATGACGTGGCTATGGCCATTATGTCGTTTTTAGTATTACCTTCTTTTCCTCTAGCCTTTAATTTCAATACTACTTTAAATCACGAATCAAACGATTAGAACTATTCATTAATTCAAATTTTTCAAATAGACCAAAAAAAAAAATTTAATTATTTCAGACTGCACTTCTGTGCTAAATTGAAATTAGGAATGATAATTCTGCAACAAATCAAAAGCGAACACGTATCTACCAACACGATGAACTCACCGAAACTCCCACTCTTATTCTTTGTTGTGTCGGCTGGGTTCATCACTATCTTTACCGGGTGTCGTTGTAACGTCAACAGTGTATGTGCACCGTAGTGTATCAATGTGCACCGTAGTGCATCAATGTGCACCGTAGTGCATCAATGTACACCGTAGTGGATCAATGTGCACCGTAGAGCATCAATGTGCACCGTAGAGCATCAATGTGCACCGTAGAGCATCAATGTGCACCGTAGTGCATCAATGTGCACCGTAGTGCATCAATATGCACCGTAGTGCTTCAATGTGCACCGTGATGCATCAGGGTGCAACGTAGTGCATCAAGGTACAACGTAGTGCATCAAGGTGCAACGTAGTGCATCAAGGTGCAACGTAGTGCATCAAGGTGTAACGTAGTGCATCAAGATGCACTCTAGAACATCAAGGCGTACCGAGTTACATAGAGTTGGTTTTATTACACTGATTCTATTGAAAATTTTAGCTCCTAAGTAAATGGGTGATGCTCATTGACAGACCTGCTTGCACTCTGCCACTGATATTCACCGGATCGTGCTCAAATACGATTCTTCATTACAATGAGATGGGATGGCATAGTGGTGAACGCGCTTGCCTTCCACGCAGAAAACCCGCGTTCGATCCCCTGGATGTATAGGATTTTTCTGTAATAAATTATCAATATGGAACGTCCCTAGGCCTACCCAAGCCTCAGAATCTGGGTAGTTTCGGTATTCGATGCACGAAACGAGAAATTAGGTACACAAATGAGTGACGTCACTCACGCATTGAGAAAGGTGAATTATTTGTACCATGACCATGGCACCTGGTGCCATCTTGTGGACGGAAGAAAATCGATGTGGAATTTCGTTGACATGTGAACCCAAATAGCCCCTCATAAATGGCGCTGTACTGGACATACACCCATTCGAAAAATATGGCGGACAACGAACGTGGTGTGAAAGATGATGGCCACTAAAGTGGATCGCACAAAATACGAACATTAAAACTTCGGCTCGTCGAACCTGTTACCTTGTAACCTCCCGATGAGAATACATCGTAAATATCAAATATAACAGTTGAAATATACTAATAGTTCTTAAGAATGTATTGTAAATAATATGAAAAAATTTATGTAGCAAAATGTAAGATATCAGATGTGAAAAAAACATACGATTAAATAAATTACAAGCGTCGCGTCGGCTTGTTTCTTATGAATATACAAAATTTACAAACATCACATGTTACATTTACAAAATTTCAAGACGAAATTCATAATATGTCAAGCGACGTAAAATGCTGCTTTTGTCAGCTTGTGCATGAAATTTCGTATGCTTTGATACAAGCCGACGACGCCTCAATATACGCGTGGGTTGACACGTTTAGTGCGACATTGGCTTACATCAAAATATGGTAAATTTCATGAAGAATTGTATAACATGTTAATCAGTTCGCAGTTTACTGAGTATATGACGTTTATGCATGTCATTGTTTTTGCGAAGAAAAAAAAAAGTTCGGCTAGCCAATTGCCCCCTAAGAAGGACGAAAAATATTCTGCGTAGTGCCCCACCCTGAGTTTTTCATGGATATTTTTTAGCCATTTTTTTGAAACGTTAGCAATAGACATGGAGTTGTCAAACAAGCACACAAATTTAATTTTTAGTTACTTGTATGTACACTGAGGTGGAGGAACTATTATTTTTTAGTGGATTTTCACTGTTGTGGTTTTGAAGTGCGCGTATACAAATCAGACTTTGTATGGTACCTTGCTGCAATTTTCCTACTCGTCACTAGGATATAAATGCTCTGAGTACTTAGCTCTAGGACTCAAAGAGGCAGGCTGTTTTCTTTATTCTAAAGACCGTAAAAAAGCGGACTGTCGCACGAACTACGGCTATTGTAGATAGAGTGAAGTCAAAGAAGTTGATTCCCTAGGTGCAGTGCACAGACGAACGGACTGGAAGTGTGAAAACATAAAGTAGCTATCGCTACCTAATAAAGTGCCAACCACAACTTATAGAACACAAACATAAACTCGTTCACCTTAAACAGTTTTTCGGTTCCAGCTACGGCCCTGTGGAACCCATTTATCATTAACGCAACTTTGTAAGTTTACTAATTAAAAACCGACTAAGGTGTATCTCTCACTCAAAAACAAATAACAAATTCGCTGATAAAATTGTTCAAAAAAATATTTTTTTCACCGACTAGACATAACAATTACTAAATTTATACCGAAATGTTCAGATAACCCATAGCAAGAGCGCGTGTTACATTGATGCATTTGCTTAAAGTATTACCAAAATTGCTACAAAGTTAGAAAATCGAAGACTCAGAAAACGTAGACCTTGCTCCATAAACGTGACAAACACAACGTGGATTCGTGCTTCCGTATCAATAATTTTTTTTCACTCAACAGCTTTGAAATGTTACATCATGCAAAATTTGCAATATTTTCCACTGTTTGAAGACAAAAATTTCCTGGGCTTGGATGTTGAAGCTTCAATATTGGGATAGTTAGAACGAAATGTTAAAGCGAAAAGTTGGAACTTCTTAGAAAATTCCTAATTCTTTCTTTTCAGTTCTTCCTTTGTGGTCGTAACGTTAATATAATGTTTCAACCCAATCTTTCCAACATTCCACTCTTTAATCCCTATCTCTTTTCTACTCATAGGGAAGACAAACTCTCAATTTTTTGGTCAATTTTTATTCACCAACAAACTCTCCATTCCTCAGCTCTGAGACTACATCACTACCACGAGGGTGTCACTTACTATAAAAATCTACATCGAATTTACAAAATTTTTTGGAGTTTTTGAATTTCGTCTACATTTTTAGATTTTATAGATTCCGTTTTTTAATTTTCAGTTTGTTAGAGGATTCGGCAACATCGACAAATTTGCGTTGCATCGAGTTACAAATCGATTGTTTCTTCTTCGGCAATAATGAATTATGAATGAATATTGGATGAATAAGTGACATCCCTGTAAAGATTGGGACGTAGTTTCGCAAATGTTTGTAATGGTAAAAGGAAATCTATCGTTTTAACATCCGGTATTTTACCAACGTGGTAGCGAAAGAGAAGAGCAAATCACTTATGTTCTTACAAGAATGAATTTCTGAATTTATGTGTGTGTTGGGAGAGCACTATAGGCACAAATGGTGGCCTCCGTGCGCGTTCGAATATCCAATAGTTGAACAACTATTGTCCTAATTAAAAATGGGTCACTTATGAATGCATTGTTCAAGTTTTGCTTTCCTTAGACAAAATGTTTCTCTCACTATACGGACCCTACTTTTCTTGAACAATATTTCAGTTTATTACACTGATCGAGAAGCAGCAGAATTCAGTGTCGAATGCGTTTTCTACTCCCTCATAAAACATAAAAAATATGAACATAAAAAAATGTTTGAAGATAAAGTAGCTTCTATCACCGGAAAATCCATTGCTGTAAATATTTATATGCAATGAAAAGTGTTGAAGTGTCAAAGTCCGGTAGACAGTTTTATCTCTATGTTTTGTTTAGTAATCGCGCAGTTATGTTTTTTCTTACACAACTACTTGTCTGCTCTTGAGAAATTAAAGTACTTCAGAAAGCGTAAATAAGTTCAGTAGCGACGTATTAGAATCTAAAAAATCGGGTTAATCATCAACGCAACTTAATCATTCAGACGATTATCTTTTTTCTTAAAAATGGTTCGAATTTTCGAAAGTCGAACTAACATATCAATGCTCGATTGTGAACCTTATACCCTTCAGCCTTTATATCTTTATCGTGTTTCTTTAAAGTTATCTAGTAAAAGAAAAAGAATTGATACTTTTAGTAAAAACACTGGAGTTCAATATTCAACTTTGATGAAATGGAGTCAGCTACTTCAACAGCCCTGAGCCACATCTAGAACCTTGCTATGAACTTTAAATCGATTGTTCCATAGCTGAGCCTTCTCCCCTAATTGTCTCCCAGAACTTATCGAATGCCGTATTTGGCCAGCTTTCATTCATTCATTTATTTTCATTTTGAGTCAACTTAATACAAGTGGATTATTAGTATAAAGCGTAGGTAATAGTGACAAGTTAGAACAATAAATTAACAATCAGGTCAAAACAAAAATGAAGGAAGCTTTCCTTTGTAATTGATTTCATATCAATGATAACATGAATGAATACAAGCGGAGGGAAAACGGAAGACTGGGCGAGCGATACCATGAGGGTCTGACACAAGCAGCTCCAACGCAAAAATCTGTTTATACTTTATCCGTTGATGCGATGATTTACATTCTCTCAAAAATATACACAAGATTTTTTTTTTTGATTTGATTTAATTTATTAACGTAAAAACCTTCTTACTTTTACGATATGGTCTAGCGTTTGAGATTAGTGCAAAAGCACTCTACAACAATCGAATAACTCATTCCAATTGAACTAAATTAAGTGATAAAATCTTGTAAAAATTAAACAGGAAATTAAAAAAAAAAAAAAAAACTCCTAAACAAAATCATCTAGGGAAAACCGTTCATAAAAAAAACCCTAATTCGACAAACATTTTTTAAACTTAACTAAACTTATAAGCTACTCGTCACTATACAGATGATAGGTCGTTGTCGGGGTACAAAAAAAAATCGCATAGCGATAAATCGATTGCCCATACGGCGTATCTGTATAACACTCAAATAAATAAAAATAAAGTTGGAACGAAATAAGACACGTAAAACGAAGAAAAACAATCATAACAATGTCACATCTCTATAGCCTTAATCAGTTCATAGTCCGAAATGCCACAATTATGCAAAAATTTTGTGTTCAGTGATCGAATAAACTCATCGAAAGGCTGTATGCGTGTCAACCTCTCCAACAAAATCGATGGTGTGCGCCACGCTAGCTTGTATATCATCTTCACAACTTTATTTTGAAAAATCTTGATTCTTTGAATGTGCGACACAGCTGCTGAGGACCAAACAGGGACGGCGTAGGTGAGAATTGGTCGAATGATACTTGTATATATGAGATGTTTATTGCACGTTGACAAGTGGGATTTGCGGGCAAGCAATGGATAAAGAGCTCGATAACACTTGTTGGCTTTCACTAATGAGGCAGTTATGTGCTGATTAAAAGTCAATTTCTTATCGAAGACGATACCCAAATAATTGATGTGGTTCGATCACTGAATAGGATTCGCCTGACTGTAAAGCGTTTTTGTTGGTACACGCCTTTTACTACCGTTATATGGGAAAATAATTGCTTGCGTCTTCGACGGATTTACTTTTATTCGCCACTTCGTGAAATATTGATGTAATGAATCTAGCGATGAATTCAAACGGTTGACAATAGTGTTGGATTTCTTTGCTGAAGTGTAGATCGTAGTATCGTCCGCGTACAAAGCAATGTTTGTACCTTTGTCGACCGGGATATCAGCAACGTACAAGGCGTACAAAATTGGTGATATGCACGTACCTTGCGCTAGACCAGCTGGGATATTTTTTGTTGCTGAGACGCTGTTGTTAATGTGTACTGCGAATTGACGCTTCCTAATAAATGCATTCAGAAGTCTTACCATATACATCGGTATCTTCATTTTAGTCAATTTGTGGATCAGGCCGTCGTGCCAAATCGTATCAAAAGCCTTTTCGACATCTAGGAGAACAGCACCCGTTGATCTTCTCATCAATTTGTTGCGGATGATGTACTTTTGAAAACGTTTCGCTTGGTGAATAGTTGAATGTCCTCTTCTAAAACCAAATTGAAAATTTGGTAAAAGATTTTTAGCTTCGACGGTTTCAATGAGTCTATTGTAGACAACTTTTTCGAGTAATTTTCCAATTGAATTTAAAAGGCTGATCGGTCTATAGCTACGCGGATCAGTCGCTGATTTTCCGGATTTTAACACGGGTATCACTTTAGCGATTTTGAAATTAGACGGCCAATGACTTTCTTCAATGCATTTGTTGACGATTTTGGTGATTATATCGATGCCTGATGGTGGTAGTATTTTGATTAGGATGTTTTGGATCGTGTCTGGGCCAGGCGCTTTGTATGGTCTGAGCGATTTAATGACTGCCTTCATTTCTTCTAGTTCAATGTGTGGGTGTGGGCAAGTAAAATTCGCGAATCTATTAAAAGTATTGACTGAAGCCGCTACTTCAGAGTCTATGTCGTGTGTGTATGATGTTGTCAAATGATGTGACTTCTCAAACAATTTCGCCAAATAATTCGCTTTGTCATCATCACCGACAGTATTAAACCCAGGAATTCTGATCTTGCTAACGTGCTTATCAGTTCTACCTCTGGCATGCTTTGATAGCTTCCAAAGCTTTTTGGAGCCTTTCTTGATGATTCGAAGGTCGTTAGCAACAGCGCAATTATAGTCGTAGTGTACCATTTGTTTCACTAAAGATTGCATTTTATTCAGTTCCCGTTTGGCAGCTCTTTTTTCAGCACCCTCCTTTGCACGTTTCCACTGACGCTGTAGTGAATTCTTCAGCTGAATGATTTGTTTAGTATGAGAAGAAATCATCGAATGATTGTCTTTGTTTACTATTTGTGGCACACTAGTCTCTCTAGCAGATGTAATGAGTGCGGAAAGTTCTTCCATGGCCCTGTCGATTTCGGTCGGTGAATCGAAAGCACCGATGCTATTAATACTTGAGTCGATGAAATTTTGATATTTAATCCAATTGGCATTTTTGTAATCGTAAATTTTTCGCTCATTCCTGACAGTATCTCCACTGTTACAGATGATTGGAGAATGATCTGATTGCATTTGGTCATGGTATGTGGACAAATCGAATGGAAAGCTCACATTAGACAGTAACAAATCTATAGTTGATGGCGTCCGTCCCGAGTGTGGGTAATGAGTATGGTTCGCTGTGTGATATATAATAAAATCGCTATGCTGTTGCAGCGAAAACAGAAGATTACCCGAGCTATTATTCGATCCACAGTTCCAAGATATATGCTTAGCATTAAAGTCACCAAAAATCATGTATTGCGTGCTGATATCAGTCAATAGTGCGATGTCATTCGCAAAATGTGGAGAAGACTTAGGACAATAAGCTGATGTAATACGAGTAGGAACGTTGTTTATTTTCACTTCAATACTGATATTTTCAATAATTTGAGTGTTAATTGGTTCGCATGTTTTATAGAAGATCGAGTTCCTGATGGCAATTGCGACACCCCCATGAGCGTGAGTTTGTCTGTCATTCCGATGCACATCGAAATTATCAATCGTGAATGCATGATGTTGTTTTAGAAAAGACTCAGCGATTAACATTATGTCGATCCCTGCCAGTTCTATTACTAATTCTAGTTGCTGTTGCTTAGTTAAGTCTGTGATGCTTTGCGCATTCCAGAACATTATTCTTAACGGTTTATTTACAGACATTGCGAAGAATGTTGGTTAATACTCGGAGTTGGTCGAATTTTGATGTACATCGCTCCAGCTCGTTGATACTGTTAGATAAAATATCTGTCAAACGTTCGATGGTAAACAAATCATTGTTTTTATCAGCATTTGATTGTTGTGATTGTTTCGAAACAGCTGATATTGATCTTGTTTTTGGTCGTGATGATTGATTCGATGTTGACGCAAATAGAGATGCAAATGTTTCTGTGAGAGGTGGTGGTGTTGGTGCAGGGATATAATTACGCTTGTGAAGATCACCTTGAGCCAATGATATGTTATTATACTTCGAGCGAACATTGTTACGTACTAATTCATATTTGGTTCTGAATGGACATGTTGGATCACTTGCTTTGTGATCATGTTGTAACTTTGCTGACATACAGTTAAAACATTTAAATGACTTATACTCAGCATCAATCGCCACCGAGCAGTTTCTTGTCTCATGGTTTCCACTACATACTAGGCATGCTACAAATCTATTGCAAGTGGATGCGCCATGTCCATACATACAGCATCGATAGCATTGTGTAGGACCTTTTCGCTTTTGTTTATATGTAGACCATTTAATGATGTGGTGGTGGATCGTCGTCATAGTATTGAGCTTTTTCATGTCAACCTCGTTTCTGTTAAAGTGACATAAATACGTTTTGTTTGATGAGCTAGTATTGAACATGATGACTTTCAATGGTGTTATGCTGTGCTCAGTCTGCATGCTGGTGATTATATCTCCTGTTTCAACTTGTAGTAATCCGGTTAAAATCACTTTAAACACTTTATTTTCATTGTCTCGGTGCGTATAGAAATCAACTTTTTCTTTCACTAGAAATTCATGAAAACGTTTTTTATCTTCGGTAGAATCCAGCATTATTTTTCGACCGACACTTAAAAGTTTTAATCGATAGTTGATATTCAATTGCTTATCAATTTTGTCAATATCCGTGGAATGGTCGGTGACTATCAACGGGGAAATAATAGTCTTTTTCTGAACACCTGTTTCGGTATTTGTCCCATTATCATCCTTTTGTAAAGCATCAAAACGATTTGTCAGTGGAACTTGAATCGAATTGAAGAAACTGATATCAGTCTTTTCGTCCTTTTTTCTTTTTCTGGAAACTTTAGCTGGCTGTGGCCTTGTCGATTGATTATTCTTCATCCTTAATGCGATCGTGAGTAGGAATACTCGGAAAACGTATATTTAAAAGAAACGATGATCAAAGTACGTCTGATAGCTACGACGAACTGAACTGAACTGAAATATACACAAGAAAACAGTGTAGCCTTCACTGTTACCTGCGTTCAGCGTCGTTCATTTGATACCTTGGAAAATCTCATTTTCTATGTACTTTTTTGCGCATATATTTAACTTGATCTCCGAAACCACTACATCAACTTTTTAAAAAGTTGTATGTGAATGTCTGTGTCTGTCTGTATGTGTACACACATTTTACCATAAATGAAAACGAAATACCAATAATGAGACAACACTAGTAATACTAGTTCTATGTAGTAGCTACTGTAGTAGTACTAGTTCTTAACAGTAGCTTAGTAGCTTTGATATCACATGAATTAGTTATCATGTCGTTTGGAATTTGAATTCTGCATTTGTATATGATTCGCCATAGTTGTTTGTGCGAAATGGTATGAGTTATAATTTATAAGTAACAAGTTACGAGTTTACTGTACAAGTTATAAGTTTATAGCCCATATCGGTATTGTAACTGACCCAGATCAGTACTGATCAGTTTTAAAACTGAACCGAATCAGTAGTGATCAGTTTCGCAATTGATCCGAATCAGTAGTGATCAGTTTCGCAATTGATCCGGATCAGTACTGATCAGTTTCGAAACTGATCCGGATCAATAGTTGTACTGATCAGTTTCGAAACTGATCCGGATCAATACTGATCAGTTTCAAAACTGATATGTATCAATACCAATCAGTTTCAAAACTGATCTGTATCAATAACCAGTCAGTTTTAAAACTGATCTAAATCAGTACTGACCAGTGTGAAAACTGATCCGGCTCAGTACTGATCAGCACTGATCAGTTTCGAAACTGATCCGGATCAATACTGATCAGTTTCAAAACTAATCTGTATCAATACCAATTAGTTTCAAAACTGATTTGTATCAGTACTAAGCAGCTTTAAAACTGATCCAATTCAGTACTGATCAGTCTGAAAACTGATCCGGATAAGTAATGATCAGTTTTAAAACTGATACGGATCAGTACTGATATGTATCAGTACTGATCAGTTTCAAAACTACTAATCAAAATCAGTTTTGAATCTGATCAGTTCTAATGCGGATCAGTTTTGGAACTGATCAGTACTGGTCTGGATCAGTAACAACACTGATCTGGGCTATGAACTTATAATGTTAACTTATAACGTAAACTTGTAACTTGTAACTTATTGTGCATGTGATAAATTTGGCTATTAGTGGCTTTGCCCAAACTCTCTAATATCTCAAGTGTGATATGGAAATGTATGCACAATCATTATTTTGGTGATTTTAAACTAATCAGACGGAGATTTTTAAAATGTGCGGGTCAATTCCAAATGTAGATCAAAACTTTTTTAGTTATAAAATCCTTTTCTATTTTTTCACGTTGGACTGGCTCGAGTAAATGTTTGAAGACGTCAAGTCGTACTATGTCGAAAATTTGATACGCGTGAAGGGGTATAAAACCGTTTAGAAAATGAACTCATTGCCGTTGATTAGTCGGGCTCCGTATGTGCTCCGTATGTTCTTCGAATTTTTTTCTTTGAAGTGTCTTAACAGATTTCCGTATGATGGACGAATGGTAGATGTGTCGGACTTGTAATTGCAAACTTCACCTTCCTTCATGATTATTTGGTTGACCTCTTGTATTCGTAGCTTTATCTTATTGTTTTTACGTTTCAGGACTTTGATTTCTTCAATGTCGAACTGGAATTTGTGGTTGGTTTCTTTGGAATGACAAGCTAACGATACGGTTTTTGTTGTGTTTAGCAAGAATAGTTTTCGTACAATCATTTTTGTGCTGGCCGGTTCGTTTTGATAATTTCTGAGTGGTCTCACCGACATATATGACGTCTCCAACTTGGCAAGGAATCTCATAGACTACTCCAGACAAGTCACCTTTCTGTAGCGGTTGCTTTTGTTTTGAGTAGAATTGCGCTAACTTCTGTGGTGGACGTGGTCCAACTTTGACTTCTGGAATGAAATACTTGATCTGGGATGATAGTGTTTCGCTCAGTACAGGTATATATGCCAGTGCCGAAAACTTTGAAGCTTCGTTTTCATTACTCTTGTTGACTACACTTTGGTCCGGTAAAAAAGGGTAGCTTTTCCGTTTTGTTCTTTGCAGTTGTTGGTTGGTGGTTGGTGTTAGGTGTGCGCTACTTCGATTCATATGTTGGTTGACAACTTGACCATATAATTTAGCAATGATTTTCACGGGAAAATTATTTTTCTGTAGAATTTCGAAAATCCGTTCCTTATTTAGAAGTAGAAGTAGAAGTGTAGAAAAACTTAGCGTCATATTTACACCTTAAAAGCAGACCCAGCGCGACAGTACCCATATAAGTTTGGCACCAGTAGCCACCAGGAAAAACAGTTTTTCAATGTTTTAGACGCCTTACGGATGTACGGATGAACAGGAATGGTTTGAAGTTAGCCGAATTAATCAAAGTTTTACCCCTACTTTCAACTGCTCATAACTCATTGTGGATGAATTTTAAGCCCAACAAGACCATTTTGGCCAAAACAACGTGCAATTACCTTTCCAACGAGCCCCCACTCGACCTTGTACGCTTCTTCTAGCCGGAGAAATTTCTGTAAGAAAAGTGCATGTTTTCTGTTTTCGAACACATCTCAATAGCCACACAAACATCGATGATTTTTTTAAAAAATATTTTTGGCTTCTAGGGATCAGTACCTATTCAGGAAAGTATAAAAAAAATCCGCTGGGAGATGCATCCGATTTCGGCAGGCTGTTTTTCAAAAGAATCCCTCAAAGAGTCCATTGATTTGTCTATATAGTTTGTTGTCGAGCGAATTATTTTCGTGTTTCGTCACGAGCGAATTATTTTTAGTTTGACAGGATGGCGTTGGGTCGTTGTCTATCTGGGAAAATTGAATCGAATCACCAACAAGGTTCATTTTATCCATGTAGTCCGCTTTTTTCGCAATAATGGTAACACTACCTTTATCGCTGCACGATACAAATAACTCTTTGTTCTCTTTGAGGAACTTTGCGGTTTTTTTGACAGCTCTAGATAGAAATCTGTCTATTCGGTTCGGCTTGCGACGACGTGTCTTAGTGTATTTTGTTACTGTGTGAAGGAGTTGACTTCTTATCGCATCCTCGATGGATTCTTCTGCATATCGTTTGATGATGTACTCAATGTCTGTAATGATGTCTGGTGTAGGTAGACTTTGCGGCACTACGGTAAACTTTGGTCCTAGACCAAATCAAGTTCATCACAGCACTTTTCTCATCGAAATTCAAGTGCACCGCGATTTTTTCATCTAAGAACTAAATAGACAAACACGATTGGACGGAGAGAGCACGGAATAGTTTGGAATGCAATGGACTAGGCACCTTGTTTTATATTTATCCGTATTCAGCTATGAAAGCATGGGTGACGCCACTTGGGAAACGGGGGTGGTTCTATAGTGAGATGTAAATTCAGCTATGAAAGTTAAGGTTCGGGGACAAGACTCCGACAAAACACGGTCTATTTTCAATTCTTTCTTCTCTCTCTCATTTGAAGCAGTCTCCAAGACAAATTTAGGTAAAGTTGTCCGACATCGCTCTCTGAAACTCCCCCACTCAATCCCCGCTTTTATTCAAAAAAAACATAAATCGGTTGGGAAATTGGCATGTTCAACTAAAACGCCGATTTCAGTTCAGGAGAAATCTCTAGCCACTGTAAAAGTGAACGAAATTCCATTCGCTGTCAAATGTTGTGACGTAGAAATTAAAAAATGGTCGTGAGATTTTTCACTTTATTTTTGCATTTTTGATTGGTATACCATAAATGAAAATTCAGTTAAATCATACGAAACGATTCGTTAAATAGTGAGTAATGTGATGTCTTTGAAGTGTACACTGTGCTGATTGTTGAAAATGGTCTTCTATTGTGTTTTATCAATGTTACTGTTACTCCATTCAGTCGAAATCCACAGGTACCAACTCTGAATACAAAAATTCGATCCAGACCATAATATAACATTGGAGCGATTTTATTTTACCTGTTGTTGTTCATGAGAGCAGGTCCTCGCAACATAATTTCGATTTAACTTTAAAACAATGGAGTAGCACGTTGATTGGTGTTATTGACATCACACAATTGAAAACCAAAATTTATTTAATTGTTTATGAAGTAAATTACGTTAAACGATAAAAATTAGTCAAAAAAAAAAAAGACAGAAAAAGTATACGCAGTACGAAAAGAAATTAGACGTGTACGAGATTTAGTTTAGTGTTTTATTTTGTTCGCGACGTGTTTTGGGGAGTATATCCCTTCGTCGCGACGACGTATCTTTTTTATGATCGATTTTAACTTGTTTTTCGTGCGTATATTTCAGAAAATTACATACATTTCTGGATACGAAAAAAAGAACGTGAACGACACCTGCACCAGTTTCATATTGCCAGCAAATGTTCAGTGATTTCATATTTTTCATTGGTCAAACTAAGAAAAATGAATTTGTGATTGAAAAAAAAAATTATAATTATTTTGATAAGAAGCTTCAATAATGAGTGAAATTTTTGATAAAAGAGTAAAACCTACTATCGATTAGAATCATGGACTATGACAATAGAGCATCCGAGAGATTAGTACAAATGTCGTCTGGTAAGTGATTTGTACAGCCAAACTTTATGTTAACCATTTCTTCCTCACAACATGATTCCCTTGTTTTTCGCTACAATCAAAATAATTGTAAGGGTTTATCATTTTAAGTATAAGTTGTTGTTGCTATTGTTGTTGTTGCAGGATTACATAGAAATATTTTGAATTCTAAGAC
Organism: Pseudolycoriella hygida; assembly: GCA_029228625.1. NCBI lineage: Eukaryota > Metazoa > Arthropoda > Insecta > Diptera > Sciaridae > Pseudolycoriella > Pseudolycoriella hygida. The sequence continues at coordinate 30,452,249 of CM055404.1, forward strand.
AATATTTTCTTCTCTTTTCGGTTAATACTTTATTTGTGCACAGACCTTCGTTAATTAATTGTTTCGCTTATTTTTGTTTGTTATCAACGGCTTTAGGCGAACTGATAGCAAACAATGAAAGCAAAGTATCTTCCAATTAACATTTCTGATGCTCGTTTTTCCCTTAATAAAGTTTCCCTTATTTCTGAAACAGTTTTCGAATTATTTTAAGGGTTAAAAAGTACGGAATGTTGGAAAAAGTTATGTTATTACTAGCGTTGCGTTGGGATTTTTTTTATTCGTTTCATTGAAATAACACGATGTTTGCTTAGGGTGGGTAGAATGCGTCATACGACCCTTTTTCGTTCGGTTGCCCATGAGTTACAGGAATTGAAAAAAAAAATTAGTTTTTACTTCGAAACAAATGGATTTGTTGTATGTACGAAATGATAAAAAATACCTTTTTCGGACTATTTTTTATTTAACCAAAATGACATTAATGTGACACAGGTCGTATTTTAAAAAAATTTTTCTCGTAATTCTCAAATATTCCTAGAAATTCTTTCAACTGTGCTGAGGATTCTGTACATGTTCAACTAAATTCTTTGGTATAACGACAAAATGGGTCATTTTCCTGATGTCGTCTAACAAATACTCTAGTCCCTAAATTCCATTAAATATGCCCTGAAACACACCACAATGTTGGATGCATATTTGTCCTATGCAATTAGAAAAATCTGGTATCAATACGTCGAGAGGGTGCTCCAAAAAATACATTAGTGGAGCACCAGCGCTAAAACGTTTCTAAATGAGTCCTTGACTAAACACTTCTGCGGAAGAAGCGGATTCTGTCTGAAAGCTATACGCAAAACGTTTACAACTGGGCAGCAGCGCTTGATATATTTGACATAAAAATTGATTTTTAGACCATTTGGGCAAGGTACATAGATTATCTACGTACTAGAGACGTTTTCGAAGTCGTTTCACATAAATGACTGCTAAATACTCAATTTTCATCACAAATATGTCGTGCTTGCTAGTGTCGGAAACAGTATGCTTTGTACCTTTCAGGTAAAAAACGCCTCAAGATAATTTAGTGCCATGTTTGATGTGAGAAGTCACCTTTATTAAACCACTCTATCTATGCTCCCACCATTGAAGGAACCGCCAGTTTGTAAAAGACGTAGTACGATAACAACAAACATAATGCGTGCATCCACTTTTTGTGGGGGATATCAACACAACATACTTCCGACATATTTTTTATCGTCAGCAGGGAGTGATTCGGAACACCTTTCCAAATAATTCAGTAATCGCGTCCGAAAGTGGGCTATCCAATTGGATATAATAAGCCTAATTTTAAATTTATGAGGTGCGTGAGGTATATGATTTTAGACAACTAGCATCGTTAGCCGGGCTTCGCCCGGGCAAATTGTTTTAATAATTAGCAAAAAATTGCTCGGTCGGTTGGTTTTATTAAAAAGCTATGCTAATTACAAATTATTAGCAAATAGTATCAAATACCATAGGTCAAAAATTGTATACGAATCCAATGGCTAATTGTAATTTACATGAAGCGCTGAGGCCAATCCTCGTTGGACCCATTGTGCTGTACTTTTGTAATTTAGTTTTATTTTATTTAACACTCCCCTCTCGGGTCCGGTCATCCAATTGCTTCCTAAAATAAAAGAGAGCACGTTATGTAGATCTTAAGTTTAACTATTCTTCAGGAGTTATGTAGAAATCTCCTAAATGTTTCACACTTAAGCCCTTTAGAGCCGGGCACGTGCATATAAAATGCCTTGCTGTTTCAAGTTCCCACCCACAGCCTCTACAGATTGAGTCATTCACGATACCTATCTTGTTAAGGTGGTAGTTCAGGTTATTGTGTCCTGTAAGGATACCTGCTACCCCTCTCAACTTGACTCTACCAAGACTCAAGAGAAAATTGGTGAAATTCGCGTTGCAGCCCACTAAAAATTCTTACTTATACCATGTTTTAAATTTCAACACGTTACCTCCATAATCACTTTTTGAACAAATTTCAAGAATTCCTCAGACGCTAGTCTGTGAAATTTTAACTCGGTGGTTTGTCAAAACTATAACTTAAAAGTGTCACATATTTGTAAAAATTTCCGCAAAAGTCATATCTAGGGGTCCTTTTGAGCTCTGACCCACATTCACATTTACAAAACAGTTTAAAATTTATATCTACATCACTGAGTTAGTCACTCATTGCATTAAATTAGATTTACTCGTTGTCCCACCGAAAACTTGTCATTACATGCATATGTGCACCCCACGGAAATTATTCATTACATGTCATTCATTACATGCTATTCATGACATGTAGCCCACACCGGAAACTTCTCATTACATGTATATCTGCATGTAATGACGCGTTTTCGGTTGGGACACCGAGTAAAACAGCATACAGTGGGGGATGCGGAAATAAGTCATTACATGAGGGATTAATTTTGTGAAATTTTGTGAACTCAAGAGGGTGTTTTTAAGCAAAAAGCTTTGAAAACTGTTTTTTGACGAGTGTAGAGTTTGTATCCCGAGCCGAAGGCGAGGTGTACAACTACAAGAGTCAAAAAACAGTTTTTAAAGCGAGTTGCTTAAAAATACACGAATGTGTTTGCGAGTGTCACGAAATTATTATTAAATCTACTATTTTTGCAGAATAAAGTCCTCATTACAAAACATTTTTTTAAAGTACAGATGTTGTGTTTCCTTACTAAAGTTAGACCGTTAGACGACCTCATTAAATCGAAAGAATTACTTGGTTTGAAGTGAGGACAACTTGAGTGAAATGATTACTAAAAAAAAGGTTTGGTTTATACAGAAGGCTTTCTTCACATCATGTAAGGGTGAGACGCAGTGCACTAAGCTGCAGTGAGGTACACCAAAGTGTAGTCAGGTACACCAAGGTGCAGTCAGGTACACCAAGGTGCACCAAAGTACAGTCAGGTGCACCAAAGCGCAGTCAGGTGTAGTAAGGTGCACCAAGGTACATTGAGATGTAGTAAAGTGTAGTGAGGTGTACCAAGGTGTAGTGAGGTGCACCAAAGTGCGGTGAGTTGTAGTGAGGTGAGGAGCAGTGACATTTTGGATTTTATATTACAAACAAGAAAATTTTGATGAGTTTTTAGTAAAGATTCTCTTTAAATTGTTACATCTTCATGAATTTCTTCAAAAGTAACATTCAATTTGTTTCTTTCAATCTCAGAAATTAGAAAATTGTTTATTCGATATTTGGCTATTTGCTCTTTTCGACGAAAATACGTACCTAATAAAATCACGAGATTCTGTCGAACTAAAAATTTTCTAGTGACGGACTACCTCCAAGAATTTCTGGTTTCGTTCCCGGTATGTAAATTATGTATTGGATTTTTCTTCAACTTGTATATCATCGGAGGGAGCAGTGGAATAATCATATTAGGAACGACGACATTAGGGAAAATTTAGGGATTTCGATGGGCAATAATAGACTACCGAAAAGGATCTTGGATGCACAGGTCCCGGTTGTTAGGCTAAGGGGTTGACCAAGGAGAAGGTTTATTGATTCAATTAAATCAGATTTAGAATTTAGGGGACTTTTTCTGGGTGAACAAACCATCTCCTTGACGGGCGATAGAAGGGCATGGAGAACGATTTTTTAGATTTCTGGTCGAGGCGGCAAACTGGCCTTGAAACACAGATACTATGAAACCTTTACTCGAAAAACGCTCATCATCGAGTTCGCAGCAATTTAACAATTTCCTTGTAGTAAGGAATCGCACGGTGCGAAAATACAACCTTTCTATTTTGAAACCATGTAGAGTGGTTGGCTCGGAAACCCAATATAAATGTTGCTGTCATTAATGCGAGTCTTCAATCTGGACATCATTAGTTTTTAAAGTATTTTACTGCGTGAGTTCAGGAGACTGTAGTTGTTGGTAACGGAGGAATCTTTTTTAGGTTTCGGGATGGGTATTATTTTAGCACATCTCCAAACAAGAAAATAAGATATTGGACCCGTACGAAGTACAAAGGTCCTATACGTTTACTACAAACAATTTTATTGTAACATGGGGTAGATTGAGGTGGGAATTGGGGGGATGCATCTATTATCGTCTAGAGATGACGAGTCGACTCCCGTCAAAAATCCCAAATTACAATCCCGAATGCATAAATCCCGAAAATCCAAAATTCCGACTAACAAAAATCCCGAATGTACAAATATTCCGAAAAACCATAATCCCGAATGAAAAAAATTGTGAAATATTAAAAATCCTGATTGATACGAGTGAATTTGAGTTTGGGGGGCTCTGCCCCCTCACCCTCATGCCTGCGGCGGGTTTTTTTTACGCCTGCCGCTGGCTTTTTTTTAGTCTTGCAGACGGGCTCTGCCGTAAGCCCCGCTAGGGGCTCTGCCCTTTAGGCCTCGCAAGGGGTGCTATACCCCCTTGACCCCTCACAGCGGGGGCTGCCGCCCCTCGGCCCCGCTTTTTTTATCCTTCGCTGAGACGCAACTCAAAAAACTTCTTTCTCCTTAAACCTAAGCATTCGGGTTTTTTGTTAATCGGGATTTTTGTACATTCGGGATTATTGAATTTCGGGATTTTTGTTATTCGGGATTTTTGCATTCTGGATTTTAATTTTCGGAATTTTTGACGGCCACCCCTTTGACATTACCTTGGGTAATTTCTATGTTTCCTCTTTGTTTGGGTTAACGCTCGCCAGGAATTTTTTTGTTTTTGAACTTGTTATATTTTCGTCATAATCAGATTTGATGTGATTCACTGGGTGCCAATAGTACCTACTTAAAGCATTTAATTCTTGTGTGAATTATTTTGTCTGTTAGACGTTTTAGCGTACACGCTTTGTCCCGATCTTGTAAATAGATAGGATTTTTGTTGTAGCACCAAGAAGCCGATGTTTTTTTACAGTTTTTCTTGTATAAAAGACAGTTTTGTCTTAACTTCCTGCATTCCAACGATTTAATTGTTAAGTACTTGAATTCATTAAAAAACACATCTCTAAATAATTATCATCTCTGTTTTTTCTCACAGAATTAACGTAGTGTAAATTTGATATTGTAAAAGGTGAAAATCATCTAATTTCAGACAACAATAGTCTCATTTCTATACATTTTAAATGTCGGCTCTTATTATCAAACCGTTTGCTGATTTTATATTTCAATTCATCCGTTCGAACAATAGAAGTTCTCTAAACTGGAGAATAATTCATAAAAGCAAACTAATTAAAGCCAAAACTTTAACCATCGTTATACCTTAACACAACCGCAATATAAACCATTTCTTAATGCAATCTGTAATAATTATTTTATCACAAAATACAGCCCATAATACACGTCGAATAAACACAAACAATCTTCAACTCAACATGTAAATGTTACACACAGCAATACCGTATGCCCAACATACAAGACATGTTTCTAGTTTAATTTAAATTTGGTCAAATCGCATTCTAAATTTATTTGGTTTGTATTTATTGATTCACAAATACAGTGTGTTTCTTTGTTAGATATTTGGGTTATTATTATTTTGGTACGGCTCGGTCTTTGTTATAACAGGTCTCCTTCTATGGTTAAATGGATGTAATCAATTACCACGACTACTTTTCTTTTTTGTGTAACAAAATTTATAGTTTTAATTTTGTAAATAATTTATTTGTGGTCATGATTACACGATGCATTTAAAAATCACTTCCAAAAACGATAAGACGAGTAACAGGGTCAGTGATGGAACATTCCTTGTCTCGAGTTTTGAAACGTTTCACTATTTCAGTGTAAACGTTAATTAAAAATTTAACGCCTAAACAGCATCGTCACTCTATGAAGTTGCAGTTAGGCGTAATACCAGCCGCCATCCTGTCCTCCCGACCATAAAATTATTTTGTACATTTTGAAAAATGTGTAGCATGACCACATACATAGAATATAAATGGCAGAGTTTATTATCTGTAGAGGATAGAGGTAGTGGTGAAATGTAACTTAGCTCCTTTGAAGGGAACATAGTAAATACCACAATTTGTGTTTTGGGAGTTTTGTGGATTTGTTGGCTATGTATTTTTATAAACATTACCAAAGACCCGTACGTATCAGAATCGATGTGGCAAACAGAATAGATGTGGCAAACCAAACAGATTTTGCAAATAGTTGCGAACTTATCAGAATTGTAAATTGTTGCAAAGTTTTTAAAATTATCAGAATTCCAACGACCTACAAAAATTACCCAAGGTATTGTCGAAAACTCTCCCGAAATACGGCAATTGTAGAAGAGGATGTGGTCATTTTCCCTTAAAACCCTGAAACACGTATCTACAAATTTCCTCTTGGAAGCAACTTTCCAACTGCCATATGCCTAGAGATATGAATCATCCCTTCTGATCCTGGATGTAGCTGAATTCCAAGGATCGGGACATTTTTCAGGAAAACCCTGAGACACGTGTTCACTTAAATTTAATTCTCTACAACTTTTCTTTTGGAAGCATTTTTCTAACTGCCATAGTTCTAGAGATATGAGTCATCCCTTCTGATTCAGGAAGTGTCTGAATCCCAATGATTGGAACATTTCTCTACAACTTTGCCTTTGGAAGCAACTTTCTACCTCTTATAGTTCTAGAGATATGGATCATCCCTCCCAATTCTAGAAGTGGTCATATCCCAGGATTGGGGCATTTTTACCTAAAACCCTGAAACACGTGGTCTCCAAAATTTTATTCTCGGCAGTGAATCTCGCATAGCTGAGCAAATATAGACTAAAAACCGTCTGCTTTCGTATATGGCCAAGTAACTCAATTTCGTCTGTTCCATTGGTCCCAGCGCCCAGACCACTGACTCGATTTCAAAACAAAAAAAAAAATTCCAGCTTTATGAGATCAAATGCTGTCATTTGTCTCTTGTGATTGATCAATATACTGTGTGTTTAGGCAACCTACTATAAGTGGGCAGCATACTTTATTTGTTTACTCAATAAAGATATTTCTCTCTCAAAATGAACAATTTCTGTGCTATACTTGCTGAGATATCTGCGGAAAAGTTTCACCGACCCTCGAAAAACAATGTTTTCGCAATTTTTTCGACCAAATCTCCGGAGCCACTTAACCGATTTTACTCATCTTTGAACTTGAATTATGGGACATATGTATGGATGATCGGTGCAGTCGTTTAGAAAAAAACGATGGGACGGAACGGACATTTTTTTTCTCTGATTCGTTACCTCTAGACGATATTAAATGCATCTCCCCACACCCGCCTCGATCTACCCCTTATTACAATAAAATGTCTTGTAGTAAACTTATAGGACCTTGGTACTTCGTCCGGGTCCAATGATAAGCGTCCGGATGGCACCGGTACTATAAATATAAAGTCCACAAGTCATCCAGATTCACAATGAACCAACAAAAAAAGAAATTATTTTAGGAGGAGTTCACAGTTTCATTATTAAGTAGCGATAGCTGTTTTATGTTTTCACCCTTCCTGTCCGTCCATCCCGTCTGTGAGTGATACGTGATTTTCTGGTGAATTTTACGTGATTGCCCGGTGAATCATCTTTGATTGCCCGGTAAATCATCTGTAATTGCCCGATGAATTCCGATGTGATTCCCCGGTGAATTATCTGTGATTCCCAAGTGAATCATCTGTGATCCCCCGGTGAATCACCTGTGATTTCTGATTTCCCCGTGAATCATATGTGATTCCCCGGTAAATCATCGGTGATTACTGGTGAATCTTCGGAGATTCACCAATGAATCACCGATGATTTAGCTCCAATATTAACTCTTCTTTGACTACACTTTATCGCCTTTTTCCTATACCCATGCCAATTGTTTATTTCTTCTTTTTTGAGCAATGTGGGTATGGGTTCTTGTTGAATTCCGTTTACTGTAGATTGTAACAAGCGTTTCTGGTTTCCCATAGCAAGATTGTGAGCTTGTGGATCAACTTTTCTGCCCTTTTTTCGAGAAATTTGTTCTCTCCCGACGGAATATCGAGACTGATAATTTGGTCACCATTATCATCGTGCTTTATAAGTCATTTCGATGTTAGGTTTTTTTGTCGCCGTCCCACCATCCACCTTCACGCCAAACTTATACCAATTGTTAACTGCGTTTGACTTTCTAAGAACTTTAATGTCGAAATTTCTGTAGTCGAAGAAAAAATGACTCTTTTCATGGAATTTCATTGCTGCTACTAATAATAACTCGACAAGAGATTTCAAATCTTTATATATTAAAGCTCAGCGAATTTCGTATAAAGTTATAGTGAAAAATACTTTACGTTTATGTTACGCAACGGAATACTTTTTATGTCTTGAGCAGAGCAATAATGTTTATGTGTCATGATGAACGTTACAATTTGTTCTTGATTTACTATAAGGCGCCGTATAAGGACTTTCACGGAGAGTTTAACAGCTTTCTACAACTTTACACTTTACCATAATGCTGTTGACAGTTAGGAATTATGATACTTGTCTGTCTTGTGTATTTTTGCAGGATGTGCCTTGTGTTCCTTTCTTTTCCCTATCCACCATTTGGTTACACAATCCTTGTACGAAATCCTATTTATAGATAATCTTCGAATGATGCCATCGATATTGATATGTTACAATTTGTGATTTTGCCGAAATCTTTTGGAAACACGATACTCTCACGCTCGTCTTAGAATATATTTATTCGCTAAGCACAGAGAATCATACCTTTAATGCTTTTCGTGATGTATCTTTTATTTATTTTACTCAAAATTGGATTAACTAAGTGAATAATGAATGAAAAATTCGTATTCACCACGTGGAGTTTGAGAAACGTTAGACAGTAGCTGGGAAGTACAGAGCTGCCGATTTATGAGGATTGTACACGATAGAAGTTGATGTAATTTCAAACGCTTAAGAGTCGCTTGCATTAAAGCTGTAGGCAGATATATATATATATATACTTATGCATCTGCATTGAATGGTAATACACAATGAATGTCCAACATTTTTTGTTGTTGTTAGTTGATTGTCAATTATTTGAAGATTTTCAAATTTTTTTAACATTACGTCACCCAAAATATTCGTATGCAAATTGATTACATTCCTCTATATTTAGTGTAATTTTTACACCTATTGTGACATAAGACTGTTGTTATAACTATCCACACCTTTAATACGTCAATGGATTGTGTCAAAGTTTGTGATTTTTATGATGGCGTTGCAGAACCCACTTAACCATCGAAATTACTTGCTTGATAGCTCAAGCAGCACGTCACGAAAATCACTACACTGAAACTACTACACAACAGGCCCATTTGAGGCTTAGGTGCAGGATAAATCCACCCACTTATTCTACACTGAAAATTTAAATATGCATACCACATGAAGAAAAGCGATCCTAGAGCACCTTCAAATCACAATAGCGATATGCTGCATATTGCCTTGAAATGACCACATAAAGGCGATATGCTGTATATTAGCGATATGCTGTATATTGTTATACACAACGTAACTAGCATATAGCTACATGTTGCATACTGTTATTCACCTCACAAGCATTTGTTATGCGGCATACAACTATACAATAGTGGTAGGCTGCATATCAAAATATACGGAGGCAAAAATTATGTTTTTTTTTTTTTTCAAATAAATAATTCCTAATTTTTTTTTTCGTATTTTTTTCCTAACCACGGCGATTGATGCTTAACTTCAGTTTTCGACTGCCAACTACTCTACGGTCTACGCATGTTGCTAATCTGACACATACTAATGTATATTCTTATTTTGAAGCGTTGTTACACGTATTTATGCAGCATGTATGCATATAATAGCTGCGATATGCATATTATAGCTGTGATATACATTTCTGATATTCATATTATAGCTGTGATATTCATATCATAGTTGTCATTGTGTGAGGCTCTTTAACCCACGAATTTACGGAATAGGCAATTAGATACATGTCGCATTGTTCTATTATCTGTGTTTTTTTTTCGTTTTGTAATCAGTCGAATTGAGGGAGGGAGTAGGGAAGGAAGTATCGATCTTGAAGGTTTCATTAATTATACAACATAAATAATTTTGTTCCAAATATATTAGGATTCAAATTTTAAAATATGTTTTTTGAGTAACAACCTTTTCTTCATTTTTTTTTTTTTTTTTGAGAAACCGTCACTTTTCCTGTAGAAGTTTCAATTTGCTCTTCTTCGGAACTGTCGTTGTAAACGACTTTCTTTGAGCGTTTTCTATATTGTTCAAGTCTAAATAACCAAACTGGTGTCTTTTCTTTTTTCTTTCTGCGATGAACTTGAGCCAATGCATTGCCTGTAGCCGAAGTCTGTGCAATTGAACAATTATTGGCTGATTCATCGTCTTCACAACTAATCGCAAAACTTTATTCTGTATACAGGTATATTATACAGCTAACAACTAATAATATGCAGCATATCACAAACATATACATGTAGCTGCATTATTATACGAATGAGCTGGGTAATATAGTTGCAGAAGGTATATTTTCCTAAAATGCATTTTCATATGCTTCATGTGGGTATATTATACAACTTGCAACTTGCAGCATATCGCTAACGTTAAAATCCAAAAAATTTTTTGATAAGGACTGACCTTAGGACCGACATCAGGCCCACTTGAGCCCTAAGCAGAGGCAAAAGTTTCTTTTATAAATTGTCGTTCATGCCTAGATCTTTCAAACAAAAAAAATTTGAAAATCGGAAAAGATTTACTCGAGTTATTTATGAATGATATAGATGTTATATGATCGCACGAGCTGATCTGATAATGTGCTATGCATTTGTCACAACGTAGCATTAAAAATCTTATTTCCAGCTATTTGTATATTCCGAGTTTTGTCCTTAGCGTGAGTTCGGTGATAGTTTTGGTACTACTGATAGCTGAGCAAATAGCAAAGCCATCTTATGAAATCGTGAAATATTGAAACATGTGAAATATGAAAATTCAACTCAAAACGACATTTTACACAGATTTTTATGCAGATCAGTAGAGAAAAATGCATCTATTGTTGGTTCAGAGATAGAAGAATTGTTATGCTTCCTTTAACAGCAAGCGAAGAAAAAGAAGTTCAATAAAATTTTAGACAAAGCGAACTGTCTCTAACCGCAAATAAATACCAGTTAGCTTACACACTGTCGATGTTGCGTTTTTTTCACTATTATTAGGTGCACAGTGAATACCTGTAGGCTACGATGAAGAGGAAGAGTACCGTGGCTTGGCGCGGACGCCATCAATAATAAAAGTTTGTCTATTACCCCAGGGGGCAACTAGTTACAACAAATTATTTAGTACAAAATTCCATTATCGCTTTATGCAAATATCCAATTTTTAACCTGTAATACAACATTTTTGCCTATACGAAAAACACAAGTCATTACATTTTTATTATTGTCCATGCGAACTTCAATATTCAACTAAATATTCAACAAATAACTTTCAAACTTATCAGTTTTACAAACTTGATCCGAAACAGATAACGAAATCCTCTTTTCTTTTACTTCAAATCTATTTTCAACTTTAGTATTTGTTGGGATTAATGATACAAATTTCGAAATAATAAAGACACGTTCAGCCCGTACAATTTTTGGTAAGAAACTAAATGCACATACCAACTAGGGAACAAAATTCGGTAAAACCGGTATAGGGAAAGGCGATTTTTATGGTTTAAAAACCGGTTGCTACCGAATTCCAAAAGTGTAGAAAATTATTGTAGAATTTGTAATCGGGAGTGACTCAGAGTCCAGCGCCGAAGAAACTTTTGGTGGTGGTTGAGGAATGAAAAAATACCGGCCGGGCAAAATCTGGGGGCTGACGTTAATATGATATGAATATAAAATTTTTTTTCCAATTTGTTATGCGGAGAAAAGTCCATTAAAGAGGCGCCGACTACACCGGGGAAAAATAGGCACTTGACCCGGTTGCCGAAAATATAAGTTGACAAAAAATTTAATAATTCAGGAAGGAAAGGGAATTTGAATTGTCAAAAATGAAAACTAACAAGTTCAATACAACAGAAATTTTTCGCTCGCTTCGCTCGCGGTTTTATTTTCAATTAAAGTTTTGTACCGATATTTTGAAGTGACTTCGAATGCTTTTACAAGCTACAACTGGCCTTCTACTCTCTCACGGAGTTCTACAAAACTGCCCTCAGATATTGCTGGCCGAGTTCTTCCATACGGCTAATAATAATAAATTCCAACTACGCAATGACAGCTGCATCGATTTTTTTTACACTTCAATAGATTCGCTTGAACGGTTATTGTGTCGTTGTCATATATTATGTTTGGAATAAACCTGCTTACAATGTGTTTATAATATTGTAGAACATTGCGAAAGAGTAGAAGGCCAGCTGAAGGTTTGAATGTCTATCCGCTGAAAATTTGGCGCATAGCTTCATTTTCAACTAAGCGTTACTTAATGTCTGATTCACAAGTAAGGATCGCAGTGGGTCAACCCACAATTTTAGTGGGTCGACAACCCCACCTGATCCACAGTTGCAAAGTCTGTGCGTTCTAAAACTGTGGGTCAGGTGTGGGTCGACCCGCTAAAATTGTGGGTCAGATGTGGGTCGACCCACTCCGATCCTTATTCACAAGACACTCAAAGAAACCAGGGAATATTTTCGCAAAAACATTTGTTGCGATTTTCTCAAAGTTTTCCGAAAGCCGAAGCTGAATCATATCACATTCGTACAAGCCGTCATATAGTTTAGTTAGCGACACTACATTTGTTTGGTGACAGGTGGCAGTTTGTTGAAGCTCAAGCAAAACTAATTTGTGTTGCGCAAAGATTGAGAAAATTGAGAATCTGGCAAAATTACACTCACGGAAATATATTTTTGCATTAATAGAATTTTGTACTTCTGCGCAGCTTTTTAACACTGCAAAAACTTGCGCAGAAGTACAAAATTCTATTTGATGCAAAAATTTATTTCCGTAAGTGTACGTAAGATTTAAAAATTAAGACATTTATTACCGTGGGGGTCGAGAAACCCAACGAAAATCTCTTTTGGGTGCTTTAGTCCTGGAAGTTGGCGTGTCTGACGTTCAGAGAACTTTCATTGTTTTTCTTCAACACACAGGAAACATTTTTGCCCCGGTTGGAGCCTCTGGTCCAGAGGCAGTATGTTCGACTAGCTAGAAAATTAATCTTTGGGCCTTAGTTCCTCGGACAAAATTCCCGTTACCTAAGATATAAATGCTCATTACACTAATCAATACACTAATACACTTATCAATACACTGCATCAATACACTAATATTTCATAAACTTTCTGCTTAGCATCTGTTTATACACGTGAAATTTTGGGAGAGATCGTTCCGGTCGTGGCAGACAAACGGGTATTCATATCATTCTCAGCTCTTCTTGAGTTTATTAACATAAAAACTAGATTGACCTCTACAGTGAGCTCCGAAATGGAATATTACAAACGCAAGATAAACATATTAGTCTCAGCAAAACTAACAAGTCGAATCGCTTCTATGATTTAAAATACACGATTAAACTCGTCAAAATGGAAGGAAAAACAACTCAAATGTCTCGTATAAGAATCCTTTCCATGCTACCAAATCGATATCTATACATAAAAGACTGAATTTCCATTTATGAATATATTACGTTTCACCTTATGATCATACTAAAGTCTCTTAAAATAAAATCAAATCGATTTCGTTGAATATTTTGTAACAATGCAACGCATCAGTGCAACGGAACCAACCCAATGCTTTTATAAAACTTTTATCAGATTTACTTTGGAGCATTGAAATACCGAAATTTCAAACGTTTGCTTTTTGTCAAGCTTAATTAAACCCATGAGTAGTTGAGTAAATACTTCAGAAGGGAATGGATTGAACTTTGTTCAAACATAATTTCCCATTCGCTTACTTTTCGTGTAATTCGACAATAGTCAGATTTACTCTTGTTCATACAGCCTGACTATAGCATACCATTATAAAGCGCCTCATTCTACCAGGTTTACATATATTTTTTACGTAGTAACTTGTTGACTAGGAGTAGAAATGGAGAAATACTGCGCACGTGTACCATCGAAGAATGAGAGCATAGACAGCGCAATTTCGTACGAATATATTCTGTATCGATTTCACCCAAAGGCGCCGACTTTGATTTGACTCGTGGGGGGCAAACAAAATTTTAAGCAAAATCTAGTGTGGGACAATCAAAATGTATCCTAAGTATGCATATTGAATGTTGTCGACGAATGTGATTTCAGCGAAGATTCTTACGAAGACTCGTCACCCAGCTATATTTGTTCAGACAGTCAGAACAAGCACCTCCGTACGATAGGTATTTCGGATGACCCAGACTGCGACAAGTGGGGTGGGGGGATATAGAGAGTATTGAACACTTCCTATGCCACTGCCCGGCTTAGGGGCCATCCATAAAGTACACACGCACCATGGGGGGAGGGTTTTTTTTAAAAAACGTGCGGAATTGTGCGGTGGGGGAGGGGGGGTCCACAAAAGCGTGCGAGGGGGAGGGGGTCTAAAAAATCGATTTTTAGCGTGCGTACTTTATGGATGGCCCCTTATGTTAAAGCGAGATTGCAGCATTTAAGCTCCTTCACATTGAATTACTCATCGACCTGGAGCATAGCTCCTATATTTATTTTGAAATTTATTAACTGAACAAAAAGAATCTGAATCATTGCGGGTAAGCACAACGTGCCCATCTGAGGCTTAGGTGCAGAAAATCATATTTTCCACCTACTTATTCTATTATATTCTAACATTTGCCGCAAGCACAATTCTGATTTTTTTTCTAGAAATTCACAATGATTTCATAGGAACATAGGAAATCAAAATGTAAGTCTCAATAAGTTGCGTCACACGCGAAATTTTCAGTGTTTTTTCTTCAAGAAATTCACTATGATTTCATGGGAATATGTGTGACAGTAGACCTAGTTGAAATGTACTGTCATTGAATTGCGCCGCAGGCGAAATTTTCAGTGTTTTGTCTAGAAATTCACTTTGATTTAATAGGAAATTATTTTTCGGTCTATTTCTCGTAGGGGGCACAGCAATGAATAGAGTAAATGTTTTGAAGCTAACGCTACAAATTAATCTAAAGAACCGTTTCTGACTACACGATTTTCTGACTGTACATCATATATTTAGTGAGAGGGTTTCTTCAGAAAATAGCACAACGTTTGGCAAGAGGGGATGTGTGATCAAAAAATCGAAGAAAAAGGAGGACCGAGTTTGTGAATGACTCTATTCCATAGAGTAAAACTGGCAGAACCACTCTACAGATTTTCACTAATTTAATTTCCGTGATTTTCTGATGTCCATATCTAATATTTAAAACCTTCAAGAGCGGTTTCTATTCTAATTTCACAGAGATATAAGTCGAAAATTTTCACCAGCATTCAAAAAACCACGTTTTTGACAAAGGTGACCATAACTTCGAAAGTCTTTAACCGATTTTGCCCAAATTCAAACTAGTTATAAAATGAATTTGAAAAGATTTTGGATAAGATTTAACCGATTTAGGGACCGTTCATAAAGGATGTCACGCAAAAAGGATGATGTCTTCCGTGGCAAGAATGATCGATCTTCAAAGCGACGCGTGACGTCACGCTTAAAAAAAATTGAATCGAAAATTCCGCAAAAACGGAATGCTTACTGCCCATGAGCCGAGGGTGACAGGTGACGAGAGGTTCCGTACGTCGCCCAACAAGCCAAAGTACGCGTTTTTGTTCTATGTTTGACGTTTCACGCAAGTTCTGAATTCGTTCAGAACTTGTGTGATATACGATTGGACTAGATCAGATTTTTAGTTCGCATCGCGAGTTCAGAATTTTGATTGAAGGGCGGTGTTCAACAGCGGCTATGCAACCTTCGGAAGAAAAATGCACCCGAAGCCAAAACCAATCCACGACCAATTATGAAAAATGTACCTGAGCCCACAACAATACTACAACCACGAATTCGACCAATAAGATTGGAGGCAATAAGACGAAGCCAAAAGATGGTAGCTTGGAAGTCGCGGCTTAATGCTGAACACGTCGACTCGTCGACTAGTTTGACGAAAATGACGATGAAATTGACGTAAGCTCATTAGATTTACCGTCATTTAAACAACGTTCAAGACGTGACGCCAACGTACGATTTAAACATAATAATAAACAATCCATGGGATCGAGAATAATCATTTGTTATACATGCATGGCAAAAAAAATGTAAGTTTTGCACTTCTGCGCAGGCCTTTAACACCGCAAAAACCTGCACAGAAGTAACTTTTGTAACTTTTTATTAATACAAACATTTTTTGGTAAAAATTTTTAATTTTTTCTTTTGCGTGACGTGACGGAAAGAGGTGAAAGGTTCTTTGGAGCTCGCGTGACAGCAGCGTGACAGGGAATGATCTGTCATCGGAAAAATGGTCATTTTTGCGTTACATTCATTATGAACCATCCCTTATGTAGAAAAAAACGTTTGGCCGTAGTAGAGAATTAGTTTTAGGGCCGTGGCTGAGTCCAACGACTCAAAATCAAAAAAAGTTCTTTTATTAATTGTCCAACATGCCCGACAAAAAATAAATTATGAGATCAGAAAAGGTTTACGCGAGATATGTGCAAAAGACCGAAAACCGCTTAGGCGGCCCTACCCCAGAGACCCTTCGTCCAAAAATGCCCATCTGCAAAACTAAATCCACTTTTGGTACTACCTTTCAGTGGAAAAAAGATTTTGTCAGTCGACTAGGTTTTACTCGAGTTGTCGTGTTTACGGACGGAAAAAATTTTGTTTGCTGACTTGGCATCTAAAGACCATGATCGATGCTCGCCTCCCCTCTCGAATCGACTGGTTACAAACGTAGTAATTGTAACCCCCCCATATGTTGATTGGTTTGGCACTCTGATGTAATGTTGACCTCAGCTAACTCGAGTTTTCCAGTAGACACAAAACAAAACAATAGACAAAACAAAATAACAAAAGAATAGTTTCGATTTTCTCCAAAGAAGAAATTTCGATGTAAAATAAGTAGAGTAAGGTCATTTAACGTTACCACAGTATGAAAATAGGATTGGTCTCCAAAGAGGCGATATAAAATCGCATTTACTACATCACATTTTTGTTGGTGTTTTAATTGAACATTAACTTTCACCCCCTGTCATTAAATGCTAATGTTTGTGTGACAAAGTACATGCGAACCTATTTACCACGAAGTTTTATGGAAATTTTGTTTATTCAGGAAAACTTACCTTCATAGTTTGTTCAAACCAGTCAGTGCAGTGGGATGGTTTTCGGTTCCCGAGAAGTAAACACTATTTTCATTGTGAAATTGTTTTTAAGAGCTTTGCAGGTCTCCAATCTGATTTACAACTAGAGTCGTGTTAATAACGGTCTGTAGCCTTCAGAGCGTCTTTTACTTTTTTTGACGAATGAGTTATTTTTGTAATATAATTCTTAATGGATCACATGGAATATGATGACGGAAAGCGATAATGCTGTCATTAAGGCTCATTCCTGAAAGTCTTAGTCCTCAAGCGTATAAGGTGGTTGACGTTTGTAAGAAGTCATTGGATTAACGGGTAAATAATATTATCTTGAATTTCATTTGAAATTTTAATACCACACGCATACAGAGACACAACAGAGACCTTAACCAAAATACAAATTACAAAGAGATGTAGGTGCTATAAGGCTAATTCCATCGGTAATCCATACACTGTTGCTACAACGTCACCTGGGGAACGAATGTGTTTTGTCTCATGTTAATATAAACCACATTGAAAGAGTGAAAGAGATGAAATTCGATGGAATTAGCCATAAGCTAATTGGAGAAAGAAAGAAATTATTTTATAAGCAAGTTGTTAACGAAGTTAGCACAACGGGAGTTTAAACTAAAAAGCTACTTTGCAAACAACTAGTATTTTTACCACCAAAACTTATACTGGCGTTTTCATTATGACATTATTGCCATTATTGCTGTCAATTGTTAAGACTGTGATGTCACAATTGTGAACGGAAAATTTTAACGAGACAAACGAGACGAGTTGAGACAAACATGATCGGGGCCAGCAATAAAAGATTTCCGCTTCATAGTTAGGGTAAATATAACATTAGTTGGGGTGTCCATAACATTTAACATGTTTGCAACAATCATGGTTACATGATTGCTGCAAACATGTTATGGATACACTAACTATGAAAGGGAAATTTTTGATGGTTGGTCCCGATATAGTTGCGCTAAGCATGAGATTTCTTTGAGGCTTGTTATGTAAAATGCCGAGGTACTACAAGGTATTTTTATCTCTTTCACTCGTATCACATGCATCATAGTAAAATGAGACGAAATTTTCAGGAGATTTTTTTTTTGTACTTATGCGAAAGTTGATTATTACGTGTCAATATGGCCGCCGCCCATTGCATATGATTTCGGTACATTTTTCGTAAATTTTTATGTAAAATACAACTTTTGCATGGGCAGGCAATAAAACATTATACATTGAACTCTGATACACGATTCATCACTTCGGAAACAGTTCTGTGAACTTGCAAACTCACTCGTTTATTTTGAGAAACTTGCTTTGGAAAATGTTATTTTGACTCGAGGATAGGGGTGTCTAAAAAGCAGACTTATCCACAATTCATGCTCCCAGGGGAAAAAAGTTTCCTTTTCGGACGCTGATCAAAAGTGTACATGGGTGCTACCGAATCCGAGTGCGCAAGAGCAAAACCGGTAAAAGTCATGAAAAGTATGACATTTGGTGTATGACAGTAACAGTACTGTCGCGACTCAAAGAGGCTATCTCTCAAAGAGCTTCCATAATGTTGAAGTTCATGGTTTTTGATGCATGTTTTACATGTCGAATCCTCGGTAGAGCAAGAATGTTTTCTTTTCAAATCTTTTGCACTCGGTTTGATAAGCTACTTCATGTAAGGTCTTCGGCATGTAAAACAAGCATCAAAAACCACGAAGTTTTTGTTTTTTGTTCGTGACGACTCTCTGATACCGCTTCAGGTTAGAACCGTTTAAGGGTTCGTGGGGAAATGAGACGAGTACGTACTCGCTTTTTTGTGTTCGTAAATAGAAACTTTGAATTGTACATGAATAAACTGACCGTTATAGAAATTCGCGTAATTTAATATACCAAGCTCCGTGATTGATGATCTTCTTTTTCTTTTTCTTTGGAAACACCAGATGTACGTCATGTCATTTCGGACCAGAAGTCCAAAAATGTATTGCTAGCCATTCTGCACAACCTGTGGCACACATAGGAAAATGCTCTTAACTACTTGCCACTCATTGACTTACGAATTGCGGTGAAGAGAACCCTTATGTGGCGAAACAGTGTCTTTGTTTGAGTTCAAAACTCAAAATTCCCTCAACGGAATTCCCTGTATGTTTCCCTGCTCGGGAATGTAAATTCAAGGGTTTTTCAATAATAATCTGAAAACTGTTTTACTTTATCTGATGATTTGATGACGATTCCACATGTTAGATTGAACCATCCCTGGAACTTTCTAAGTTCCAGCCTGAGTTAAAGTATGCAAGAGTGGATGGCGTAAATTACAGTAGTTTGTCCTCCAAAAGGCGAAAAAAGCTGAGAATGTTCTCCTGAAACCGTAGAACTCATACGGTCTGGAACACCAACACCTCTTTACGTCCCTGATGATGGCCCGAAGAAGTTTGTTTTCACTCTATTTTAGCGAATAGAGATGGACTTTCGTGGTTTTTCAGACTAGCGGGCCGAAATAGAAGTCTTTAGGAACTGTTTAGATTACGGGTGGGATTTTAGAAACTTTAGGAAAAAGTAGGCTCATACAGAGTACTCGAAAAAACTTTTTCACTGAATTCAATAATAATCTAAAGACAGGCTAAACAAACTAGTAATAATGGCAAAGTGGGTTCAAAGTCGATTTAGGTCTCAACAACTCCAATTTCACCCTAACACGCTTACAGTAGTAGATTGAATTACACAAAAAAACACCAATACGACACATCATAACAAGCATTGATTTGAAATGAGAATATTTTGTTCGACTCCGTCGCTTGAATGGTAGAACGTTCGACTCATAATCGACATGTCTATGGTTCAAATCCTCTGCAGAGCAAAAATGTTTTCTTCTCAAATCATTTACACTTTACCAACTTCCTTTTGATAAACCACTTCATGTCAGGTCTTCGACATATGAAACAAGCATCAAAAACCATTGGCTTTTGCCGAAAATATTTGTAGCAAATATTAAAGTACTCGTACTTCAAAATAACAACAAAACTGTTTACCTTGGCAGCATAATTTTCGTAAAGTCTGAACTAAAATTGATTTGTTAGATGACAATATGTGACTGTCGTGCCCAGCAGGTCGGAATGGCTGGAAGGCTGGCCAAGTCACATCTCGGGTGAAGAAGTTGTGAGCTTCACTGACAGCTCTAAAACTTCGGAAGGCGCGGGAGCCGTGGTATTCTCTCCAGGGCAGGTTGTCGAAAGGTGGTATCGCCCAGGAAGGTTAGCCAACGTGACTCAGGCTGAGAGGTTCGCGGCAATGATGGGAGTGCAGGAGGGAATCCCAACAGAGGCATGTGGAAGAAAAGTCACAGTCTGTTCCGACAGTGAGGTTTTGATTGGGGCGCTCATGTCATGTACAAAGCGCTTCTTCCCGGTGCCCGATGGGAAGTGGACTAGAGAATTGCTAAACATGGACAGGTGTCGCATAAAGCGAGTAGTTGGTGCGATCACCGGGCACTGTAAACTAAGCGAGCATCTGGCTAAAATGGGACTCACCAATGATCCCAATTGCACCTGTGGCTTCGGCGAGGAGACGGGCGTTCACGTGATATGTGAATGTCCGAAGTTTTCCTCACTGAGGCTAAGGACTCTAGGTAGTTATGTGGTCCAACCCGCAACAGTACCCAGCATAGGGCCTGCCGCTCTAGATAGGTTCTTGGTTGGGACTGGGAGGTTTTAGGAGATTTACATGATGAACGGGTGGAACAAAGGATCACTAGATCTGTGTTTCACGGACCAGAAATGGACCGCCCCAACCTAATAAATCCAATGAAAAAATGTAGACAGTATAGAAACTGAGTGTTCACCCAATGTCATTTCATTCACTTACTATAAACAAGATACCAGTCTGCGTGGAAAACAATGGTATGAATGATGCAACGTGACTAACGCGTTAGTAACGCATTGACTTTTCTCATTTTGTTGTGGTACATGCGTTAAGAGTGCACTGCAAATAATTCGACTACTTCACTTCACTAGTCAAATAATTGCAGGTCTCCTTTCCACACAAAAGGTGATGAAACTCTTTAGTCAAGAAGAAATAAATGAAAGAATAATTTTGCGAATAAAATGCATTTTTAAATGGAAGCAATTCTATGCAGTACATACCTTTGGCAGTCCCTCGACATTTAAAAGTTTCTTGGCTATAATCGCATTGTTATACTCTGCGCTATAATTTATTTTAAGTGTTACAGTAGTGGCACTTTTATTACGACTGAATATAATGAACACTTTCATCTTTATAAGAGGTATTTTCCACTAACCGTGAGGTATTATGAATTACAACCGTAAATCGTGTCATAAAAAAATACTCAAAAACCGTTTCATTCGCCAAATATCTATCATTATCGAAGCGCATAATAATTTATTATTGTCTGTTAAGTTGTCTAATGAAATACATAAATTTACTTGCAGACGATGATAGTGATGGTGACTTGGTGACCGATTATTTGAGCTCAACCAATGACGCTCAAGACATAAACAATAGCAATAAGTCATCGAAATTGATGGCACATGGAAGTAATGCTTCACATAACAATAACCATCACAATATGGTGCCAATAATAAGCGTCACTCCACATAGTCCTGGTACAAAATACAATAACATTTTAGGTAAGTTTTGCATTCCAATTGCGATGATGCCCAATATGCGTAACGTTTTGTTTCTTTGACGGTACACAAAAAATAGAAGACACACTCAACCAACTACAAAGTATACGAGAAAGCGTTGTTAAAATTAAAAATGCACCAAATCGCAGCCCTCAGCTTATTTCATCAAATCAAATTTCGCTGGTACTTTTGAAAGATTCTTTTAAATCAAAACGGAAGTACATTTACAACAACCTTATTTTTAGTCTAACTCATCAAGACTTTTTTCGTCATGTCCATCATTGCCAGACTTAACAGCTGCCAACGTAAATAATTTTTGGCCAAACTCACAATACAGCGGACTGAACAGTGATCGAAGAAAGTCCTGGACGGCAATTGAAGACTTAACTGAATGTTCAAAGAACTCACATAAAAGGTTCGTATATTCATAGTGTGTTGGTGCAATTAACAATTTGGTTGAGTGATAGTTTTTGTGTGTATCATTCATTCATTTGATCATTCGGTGTAATGAAAAAATAATTTGTTAGCTTAATATCGGAAGCTTTTGGTTAAAGAGGTGGATAAACAGAATCCCCAGAGTAGATTATCACCATACGGAAATTCAATGAAAAGTTACGCCAAGCTCATATGAATTCAATGTATGGCTCATGCGTGACACTTGATGTCATTAATATGCATTGCAATTGTTGCAATTGTTTATGGGAATTTTTCAATCAAGTCTACAGCGCAACACCTAAAGTTCCACGGGCAAAAAAAACGACCACAGCCTCGTAATGAAAATTGTACTCCTCAATTGCCCCTAAAGATTTTTTTTAAAACTTGGAAAATTTAATCTTTTTTCGTAAATTCAAACTATTTTCGAATTTTCGAAAATTTTTACTTTTTTCAAAAATTCTTTAATTTTATCTTGTCTTTATTTTATGATTCTAATCTTTAGAAATTTGAATTTTTTTCGAATTTTGAAAAATTTTTCGAATTGAAAATTTTTGAAATAGGAAAATTTTTCAATTTAGAAATTTTTCGAATTTGAAAATTTTTCGAAATATGAAAATTTTCCGAAATTGGAAAAATTTGTCGAAATTCAAACATTTGAACATTTTTTCGAAATTTGTAAATTTTTTCTAAAAATTGACAATTTTTCGCAATTTTGACAATTCTGAAATATGTTTTACAACTTTTGGATCGATCATTTTAACTTATAAAACAACATAAAAAACAACTTTCAGGTCCTTGGCTGACCTTACGACCGACCTTAACATGAGATCCACGACCCTGGATCCATCTACAACTTTGCTTCCGAAAACCATTCTCTATACTGATAACTAATGAAATTTTCATGAAAATTGCCGGGTATGACTTGAGGTCGAATAGTCCAAATAGTCCACGACATGAAGAATGTGAATAAAATATTTTGTCGAGTTCAAACAAACCATGCCTTAAAACGTGGTGTTGTCTCAATGAGGCCCCTTTTTGTTATAATTTTTCCATTACAATGTTCAAGGCGACGATAATGTAAAGAGCTCAGGCAATAGATTGTTCCTTTGTCTAGTTCATAGATAAAAATTGCAGCAAACACAGGTCTGCATTTCAAGCTGTCGAAAAAGTTTCTATGGCAATATAAGAGTGGGGAGCGAGTACATTACTATGCACTAGGTTCCAAAACGGTACCAGGCTGCTTACTTGAGAAGTTTTAGTAACCATAAAGAACACAACCTGGTGCCTGGTGGCTAGTGTCATCGTAACGGCAGTAACGAATACTTCTATACGTCATAAAATTTCAACAAAGCGACTTATAGCCAAATTTATAACATATACATATAGCTATAAGTAATAAGTTATATATGTTTACGTTATAGGTTACAAGTTTACGTTATAAGTTATAAGTTTACGTTACGAGCTATGTGTTATAATTTATAAGTTACAAGGGTTACAAGCTACAAGTTTACGATACAAGTCATAAGTTTTTAGCCCAGATCAGTATTTTAACTGATCCACATCAGTACTGATCAGTTTTAAAACTGATCCACCTCAGTACAGGTCAGTTTTAAAACTGATCCTGATCAGTACTGATCCAGATCAGTAACGATCAGTTTCGAAACTGATCCGGATCAGTACTGATAAGTTTCGAAACTGATCCGGATCAGTACTGATCAGTTTCAAACTGATATATATCAGTACTGATTAGTTTTAAAACTGATCCGGATCAGTACTGATCAGTTTCAAAACTACAAATCCAAATCATTTTTGAAACTGATCAGTACTGGTTTGGATCAATTTCAATACTGATATGGGCTATAAACTTAAAATTCTAACTTATAACGTAAACTTGTAACTTATAACTTAAACATATAACTCAAAACAAATAGCTATATGTACACGTTATAAAGGCTGTAAGTGACTTTGCCCAAACTCTCTCTTGTCATTTCCGCTTCGATTTCCCCATGTGGTAAAAAAACCACCGGATCGCGTTTATTTTGTGATATATTTTTTTTATTTAAATCAGAGGCAACATCTAAAAAATATTGAATTATTCACCCGATTAGTTATCTTCGCAACACGGTATATTCATAGTTACATCCAAAAAGACAGTCAAAAAAAGTCAAAGTTCATGGAAATTGATGCATTGGATTTCTTTCCATAGTGAGTGAAAATAGGTCATAGGTCATGCTATGCATAAGTATAACAAAAATACGTCAATTTCAAACGACATTCATCAAAAGAAGTTGGAAGTTTCGGGTGCTAAAGAAAATTTTTAAAGAAACCACTGAACAGGAATCTCATATAGAGACGTAGCTCCAATCCGATGTGGTGCCACTTTTTTTTGGCATAAATCCGGCACAACTTGACCGATTTTGCTCATTTGACCTTAGAACATGCCTTTTCGGGAAAAACGTTTCACTTGAGTTCACAAGCATACAGAAGAATGGACAAACGGGGTCTTGCATAATTTGTTGCTGCTTAAAGATTTCATTCCCCACTCTCCTTTTATATTCCGTCCCCCATAATAAATCAATGGGTATGTACTTCGTGCGGGTCTAATAATTATGAAAAACGAGAAAAAATAAAAGGAAAATTGTCTGGGAAAGAAAGAACAAAAAGAAAGTCTTGTAAATATTTTATGATAAAGAAACTCAATAGAAATCTTACGTTTATCCACCTCTCGTTACGGTTGGTTTGTGTGACTTATTTTAACATTTCCAGTGTAAGCCTATCTAGTCTCGACAGTGAAGAACAAGAATCTTTGCGTGCAGCAGAACGTTTGCATAATCGCAGCAGTCGCAACAGTACCGGTGGAATATCCACTCATTCGTTAAACGAAGCTGAACTAGCTGTAAGTGCATTTAGTTTCTTTAAACCAATTGTTGAATATCTTATTCAACCCTCTCAAATATCCACACGGAAAATAACAAACAAAAAAATTCAATAAACGAACATTACATAGCGTGACTTCGAACGAATCAATGCAAAACGTAACCTTGCTCCACAAACACCATGTCGGATACCACTTCAGAAAAGCATTTCCACACCATCGATTGCGCCTATTCGTAATCAAAATGTTAAAGAAGAGAGCACCATTCAGACGTGAGTATATTTTATATGTCTGTTTTGTAACACGTTTATGGACTTGTGCATAAAATTCCGAAAATGAAAAAGGAAAAATCGCAACGTTTTTAACATTTTGCCGGCGATATTAGTGTTTTGATTGAGATTTTTTCATTTCTTTTTCAATTCATTTGTTTTTCCTTGGATTTTTATATTCGATCGTACGTTTTGAATGTGACATGATATGTTTTTTGTTCCATTTTTTTTATTATTATATTCAACAGTTAAATTGGGAATATTCATTTAATGCTCTGGGATAACACACTCATGTACATTGTTCAACAGACATCACACATTAAAATGAATTTCTTTTTTTGCACATTTTCACTTGACGATTTTTATGTACATTTCGATATTAGGTCGATTAGAGCGCTGCGAGAAAAAAAAGGTTTTCCGTTATTTGTTGCTTCATTATTGTTATTTTAAAGTAAACCGGAAAAAAGGACACATGTTTCGTTTCATGTCAATAACATGGACGTGTGACCTTTTGTTATTGGTGTTTTGAGATTCTTTTATCCCTCTGCATATTCTCCATTACGTCGTAGGGTGGGTCAGTTTTGAATATACAAAAAAAAAAGAAAATCTTTTAGAACTTTCTCACAAAGACAGCAACTTTTTTTTCTATTGAAATTGTTTTTGTGATTACAGTAAGAGAATCTTAAGAGCGTGTCAGATATTTTGACAGTTCTATATTTTGCGAAGTTTTTTCATTGCATATTTCTAAGGCAATGATCATTAATTTTCAGTTTCAAAACATCTACTGTTTGTATAACACACCCCTTTATAGATTCTATGAATCAGAATATATAATTATTGAGTCTAAGTGTCAAAATTTGATCTGAACAAACATCGCATAGCCGTGTACTTTGCGATGTTTTTTCAGATCAAATTTTGACACTTAGACTCAATAATTATATATTCTGATTCATAGAACTATTAAGGGATATGTTATGCAACCAGTAGATGTTTTCGAATTTAAAATTAATGATCAATGAAATATGCAATGAAAAAACATCGCAAAACATAGAACTGTCAAAATATCTGACACGCTCTTAAATATGTGCATCACATGCAGCTCTTTGTGTTTTCGTCACCAGGTGGCATTCAATACACATACTTTAAAGCTCTCTAAGTACTCTCAATCATTCAATGTATATGTGAAAGTGACAATCATAGCAGGTTGTCCAGTTTCATAAGTCCTTTATAAGTTGACAAATTTCAAAATGCAAAGTTTCATATTCGAAGAATGGCAGGAAGATGTCAAGATGTTGTAGTTGATGTAAAAATGATGGATAAATTATGTAGTAGTGATGCATCGGTGATGTTATAATGTTTTATTTTGGAGAATAATATTTTATTGCGATGTGTATTCAGCTACACCAGGAAATCGAATAAATTACCTAAATCATTCACCTACAACCACAATAATTCTTCGAAATACTTCTCAGCGCAAACCTTATAGTGCTTTATCTGTATTCGCTGTGATGAATATACACTAGACCTGAAATATGTTATTTTTGTTGGTTTATGTATGCTTTGAGTGTCCTTGTGTCGCGTCGTGGTCTAGTATAATATTCTTCACACCGAATTCATATGAACCTTAGGTCTATTATTGTTAAAAATGTGTGTAACGAGCTGCGCAATATCCT
>CM055404.1:30479854-30498172 GCA_029228625.1 Pseudolycoriella hygida
GTTTTTCAAAATCGGTTACGTTTTACTCAAGTTAGAACGGTGACGGACGGACGGACGGACAAAATTTTTATTGCATTTTTCTCTTATTTAGATCCCAAAACGATCCCGGGTCGAAATTGGAACGCATAAGACCCCATTTCGCAGAACTTCGTTTTTCGTACGGGTCTAAAAATTCGGATGATCATCGGGTGAGCGAGCATTTTTTCCGAAAAAAAACTTCGAGCTCCAGCATGGTGTGAAAAGTAATGATATATTATGCTACAAGGGCTATCATATTGTATCCCGTATCTCGGAAGGGCTGATGATGAAGGGAACCTTCAGAGGTTTTTAACCCTCCAAAATACTGAATACAATACTATAGCCCGTATAGCATACTATATGATAACAGGAGGATATGAAACTTTAGTTTGAGGTCTATAATATAGACCTGTATATTGTAGACCCGTGTGTTATAGACTATTATAATGAAATCAGATAATAGGTCCATTTTTACAAATTCAGGTTAAGTCACATCTATGTGCACAATAAAAGTAATGATCTGGGAGTAATTCTCGAAAGAGTTCTTGATTGCACGATAACTTGAATAAAACTTAAAAGATTTTTAGAAATTAGGTTTTATTCGATGAAGAAGTTAATTCCTCAGATTAGTTCGTATTCGTAGATGGGCACAATATAAGTAACCAACTGATAGTTATTCCCGAAACAATTTTTTCCTGTTTTTTTAATGAGGCGATAGCAGTTTTCATTTAGCCAAACTGACAAGGTCAATTTCGCGAAAAAACAATATTGGACTGATGATCTGGTAGTTATTCCAAAAGAGTTTTGAACTGGTTTTTAAGTCATTATATATTGAGCAACTCTAAACTGTTTTTCAAGAATTTAGTTTTAGTTTGACTAGGAATAAAATTTCTGAGGCCAGGTTCGGAGAATTTAGAATTTCTCTTGATTGAAAGTCAGGGTCTTGTAACAGAAAATCAATTATGTACACAGTGCGATAAATAGAAATGCGATTAAAGTTAAAATGTAATACGTGACTACGTGCGTAATTCTTTACCGAATTTCTACAATCAATTATCAATAAAATTATTTGAGAGATCGCTACGTCTTTAGTCAAATTTATTTTCGAAAATGTTTTAGCTGAGTCATTCATACGTATGAGTCGCTCAGCTGAAAATCAGCTCAAGTAAATTACCAACTAAATTTCATTGAAGCATATGGTGCAAATTTTACATTCCAAATATTAAAAACAGTCAAGGGATCTGACCCATCCAAAAGATGGGGCCTAGTTTTTAATAAACCCAATCGCAGCTCAACATTTTTGTTTCAAATATGAGAGGTCAGGTAATGGTATGACAGAAGCACAAAAATTTGGAAATATTTATTTAAGAGTCAATCTGCGAATTCTTCGAACAGTTTGTATGAAACTCATATACAATACCTCACCGACTATTGTGATTATTGGCCCATTGATTCCTTGGACCAATCCGAGAAATTCGTAGAACAACATTTTTCTGTTAGCGACCATGTATGAGCTGTATAGCTATAACAAAAATGGTCTACCAAGGGGTGGCTAAAAACAATTGTGTGTAATATTTTCGCAAAGATGAATCGCTTTGATCTGAATTAGACCTCATTAATACAAAAAGTTTGGATGCCTGTTTGCTTGGAAGGTGAAAGTGTCTGAACGTGGAACAGTTTAAAGTCGAAATAATGAAATTTTTCAAAAGCGATTTATAAAAAACTCCAGTGCCGGTCCCAAGACTAATAAGTATGGTCGTTTGGGCAATGGTCCCTAGTATCTAAAACGATGCAAAGTGATCTGGACTAGGGCTGGAGTAGGTCATAATAGGCGAAAAGTGAAAATGAGAAATGAGATGAAAACGTTTTGAGTTCGGTGGTCTACGTGCTTCACTGAAAAGTTCTAAAAGTATTTTTTTCGAAAACGTTACGTCTTTCTCTTTCAAGTTAACCCCCACACCGAGTCTTTGAGTAAGTACATGTCTTGCTACTCTGCCGTAGAATCCCCTAGAACCATGTTATCACAAAAATACTACTATTTTCCGAAATTTTCACTCTTGACTATAAAATTGAATAGAAAATATATTTGAAATCGAAATTTCGGAAAATAGTGACATTTTTGTGATGACAGCGTTCTAGGTGAGTAATTTCACCCAATCGCAGTTCAACATTTTTGTTTCTAATTAAAGAGATCAGGCAATTGGCTGTCAGAAGCACAAAAATTTTGGAAGATATATTTAAGTTCTCAAGGTTAATTCAGTAGAAGCGCAAGGGATGATTGAAGAATACAGTTAATTTATGAGAAATTAACGAGTAACATCTTTAATACTTACTTACTTACTTACTTACTTACTTACTTACTTACTTACTTTACCGGCACTACAACCCATTAAGGGTCTTGGCCTTCTCCAACATGCTTCTCCAACCGGGCCTATCTGCAGCTAACGTCTCCCAGCTGGTTACTCCCACAGTTCTTAAGTTGGCAAAAGCAGCGTCGCTCCACCTGGACTTGGGTCGCCCTGCACTCCTTTTGCCTTCAGGTTTGGACTTCAGAATTTTTTTTGGAATACGATGTTCATTCATTCGTTGTACGTGACCGAGCCAACGTAGTCTATTTATTTTTGTTGTTCTGACTATGTCGGGCTCTCCAAAAAGCTCTATGAGCTCGTGATTATATCGTCTGCGCCATCGGTTCAGTTTTCGGTCAAATACTGGTCCAAATATTGTACGCAGTACCTTTCGCTCGAACGTATGCAGAGATTGTTCATTTTTCTGTGTCAAGCACCACGACTCCGAACCGTACGTAACTACCGGTCTGATCACAATTTTATAAAGTGCGCATTTTGAATTTCGGCTTACTGACTTGGACTTTAGAATTTTCAGCAGGCTGTAATAACTCCGGTTGCCCAAAGTTACTCGCCTTTTTATTTCGTCCGCAATGTCGTTGTTTATGTTCAGCTCTGATCCAAGGTATACGAACTTATTGACCATTTTGAATGTGTGTGTGTCGATCGTTACGTTATCTTCCCGATATCGATTCGTAGGTGGGATGATCATGTATTCCGTTTTTCCGTCATTGACCTTCAACCCAAGGTCGGTACCTTTCCTCTCCAAGGCCATAAACTTATCTTTAACAACATCCATAGTTCGGCCAATAATGTCCAGGTCATCTGCAAAACCAAGCAACTGACTGGACTTGGAGAAAATGGTGCCGCTGGAGTCTATGTCCATGGTTTGAACAGCTGCTTCGAGTGTTAAATTGAAAAGCAGCGTTGCAAGAGGATCTTCTTGACGTAGGCCTTCCTCAATGTCGAAAGTCTCCGACATTTGATTGCGGATCCTTACTCGGCTATTAGCTCCGTTTAGTGTTAGCTTCGTTAGCGAGATCAGTTTGTTGGGAATTCCAAACTCCTCCATGACTCTCCATAGCTTACTTCTTCTAACACTAACACATAACATCTTTAATACACCCAATCGCAATTCAACATTTTTGTGCCTAATTTATACGTCGCAACGGAAAGCGGACTTTTTCTCACACTGTAAAGTCTTTCTATCGCTCGTATAAAAAAATAAATTACAATATATATACACGGGAGGGAATATGATATATCGCATCCAGATGAGTAAAAGTACCTCGGGCTGAAGCCTTCTACGTGAAGCCACTCGTACGGTAAGGAAGAAATTTTTGTTCTAATGCTTTATCATCTATCAAATTTTCCATTTGCATCCATTTAAGGCATCCATTTGGTTTCCACTCGCAAAAGCACTCCGTTTTACCTCCGTATGAGAGTCGAGAGAGCGCGATCTGTCAAAAAAAACGGAACGAAAATTTAAAAAATTCAATTTTGCCTCCGTTTACGCTTTCTCTTTGGGACCATCCATAAAAGACGTCCACTTTTTTTCCGCATTTTTCTGGGTCGGTCCATCCCCTGTCCAAATGCGTCCGTTTTTTCAATTTTGCCGCCCCCCCTGAATTAGGACGTCCAAAAAAAGAAGTAAAAATTGCAAAAAAAATATTTGACGAAAAAATTTTGAACTTATTCTAAAATTTAACAAAACATAGTTAAAACTTCAACTCAGAACTCCTACCACTCATAGCCTCTTCAATGGAAATTATGTGGACATTGTTGGACATTGTTTTCGAGTAAAAAAAAAATAAAAATGTCTGAATCAGTTATCTGATAAATTGGTTCAAGTAAACCCGCTAGTGCTTCTGTATTTTTAACAGAGACTTAAAAGGACCTCCAAATTCTGTAAATGTGGGTCCATCCCCTGTCCTAATCTGTCCGTATTTTGAAAAAGTCGGTCCGCCCATAAAATTGGACGTCTTTTATGGACGGTCCCTTTCTTTATAAAAGTTCATTTTGTTCATTTCATGTAACATAAATTAGAGAGCTCAACTAAACGGAGACCTTTCTTTTGAGTGGAAACCAGGTTACCAGGAAACCCCTTTAAGTTTCCGAAGAAAGACAGGTAAAAAATAACGAACGATAAGAAAATTATTTTTAGAATTACTCTCATGTCTTCACTCCGATAATATCCATTACAAACACAACTTCAGAAAAGTAATAATTCGTCGATAAAAACGAAATTTTGAAAATCAGTTGAGAATTACTGGAGTTATCGTGCTAACCGTGCACCGAAAAATATTATGTTCAACATAATTCACTCGAATATAATGTACAAAATCGCGACACCGTCGATGTGTAACACATCAGTAGTATATTACAGCTAAGACATAGTGGTTCAGCTTAGGTTTTCTGACTAATACAGAAATCCATGTGTGGGTAAGGGAAGAGCGGATGCTCTGTTTGTTTTACATTTCAATTGAACACGCAATTAGTATATTATTTGTAGGCATTTCAGCTTATGGATAACTTTTACATCGGATCTTCCCACCAGAACAATGAATGACAATTTCAATAAATTGATCCATATGTGGGTAAGGGAAGAGCAGATCCACTCAGATTTGACTCAGGAAAGTGCATGGAATTACAAACTAAGATTTTGGACGAAATTCTGATATCAGTTCTGAATGACTCACTACGAATTTTGCATCACTATCAATATGTGAAAAACTAATTTGGTGATTGGACAACAAAAAAAGACCGATCGAAATATTTTCAATTAATTTTTGAATGATTAGTATTCTGTGTTATAAAAACTAATGGGACGGATGTACATCTCATTTACATCTTACTCGTGTAATAATGTTCCACTGGATGTACATCTCGGCGCAGAACGTTTTCAAAGGGTTAAAGCAACTCCGATAGGAACAGAACTTCTTTTCAGTAAAGATACCTTACTACACTATTTAAAACTAATTGGATTTAGTCACTAAATTTTCTCACTAAGAAAAAAAATTGATTCACGCTAGGATTGAACCCCCGACCCCCGAGACTCCAGCCAAGCTACTTACCGATGTGGCAACCTACGTATTCTGCTTTTCGAAGCAGTGGTGTGAATAAAAAGAAAGATGTCAGTGAAATACGAACGGAGTATACATTAGGGAGATTGGGCAAATCGACTTATAGCAAAATTCCAAACTTATACTTATAACTATAAGTTTGACTTTTAAAAAAAGTAATGCTCAAAGAACCTAGAAATACAAATTAGAACTTTTGAGCATTACTTTTTTATAAGTCAAACTTATAGTTATAAGTATAAGTTATAAGTTTTGCTATAAGTAGGTTTGCCCAATCTCCCTATTCTTTTTCATTGTTTTTTAAGAAACACATTATATGACTGGAGTGTAGTAGAGTTTAATATTATTTTGCGACAATTCGCCAATGAAACGACATTCGACATACGCTTTGAACGTACATTATGGTCAGAAAAGTCAAACATTTGTGCCCTCCGCTTTTTCTATGTTCAAAACATAGAACTCTATTGTACTCATCTGAAAATCTGTCCATAATTAGCCAAGTTATCGTGCCATTCAGCTAATTATTATTCACTATTTCAGACTAATTTGATTTAGTTTACTAATTACTAAATTTTCATTAAGAAAAAAAATGGTTCACGCTAGGGGATTGAACTCCCGACCTCCGAGACACCAGTCCAACCACTTCCCTATGTGACAACCTATGTGTTGTGAATTTCGAAGCAGTGATGTGAATTTAACTTTAAATAACAAAGTTAGCGTGTTATGAAGGAAAAAGAAAACCTAGAATTATATACATCCAGATGACTCATTCGATGTATTCATCTTCATTGAACCTGTGAAATTTTAATCTTCGTATAATAAAATCAATTTCTCGAAACTCCGCTAAAAATTACTCAAGTTATCGACAAATTAAAAAAACAGGGAAAACTTGTTTTGAAAATTACTACCAAAGGACTGCGTCGATAGTATCCATCGTTCAGCTTAAGCTGAGGAATGTTAATCTTCGTCGAATAAACCAAATTTCTCAAAAATCCCCTCAAAATTGTTGAAGTTATCCTGATATTAAAAAAACGTAAAAAATTCTTTTGGGAATAACTACCAGACTATAACTTCTTTTTTAACCATTAAGGCACTTGACCTCAAAAATCATAGTCTTCGTCCAATAAAAAACAGTTTTTGAAAATCGGTCCATAATTACCGAAGTTATCGTGCCAATAAAAAACAGAAAAATATTCCTTTGGGAATAACTACCAGATAATAACTTCTATTGTACCCATCTACGAACTTGACCTGAGGAATTCATGTCTTCATCGAATAAAAAATAGTTTGTAAAAATCCGTTAAGATTTGCTCAAGTTATCGTGATATCAAGATCATAGACCAAAATTCTTTTAAGAATTACTCCCAGATAATTACTCCCATATTGTCCATTTGCGAACTTGACCTGAGGAATTCTAATCTGCGTCGATAGAAACCAAATTTGCAAAAATCGGTTTAAAAAAACTCAAGTTATCGTGATATCAAGCGTTAAAGACATTTCAGTATTTTATGTTTTTGGTCAATATATCATACATTTTATCAAATATAGTCATAGTGAACTACGGACGTATTTTATTTCGTAAGACCCTAGACTTTCAGTCAAGGGAATAAAAGAAAAACCTGCAGGGTGGATGAAATTAACGTATTTCCCACCACTCACGAACAAAATAAAAGACGTCTTAAAATCGGTAAATATTTCAACCGCGTACGCGAGTGATAACAAAATTAGAAGTGTCCTTTGTAATAGCAAAACTTACCACTGGCACAGTAAAAACTTTCCTGTAATGAAAGGATCTCAAATAGTAGAACCACAAAAAGTAGCGAAACTCGTAAATAATGATTTAGCCCCTAACCCTTCATGGGTTGTTAAGGCAGATTATTATTATATTATTTGTAATAACAAAGATAAAATGAAGAAGACAGAAAAACCAGGCATATATAAGATGTTTTGCGAAACTTGTAAGATTTTTTACGTGGGTCAAACTTGCCGTGCATGTAGTGTTCGATGGAAAGAACATATGAAAGCTATCGATGACAAAGACCAACGATCAGCTGTCTCAAAACATGTGTTAGACAATTCGTCCCATAAAGTAATTTTATCAAAAAGTGAACTGATAAAAAATGTGAAAAGAGACAAATATTTGAACGCGTGGGAGTCATTTTTTATAGAAAAGCACAAAAATGATAATTTGATGAATATTCGACCGCCGCCACTGTCTAGTGAACTGTTCAAGTTTTGCACTTGATTGCGAAGTGAATAAAGAATTACGAAACATTATTCTGTCCTTATGACGATAGTGTGGATATTTGGACTTAATTTATTTTGTTTATTTTCTCATTGCTTCAGTGTATCGTCTCCCGTCGATGGAATCATTGATTCCGAAAACGTTAGAGGTGTGTTTTTTATTAATTGTTATTTCGTGTTCAATGTTCTTTTCGATGTCGCGTTTTAATATGTGTAACAATAAGGCTCGATACAATTTCTAATAATAATGCATTAATTTGGTTCTCATAATCAGACGGTTGCAAGTTTAGAAATCATACAGGAGCTGGCATATACAGCAGTCAAACAAACACTGCCATATTATTTGCGTTAGGCGAATACAGCACAATCTTTCAAGCACATACATATTATGGTATCTTTCAATGCAGTAACATATAGCCCATAATAACCCCGTTACGCTACTTTGGGTTCCCGCACATAGAAACTGCCGAGCATATTTTATGTAAGTGTCCCTACAGTGTACATTACAGCCAGAGCGAAATGCCTGCGAGCTCACATTCATCGACGCAACATTATTTGAAGTATTCCGCCTAGCTATATACTAAACTACTTAAATCTGACCAATAGAATTTAATTAATCTAACGTGGGTAAGCACAACAGGTCCAATAGAGGCTTCGGTGCCGGAGAATAAACCTCTGCCCACTCAAACTATATCTAATTAACTAGGGCGAAAATGGTTTTGAGGGTGCTGGGTGGACACTGCTGATGAAACTTACATTTATTTCAGCTTGTGCGCCGAGACACGTTCCCCAGAACCTGCATTGCTGGCACTACAAGACCCTTGTTGGTAGACAAAACTGGTGACAGCTACAATTAGGCCGGATTGCGGAACTAGTAAGTAAAAATGATCTAGCCTCTGACCCGGACGGGTTGTAACGGCCGATTATTATTATTATCATATTATTGGAATAAGTGTAGAAAATAAAAGTTCGCGCTCTTTCGGAAAATGTTCAAAATTTTCCATTTGTTTATGCTTTTCCACTGCATGAACAGCGACACCGATCCACCTATAATTTTACCGGTTAACTGAGCAAGACAAAGGAAAGTTGGCACGTTCAACTTACAACTTAAGATAATTGGATTATGAATTTGCGCATATACTTAGCAAAAGCAGTTGCACCAAGCTATTTTATCTCAATTCTTTGCCGTCCGCCATCTTCCTTTAAGTTCATCGTCGATTATTTTATTAGTTATATTTTTTTGTTTCCTGATTCCATGGGGGGCGTCGCGTCGTCCCCCATCGATCTTTTCATCGGAAGATACTTGGGCTGGGTGGGGCATTTCCTTTAAGGAAGCAGGGGTTTGTGCTGGGTCTCATGTGGTCCTCTCCTGTATGGCTGCGACATCTGATACTTCTTCTCTTTGATTGTGAGCCATAGAAGACAATTCATCAGATGAATCTGTCATAGATCGGTCGCTTTGTGACAATGGAGAAGCTGAATGCGCGATGACATTTCAACAAAAGTTGTTGTACAGGAAATAGATACAAACTTAGCTATCGACAAAGCAAAGCAAGCAATTTCTGCTGAAGAACTTTTAGAGCCATTTTCGACCATTGAAACATCAGCTTCTGAAGTCTCGCTGGTGGTGACCCCAGCAGCCGGAGACGTAGGAACGAGCTTTTGCCACTAAGTTTATAAGTAATTTGGGGCTCACCAAAATTACGAACTTGCGTTGATTGTGTCTAAATTTTCCCAAATACTGATCGATTGATTGGATTTTGGATATGAAATCATATTGTATAAAACTTTTTATTTTCATGACCATGTGGAATAGAATTGCACGATCGAAGTTATCAATTAAAAGGACATTGCGAATCAACACTGAATTTCAACTTGCAGTATTTGCTCCAGTTCATTGAAGAAATCGTTTCCGATACGCGCTAAAATGTCACTTGGATTTAGCGCAGAATTCATATTTATTATGCTGAACACGCAGGAGACATTGAAAAGATGTTTTGATAAGAATTCTCTTTGTTCAAATGTCAATTTTGACATGAGAACAATGAAAATTTTTTATCAAAATACGTTTCAGTGTCTCGTGCGTGTTCAGCTTTATTAATTAACTTTTTAATTTTACAATTCCACAATTACAATCGAGAACAATTCAAGAAAACCGTATGGGGTAGCGATAACGATAGGGGACCACCCCAACACCAATACTTACTAGTTATTTGGCTTCGGTCCCTCCTCTGGAGAGAGGGGAAGGTAAAACTGAAAAAATTTTGGTTTTCTTTTTTGCATTTTTTGGGTTCTAGGAAGCGTTGGAAAGTGCTGAGTGCTGATAAGTGGTGAAATCGAGGTGGAAGAGTGACGGAAGAGCGAAGATTGCCATAAAAATATATTAGGCTCTTTAAAGAGCACACATTAAGCAAATAGGGCGCTTTAAAAATCCCACATTAAGCAAACTGAGCGCTTTAAATAAAAAATGGCGGCGGTCCCTCCTAGAGAGGGGGAGGTCAAAAATAAAAAAAAAAAAATTTGCATTTTTTGGGTACTAGGAAGTGTTGCTTAGGGCTGGATGAGTGGTGAAGAGTGACGAATGAGCGTAGATAACCATGAAAATATATTGGGCGATTAAAAAAGCGCACATTAAGCAAATTGAGAGTTTTAAATAGCAATTTTATCGATAATGCAGGCATTCGCTGAATAGGGGTTGATTTTTTCGGGGTCGGGACGGGAATTCAGTTCTTCCAGTGTCTACGTGGTACGGAAGACAACATATTAGACACGTATTTTTTTATAGACCTTTTAAAATTTTAGGGTTGGGAATCATAAATTCATTCAAATATACAGATATAGTCTACCTCGCTCTAATCAACGTTATTGTACATTTGAATTAATTTATGTTTCCCTGCCCCAAAATTAATTTTAGAAGTATATAAAAAAATTCTAATCTAATATTTTTCCTTTCCGAACCACGTAGACGCTGGAAGAACCGAATTTCTGACTAGAGATGAGCGTGTTGCCCGAACCCGACCCGAACCCGAATTGTTTTTTTCGGATCAATGGGTTTCGGATTTCGGAAATTTTAATTGGGTCGGGTTCGGTTCGGGCCGGGTTTGGAAACAGTTTGGGTTTCGGGTTTCGAAAAATTTTATCGGGTCGGGTTCGGTCCGGGTCGGGTTCGGTCCGGGTCGGGTTCGGTCCGGGTCGGGTTGTTGTATCATTTTATTCGGGTCCCGGTCCTTTATTGACTTTCTATATTTTACAAAACTCGTCTAAATTTTATCATCTTGCATTACTCGAATTTTGTTTTAGTCTAAGGTCCGTGAAGAATGCAGACGTCGGGCTTTGAAATAAATTTTGTTTCGAAGTAATTTGGGTTGTGAGTTTCGAAAAACTTGAGTGTCTGGTTCGGTCCGGGTCGGGTTTTGAAACAGTTCGGGTTTCGAAAAATTTTATCAGGTCGGGCTCGGTCCTAGTCGGGTTTCGAAAAATGGTCGACCCACTCATCTCTATTTCTGACCCGACCCCGAAAAAAAACTGGACATCAATTTTGTGTGCACTCGCCCAGGGACAAGGCCGCGTGGAAGCTGCTTACGTGTAACCCGTTGACCCTAAAAAGGGCTTTTAAAGCGCCCAATTTGCTTTTAAATTTTATCAGTTTAGGGCGATCACTTTCGCGACCTGGAACACAGATCCTGTGACCCTTTGTTCCTTTTATCGTTCATCATTTAAAAAAATTCATTTAAACCTTCGCGTGCCGACCAGGAATCTGTCTAATATGATAGGTCCTACTTCGGCCACTTTCAAAGGATGTAAAACATAGTCTCCTAGCGTCCTGTATCTTAGCTGGTGAAATTTAGGGCATTCACGTGTAACGTGAAGGCCCGTTTCGTCTTTCAGGCCACAGGAACACTCTGGGTCACCTGAAATCCCGATCTTCCTCAGGTGCTTGTTGAGTCCGCAATATTCAGTCGTTGCACTGACCACTCTTCTTTTGCAATCCCGGCCCATCGTCAGAAGCTCCCTTCTCATTTGGAGTGGCGAAGAAATGCTTGGTATGCATTCCTCCTTCGTACGCTGCCCAGCTTTTTCTATGCTCCGCCCTCACCCAGTCCTTCACTCCTTTCGCGCAATGCGAATTCGGGATGGAGACGCACAGTGGTCCGAAATCCGGAAAAATCGGCATCATCATCATCAAACTTTATAGACCGTTAGTACCTTCCGGTGTGAGGTCTTTCTGTCGCAACCCCAGATTGGTGAACTATCGTCCTCCATGCCCTCCTATCGCCCGCCAAGGAGATGGTTTGTTCGCCCCGAGAAAGTCCCCTAACTTCTAAATCTGATTTAATTGAATCGATAAACCTTCTCCTTGGTCTACCCCTTGGCCTAACACCCGGGACCTGTGCATCCAAGATCCTTTCGGTAGCCTGTTATTACCCATCCTTTGAACGTGCCCGAACCAGCGCAGACGACTGGCCCTTGCCGCCTCTTCCACTGACGAAATCCCTAAATTTTCCCTAATGTCGCCGTTCCTTATATGATTATCCCCCTGCTCCCTCCTATTAACCTTCGCTATATTCCTAAGAACCCTCATATCAGAAACCTCCAGGTCATGCACGAGATATCCGCAGTCAACCCAACTCTCACTACCATACAGAATCGTCGGCCGGAATATTGACCTGTGAATAGTTAACTTTGTTCCGCTACTTAATTCCCTTTTGTTGAACACGTGCGACCTCAACTGACTGGCCACCGCGTTTCCCATTTTCCTCCTTTCCTCAAATTCCCTAACTAACTTGCCATCCTCTGAAAAAATGGTTCCTAAGTACTTGAATCCAGAAACCTGCTCCCGCTCCTCCCCATTTAAATTGCAAGCTATCTCCTTCCGAGCTTTGCCGACATGCATAACCTTAGTTTTCCCTACACTTATCTTCATCCCATACTCCTCACATGCAGCATTTAGGCAGTCAATCCCACCCTGCAACTCCGTGGTACTATCTGCCAACAGAATCAAGTCATCCGCGTAGGCCAGGATTTTCATTATTACCTCACCCACCTCGACATTTCCCTGCACGTTTGCCTGCTTGATGATTTTGTCCATGAAAATTATGAACAGAAGCGGGGAAAGACAACAACCCTGACGAACGCCCTCTTTAACCTCGAAAGACTCGCTAATTTCGCCATCTATTCTCACCGCGGCCCTGCTTTCTGAGTAAATACTCTTAATGGCACGCAGTAAACCCCCATTGATACCGTACTCGCTAAGAATCCCGAATAGCTTCTGCCTTGGTACCCGGTCGAATGCCTTCTTCAAGTCGATGAAGCATAAGTATAAGTCCCTGTTCTTTTCATAAAGCTTTTCGATAGTCTGTCTGAGGCAGAAAATCTGATCCTGACATCCCCTCAGAGGCCTGAAACCACCCTGAAACTCATCCAGTACACCTTCCACTATGTTCCTAACCCGGTCAACAAGTACACCCGTGTACACCTTACCTACCACGCTCAAGAGTTACTGCAAACCTTACGGTTGCCCTTCTTATAAATTGGAGCAATAACACCGAAGCTCCAGTCAGCAGGTACTGTTGAAGACCTCATGGCCAAATTGAAAATCCTACAAAGCCATTGGATCCCACCTGATCCGCTATACTTAATAAATTCCGTCCTAATTTCCTCCACCCCTGCGGATTTTCCTTCCCTTAATCTGCCGACCTTTCGGGACACCTCATCCAGTGTAATTTCCTCCTCCACCTCCGAGCTAGGACCTGCCTCCCTCCCATTTTCTTCTACCTGATTGACAGATGTAAATAAATCCTTAAAGTAATGCCGCCAAGTCTTCAAGACTTCACCCCTATCTGTAATTAACTCGCCGTCTTTATCTAAAATACTACTACATCCCTCTTTCACGCCACCGCGCCTAATGTCCTTAATCATCGACCAAAATTTCTTACCCCTGCCTTGACCTGCCCTTTCCAAATCCTCCCCAAACTTTTTCCCCTCCCGGTCCTTCGCTTCCCTGACTAGATCCTTAACCAGTTGCCTACAAGCCTTATAAGCCTCCCACTTCGCCACCGTCCTGTCCTGTAACCAAATCAAGTATAGTTTCCTTTTCTCCAATACAGCCCCCCTGATACCGGCGTTCCACCAACCCGTCTTTTTGTTTCGACCCCCGCTAGCGACACTGCCCAGACATTCCTCAGCCAGATCCAAGACAAATTTCTTAAAATTCGCCCACTCAGCCTCAATGTCCCCGCAGTCAGCTGGAAGCCCCTCAAATCCTTCGGCGAATTTTGCCATAAAACGAGACCTAACTGCCTCTTCCCTAAATTTGCCCACACGAAATTTGCGACTTACCACCTTCTTCCTTTTAGTCTGACAGAGTTTACCAACCGACAGATGGGTACCCAAAAAGTAGTGGTCAGAACCGAAAGTGAAACCCCTGAAAACACGTGTGTCCCTGACTACCTGTCTCCTGTCCTGCTCTATAACCATGTAATCAATAATGGATTTGTGACCCAAACCCTCATTGACGTACGTATACCGATGGATCCACTTGTGCCTATAGAAACAGCTGGTTATTGCTAACCCATTGAAATCACAAAAATCCAACAACAACAACAATCCATACCCTGAGTTGCTTTTAAAGTTCGCTATTCTTGCATTGAAATCCCCCAGCAAAATTAATGATTCATTTCCCTTTTTGCTAACTACGTCCCCTAGTTGTTCGTAAAAAGTGTCCAAGTCAGTAGCATCACTACCATTGCAAGGGCTATATACGCTAACCAAGCGATAAATTCCACCCGCTAACTTTACAGAGACCCACATCAGCCTTTCATTTACGAAACGAACATTTAGGACAAATTTGATCAATTCCTTCCTGATAGCGATTCCAACCCCCCAGTTTGCCCTACCAGACTGAACTCCGGACAAAAACACCTTATACCCGCCCACGTGTTCTTCCGTCTGTCCCTTCGTCCTAACGTCACTCAACGCCAATATGTCTATACCGTAGTCCTTAGCCAGATCAACTAATTCCTCTCTGCGATCCCGAAAACCCCCATTAACGTTTAGACTTCCAATAAACAAACCATCAACCATTTTGCATTGCCTGATCGTCAACGATGGGGTACCTAGCAAGTCGAGCGTTGGTCGTACCCCGTATCCAACACCCGTCCGAGGCTGTCTCGACTCGACTCATATCTCAAAATATTATAGTTGGCAGCTCCGTGTGAAAGGTACTCTACTTGACAGCTGTCAAACCTATAGTCATGCCAGAACTGCTTTAATTTTCATAAGAAACATATCCCACAAATAAAACAAAACAATTCTTTTGTTTTATTTGGGACTTGTTTCTCATA
This sequence comes from Pseudolycoriella hygida, assembly GCA_029228625.1. Taxonomy (NCBI): domain Eukaryota; kingdom Metazoa; phylum Arthropoda; class Insecta; order Diptera; family Sciaridae; genus Pseudolycoriella; species Pseudolycoriella hygida. Next base: position 30,494,885 of record CM055404.1, read on the forward strand.
GATGGCACGGTGTTTGTCGTACAGCTTACAACAAGCACAGTAAAAACGTTCCGGCATAGTACTTCTCTGCCATAATTTTCATAAGAAACAAGTCCTACAAATGAAACAAACGAATTCTTTTGTTTTATTTGTGGGACTTGTTTCTTATGAATTTTCATAAACTGTAAGACAAACCCAGTGCCATCTATGAGAAACAAGTCCCACAAACAAAACAAAAGAATTGTTTTGTTTTATTTGTGGGACTTGTTTCTTATGAAAATTAAGGCAGACAGAAAGTATGGCGAAGCAAATTGGAAACGTTCGAGAGATTATTCCCGAAAAAAAATTCTACAAATTAAAATGACTGTAAACATAGCACAATAGCTTTCGGAATTCGGATTTAACGTACCTAAAGCGAATGTCTAATAAGCGTTTTAACATCGACATCGCATGTGGAATGAATTGGATTGACTTGTTATTTACATCCACTATGAGAACAATAACATTTTTCATTGGGGACTGTGGTAATGGTTAGTTCTTTGATTCGGGCATGCAAAGAGAACACAGGGTAATAGGTTCTCAAAGAGAACCTGCCGTGTTTGTTTAGCCAAAACAATATATCGCATCAATCAAGTTTTTCGGTGAGCTTTCAGCTTTTTTGAATTCCATTGGAAAAATGGAATTTTTCGCTGGAATGCAAAAGAAACCCTCGAAAGTTTTTTATTAGCAAAGACGCTGTTCTGGCTTAACATGGCAGAGTTGTCTTTAAGAAAAATCGTATCAACGGAGGTTACGTTAAAGAAAGTCTGTAAAAATGTTAATAATGATGTGCCGTCCCTGTTATAAAAACATTTTTTAGTTTAATTCCTACCGCATGAGTCAAGTAAAGTTCTCTCGGAGAAGAAAGAGTAAAGATAGAAAATTTTGTATTTTTAGATGATTACAAAATGACGGATTAGAAAAAACATATCCAATTTTCCAGATATTTTATTGCACCTCGGGTATTATGTTGTATTTTAGTCTGATTACAAGGAAGAATCCTAAGAAACTGAAATAGAATCCATGCGATTAGTGACGTTACCTTCTGTCAAAGTAAAGTGGATCTAATTATGAAATGCGATTCAAACAAAAGCCGATGTCCCACTAAAGGGATGATTATATTGAGCGCGATGCGAATTGCATCGCGTAAGGTTTGTATGAAAGTTCAACTTGACAAAAAAAAATTTGTTTTGTCAAGTTGAGCTTTCACACAAACCTGACGCGATGCGATTCGCATCGCGCCTTATATAATGACCCCTTAAATGCGTTACTTCGTGCGTCAACTCAACGGCTAAAGTTAAGTACACACATCTGCCGTAACACAAAATTTCGATCGCTCACATTACGGTTAACCGAACACAATTATGATCCAAAACGCAGAATTCCGTTCGCGTTTAGTTCGGCAACCAGTACACAATTTGACCGTTCTTACCTCACCGAAATTACTCAACAATTTTTTTCATATTTTACAACTCCGACAAACACAAAACACAAACTTAGCTATTGAAAATATGCAATACAACAATTGCATTGATGTGAACATGAGAACAATACAAATGTTAACAATTTAAGTCGACCCTACGATTTCGGCTGGTTTTTCCATACCAAGAATTTCAGTCGACAATTACGGTCGTTGTGGAACGCAGGCTTCGGCGAGCAGTACACATATCAACCGAAACGAAATTTTGCGACGCGGTCTATCGTAAAAATGTATGGGGATTTCGGTTACGGTCGATGTGTGTACTTAGCTTTATGTAGTACAGTGACTTACATGACAGCTGTCAAACGTGTTACCTCAGTGACTTTTTCAATGACAAATCATTCTCTTGTTCGGCGTGATGACATTTAAAGCCATTGTGGATCCATCTTTTCTGTTAGGTAAAAAGTGCATCAATGATGATTAGTATCAGTGTTTTTGCATCGTGCCATGATAAATCAGTATACTTTGACATAATCACTTGACACCATTAAGACGTGGATTCTTTTCTGTTTGGCAATGAAAATCGCCAAAGTTCTTTTTTATTCATTTTGAGTAGATTTAGCGTTGGAAGTGTTCCACATAAATAAAGTGTCTCATTGGATTGTGGAAGAGCTAGCTTCCGAATCGAGCAACATTAGCGACTCTAATGTCTCTTAATTTTAGCATCAGATCAAGACATTCCGTTAATACTTTCACGAACGTATACTTAATAAGATGAGAAGATCTTTTTCCGATTCCGCAATTCTATGAAAATGTTACTTTCAAATCACAATTCAATTCAATATTTGAGGCAGCTATATCTTTTGGCCAATATTTTAGAATCCACTTTTGCATCGTTTATTTGGGAATGAAAAAAATCTTCTTGGTTAATTGTTTGACGTTTTATTGTTAATTCAAATTTTCCTTAAACAATGTTTTACCTTTGGGGATTTTTTTATTGACTCAACGAGCTATGATCCAATGAATTCGATATTTATATCATCGACTTGGAGAAATGAAGTTCTAACTTTTTTTATTGGGTAAAATTTCACAGTTTTACACAATTAGCGTATAAGATGATGAACTCTTCTTGCTCTTACGAAAAGACTTAAACAATCGTAGAATAAATTATTATTACTCATTGAAATTGAAATTAAAACTTAAAATTAAAAACACAAAAATAGGATGGACAAGTAAAATTAAAAATTAAATACAAAAAAATAATAATAAATTATATAGAAACATTCCTTCAAAATATTTTAAATGATAAAAAGAAAGAAAATAAGCAAAAAAAAAACTAAATTTATTATAATGTGTAACTTGGATTAAAGGAAAAATCGTGTTATTGTTTCTATACAAGAAAAACGTATTTTGAAAAAATATGAGAGAAAATGAATAGTATTATTACTTATACACAAAACTTGTTAAATATTTTAAATGTTATTGCTCTTTAATCTTTACCTTTAACTTATTAAAAACCAATTTAAAAGAAAAAGAAAGAAAATACAAAAAAAAATCGTTAATATTTTTATGAATTATGAACCACTTGATACTATTTATCCAAAATATTGATGAAGTATGTACCATTGAATTGAAAAAAAAACTTGTTTAAGGCCTAAATAAAAAATCTACTTGAACCATTCAATCGGTCTCTTCTCTACTTCTCTAGAATAATCCACGCTTAAAGTATGCCAACCAGAGCCTATTATTTGGGAACAAATTCCCAAAATTCACTATACTTTCTCAAAATTTCCCAAAAATCCCCGAAAATTCCCAAAATTTCCCAAAAATTCCCCAAAATTTCCTAAAAA
>CM055404.1:30498672-30518978 GCA_029228625.1 Pseudolycoriella hygida
CAAAAGGGAATTAAGTAGCGGAACAAAGTTACCTATTCACAGGTCAATATTCCGGCCGACGATTCTTTATGGTAGTGAGAGTTGGGTTGACTGCGGATATCTCGTGCATGACCTGGAGGTTTCTGATATGAGGGTTCTTAGGAATATAGCGAAGGTTAATAGGAGGGAGCAGTGGGATAATCATATAAGGAACGACGACATTAGGGAAAATTTGGGGATTTCGTCAGTGGAAGAGGCGGCAAGGGCCAGTCGTCTGCGCTGGTTCGGGCACGTTCAAAGGATGGGTAACAACAGGCTACCGAAAAGGATCTTGGATGCACAAGTCCCGGGTGTTAGGCCAAGGGGTAGACCAAGGAGAAGGTTTATCGATTCAATTAAATCAGAATTAGAAGTTAGGGGACTTTCTCTGGGCGAACAAACCATCTCCTTGGCGGGCGATAGGAGGGCATGGAGGACGATAGTTCACCATTCTGGGGTTGCGGCAGAAAGACCTCACACCGGAAGGTACTAACGGTCTATAAAGTTTGATGATGATGATAATGATGAGTCGAGTACAGTGAGCCGTTTTCCGATTATTCAAATTTATTTGAAAACTTCATGCTACTATTATCATACTTGTTCCATTTTTTGTAAATTGCGGCTCATATCTTATAAATATTGTTAAGAGTGCACACTGCTCACAAAAGTGCCATCTGTCGGAATCTTTTCAACTATTGAAAATTTGTATGGAAAAAATTGCAATTTTCTGTAACGTTTTTCTCGTACAGCCTTAAATGAAAACGAATGCTTATGTCGTCATTACATACTTCACCTATTCCCAGGGGCGTGACAGTCTTTTGTTTTGATATTTGCAAGTAATACTCGACATGAAGTAAGCTGCAGTTGCAACCGAAACTAACTTCAGTGCAACAAAATCAGCTGATTTCATTCATAAATTTACCAAAATCAGCTGACTTCATTGAAAAGTTAAAAAATCAGCTGATTTTTTGCAACTGCAGCTAACTTCACGTTGAATATTACTTGCAAAGATTAAAACAAAATACTGTCACAAACCTGCCGCTAAACCCGCTATACCCAAACAAAATTGCAGAAACATTTTTGGAGATAACATTTACATTTGCTAGAAATGTGAATTCCAATATTTCACTGCAAAAGCCAGTCTTTCAGCTTTTCCACTTAATAAACACTTCAAAACGCATAATTTTTTCGACCAATGTGTTTGCTCACTTAGTCTTTAACTGAATAATCAATTTAAATGACAGAAAACATTTTCTAAAAGTCAGAAATTGATACAAAAAAATTGAGTTGATGATTGCAAACCAAAATGGCCGCCATCTTTGTTGGCTTACAAATATTTGCAAATGTATCAACTCAAAAAGTTTTTATCCATTTCTGACTCGTCGAAAATGTTTTCTGTCATTTAAATTTATTATTCAGTTAAAAACTAAGTGAGCAAACACATTCGTCACATTTCTAGCAATTATAAATGTTTTCTCCAAAAGTGTTTCCGCAATTTTGTTTGGGAATACGTTAAATATGCTTCGTTTTCATTTAAGACTTTAATAGAAAAACGTTACAGAAAATTGCGACTTTTTCCACACAAATTTTCATTACTTGAAAAGACTCCGACAGATGACTCTTTTGTAAGCAGTGTGCACTAACAGACTGTTATTATTGCGGCATACATGCACAAGTATAGGTTCGTTAATTATGTCAAAAAAGATAGAATTGTTATAGTGACTTTACTTGAACAAGACATTTTTATCGGAATCTTATTGCTTTTCTTTATAACCATTCAATAGCACAAAATAAATTGAATGTGACGTTTCATCTGATGGTGAATGGTGAAGCAAACAAATATGAATAAGCATTGAAGTGGCCACCTACTAAACAATTTGGTAATTCAATTTAGTGTACAGCGAACAAAATGTTTAGCTTGGAAATATTCCATAGATTGAATAAATCGGACGTTAAATATATTTTATCATTATTTAATCGTTTCATATTTTCTTTGTCCAATGTTTTTTATAGCATCATTTTGTAGTCTCTATGGTAAAACATTGGAAACAATTTAATTTTAGAACGTTTACTGATTTATACACGCAAAAATTTATTACCTAAGACAAATATTTCTAAAATGCTAAATTTAAAAAGGTTTTTACTTCTTTATTTAAATTATTTTTCTTTTGATTTGGAAAATAGTCGTACAATGCTTTTGTTGTTTCTTTTTTTTTTGATAAAATAGTTTCATAAATTATTGCATTTCGATATAATATGTCGACAATACTCTAACATAAAATAGGAGATTTAGTAAAATCGCAATTAAAAATATTAAGAATTTTCTTCTTTTTTTTTTATTTTTTATTTATCAATTATTGTTATATTGTCAAGAAATATAATTTTAGTTTCCATTCTTTATCCTTAAAATTTTCTTAGAGAACAATTATTTACGGGTAGTGCTTTTCTAGGGTTGTCCAAAAACGTATGAGAAAACCGTGAGGCGCCTGTACATCAACAATACGTATTGACACAATCCGAACTCATGCCTTTAAGAACAGAACATTTGCTTACGTCATCGTCATAGACCATTTTGGTGGCGCATTGCAAGTTAGTTACCTGAACTGCCACGGAAATATGTATTGAATCGGCAGCGACTCAAAGTGGCAAAAATTTTCAAAAGGTTGTAAATTACCCCTCCGCGCCACACTATCACCAAACAAGTAGATGATTTGCTTGTCTAATGAAAGTCCCCTAACTTAATAAAACAGAAACAACACACACCACAACACCACAGTGCACCTTGATGCACCTTGATGCACTACAGTGCGCCTTGATGCACTACAGTGCACCTTGATGCATTAAAATGCACCTTGATGTACTACAGTGCACCTTGATGCACTACAGTGCACCTTGATGCACTATAGTGCACCTTGATGCACTATAGTGCACCTTGATGCACTACAGTGCACCTTGATGCATTACAGTGTACCTTGATGCACTACAGTGCACATTGATGCACTACAGTGCACATTGATGCACTACAGTGCACATTGATGCACTACAGTGCACATTGATGCACTACAGTACACATTGATGCACTACAGTACACATTGATGCACTACAGTGCACATTGATGCACTACAGTGTACATTGATGCACTACAGTGCACATTGCCGCACTACAGTGCACATTGATGCACTACAGTGCACATTGATGCAATACAGTGCACATTGGTACACTACTACACCTTGATGCATCACTGTGCACCTTGATGCATCACAGTGCACCTTGATGCATCACAGTGCACCTTGATGCATCACAGTGCACCTTGATGCATCACAGTACACCTTGATGCACTAAAGTGCACCTTGATGCACTACAGTGCACCTTGATGCACTACAGTGCACCTTGATGCACTACAGTACACCTTGATGCACTACAGTGCACATTGATGCACTACAGTGAACCTTGATGTACAAAGGTGCACCTTGATACAATTTGATGCACTTTGATACACTACGATACACCTCGATACACTACGGTGCACCTTGATACACTACGATGCACCTTGATACACAACGATGCACCTTGATCCACATGCATACACCCCGAATAAGAGGAATAATACGAGTTTATATTGCTAACCCTAATGCACCTGGGTACACTTCTGTTTCTATGTAGGACCAGGGGACGCAGTACGATCAAAGGTATCACTATAACCGGTGGTGTAATATAAACAGCGCTAGTGGAATCTACAAACCTTTACCTCTAGACCAGCGAAAACCTGGAACCCGGAACAAGGTTATTTTTTGAAGCATCTTTGGACTTTGACCAATACATCTACCGACAAAATCCCTAAATTTTCGCTAATGTTATAGTTACTAGGACGATTATCTCATTGACCTTCGTTATGCTACTGAGAACCCTCTTTTGAGCAACATTTAAGTCGTGACCCAGATACCCATAACTAACTCTCACTGCAAGATGAAATCTTTGACCTGTGAACTTTGTGGTCATCGCATTACGCATCAAGCATGTCCTCGTCTCCCCAAATTCGCTGACCAAACTGCTATCCTTTAAACAAATACTAACAAATACTTCCTTCTAATACTCATATTGCTTTTATAGCTGTAAATAAGTTCTTCAAATTCCAAGATTCATGAACATCGTACAGCTCTTTGCAATAGAACTTGATAACTTCACGACAGATTTGAGGAGGATATGGTTAGATCCTGAAATTCCTTCAGGATTATGTGAAGCGCACAGGAGTTCAAGGAACATTTTTTCCCATGCTATGCTCTTCCTTAACGTTAAGAAAAATGTGAATGAGGGAAACCGTCCAGAACAAAAATGTAGAAAATTGGAGATCCCTAAGATGTAGCCACGGAAACAATTTCATTTTACCTTTCAAAGACAATTTCCTCTAAGATCACTTCCGTCCCTTTTTTGCCATCAGAAAATTGTACTTTTTCATAATTTGAGTCATTTTTCACGGTTTTTGCTCCGGCGTTGAACGGTCTGAGAACTGATTGTGACCTGATGCACGGACCCAAGCCAATCGGAATCAGCCAGGTGCTCGCCTTATCCACAACATTTCTGTATTTCGTACATCCCACTGTCGTTTAATTTTATTTTCAAAATATTTTCTTATTAATTTTATAGCTTTGAAGCAACAGTTTGTATATGATAATTAATTGAATTCACTTTTTGTGTTTTGTTTGCAGTTAGTCGTTTAATTTATTGCAATAAAAAGTAAATGCTCATAGCAATAGAAAAATATCTCTTTTTTGTTTGCAATTGTTCTTTTGCTTCACATTTATTTGACACGTAAAATTATTTATTGTATTTTCTTTTTCATCTACTTTGCTGTTTTCTTCAACTACAAGTGAACAGTTTACTTATTTTTCGCAAGAATCGAAATCATGCGATGGGAAATGTGAAAGACTTGGAATACTGAAAAATATATAATTATTGTTACATTCTAAATATCATACAAACTTTGAAGGAACACTTAACGTTTAATTTGCTTTCATTAACTTTTTTTATTATTTTATTATTTTTATTTCACTTACAAACAGCTACATAAAAGATGTGTTTGTAGATCGAGCCGAACTGAAATTCATTTCACTTTTCAAACAACATTTTCTGTTGGTAAATACGTTAACATAGAGGATGAATTGTTTTGAATCAGCCCCATCTGGTGGTAGTAGCTACAATTTAGGCGAAAATCGGCGGAAGGGGGTCTCGGCGGCGCAAATCGGCGCACGTCAAATGAAAGCTCGGCTTCGGCGGCGGACTTTTTACAAACATTTTCGGCTGGCGTCGGCGCGGCGCAAAAATTTCAACTTCCTGAACTATAGGTTGTGTTGATTTTTCAATTTTTTCTGAGACAAAAAAACTCCTGGATTTATGGATGGATTTAATTAAAAGACTCAAATTGACAAAGAGTTTACACTAAAAACAGAGATAAAGCAAGGCAGATTTGTAGACTTAAGTCTCAAACACGTCCAATCGTCTAGAAGGCCCCATGATAATTTACACTGCAACACTGAGGCCATCTTTATTTGGCCTAGTGTGCTGTGCTTTTATACAATAGGGAAAGCTTTCTCCAGTCACATGTTTTCTACAATGAAAGACGTCGGAGATATTCAGATATAACTGATCCTGAGGCCCAAGCGCTGAGCATTTGAATATAAAATGCCTTGCTGTTTCCAGTACGTCGTGGCAAACTCTACACATTAGGTTGTTCTTAATTCCCATCTTATTATAATTGGGAGCGTTGTAACCCGTGAGGTTGTTTCGAAGGTCCGTTTTACTCAAATTCAAAAGAAAATCAGCAGTCTTTACGCTTAGTCTTTCGCTTGTATACAGTCGGCAGAACCCAACCATCTCCTCCGGTAGCTTTCTTCAATTCATTTCTTGAGAATAGCCCTAATCAAGCCTGGAGCTAGGCGACAGTAGGCTCTGGCCGTACACGAATACGTTTGCGCTACTACCGCTGCTGGCTAATGCAACTATTTGACGATGCTAAAAAGTCTGAATAATTTTGCCAAAAACAACGAAAAAACTATTTTGTTTTGTTTCCAAAAGATTTCTTAATTTTGTTACTTTACTTCACTTATAACAAAATTTCTAATTTTCACGCGTTTTTTTACGGAAGTTTTTCAACTTACACCCTCAATAGCTTCATGAATCGCCCGGGGCAAATAGTCAATACGTATTTTTTAACGCGCCGATAAAAATCTTCGGCGGCGCACTTTTTTAAGACTTTTCTCAGCGGCGTTTGCGCTGGCCGGCGCCGGCTGACAGGTCTATTATAGTCGACGTATGGAAATTACTTTTTGTAAAATCAATAGAACAGCTCAATAGCGCAGTGGTCAACACATCTGCTTGCTACTATGAGATTGAGTTGCCAGTGCGTTGGTTCGAATCTCAACCGCAGACGGATTTGTTCTGATTGTTTCTACTTTTGTATAAATATATTTATCTACTTAGTGAGAGAGTACAAGCGCGCATTATTGCGCGGACAAATTAGAACAAAGAATTTCTTTCTCTACATTGTTTACTGTTTGTATTACAATGAAGAAAACTAAAATTTGCACATTTGACTCTTTTTTTATTTTTCTCTTTTTTAGCTGTTCTGCTATTGTTATAACAATGACAAAACAGCTGAAAGTGATGAAACGTGTGAATGTGTAGAATGTGTAGAATGTGCAAATTATAAATTTTTTCATTGTAATGTTGAAACAACGTAGAGAAGGAAATTCTTTGTTCTAATTGGTCCGCGCAATAATAAGCGATTATATTCTCTCACTAATTATTTATCCTCCTACTAGTTTCGCTCCTAGTATGTATACTGTACATCTCATAGATGGCACTGGATATGTCCGATAATGAAAGGATCTCAAAATAGGACCGCAAAGTAGCGAAACTAGTAAATAACGATCTAGCCCCTAACCCTTCCTTTACGGAACAAGGCATCACTGCGTCATGGTTCAGCAATGGACGGACCCAAACTGATAAAAATGATGATAAATCTAAAAAAAATATTATTATAAAATTAATAGAAAAAGCATGTCTGGAATTGAATGCCACGAATCCTCTAAATGTGAGTTCAGGTTCACGTCGCACAAATGTGAACTGTCAAAGCGATGTTTTTTTTAGAACAGAATTCTACATAAATAAGAAATTATTGAAAATTATAGGTCATGTAATGTGAGAGAGTGACTCTTACACGAATAATAGAAGGAACAGAATTCAAAAAGTTTGAGTTTGAAGGTCGAAAGTGGCTCTGTTATTTTGCGATGTTATTTCAGAGCGAATTTGTGCCTTCATATTTAAACTTTTTGAATTCTGATTCATCTATTACTTCGGTAAAAGTCATCCTCTCACAGTACTAGAGCTATAATTTTGAATAATTTGTAATTTACACAAGATTCTATTCTAAAAAAGCATCGCAAATTTGACAGTTCATATTTTTGCGACGTGCTCTTAGAGAAAAATTTTGGTTATTAGACGTCAAGTTGGTTTAAATCCACAAAATGTCCCAATTGTGGACAGGCTAACCGATATGGATCTAACAAACTTAAGAACATGATTTGTCAGTTCTGCCGCGTCCATACTGAAGAGGTCGTTAATTTTATTTGTAAAACCACAAATCTGACATATATTTTATACTTACTGAGGTGCGCACCGATTTGGAAGTACCCCGATCTCCTACAAGAACTAGACATGCAGCTAAAATTGGCCTAAGAAAAGATATTTAATGTACAATTGAATGTTCCACAATGGTTCCCGTCAAGTCTACCAGTGAATTTCGGTGGCTCAGGCATTTACTCATTATCAGAAATTTCGCTCCCAGCGTTCTTGTCTTCGGTAAATGGAGTTAAAGACATCGTATCTACAACAACCCATATTGAGGATTAGGAGTCTGAAGTTCCATTCTATTCTGAAGCCCTGGCCAAGTGGACCGAAGTCAACAACGGAATTCTTGTTTTCAGGTGCCTGGCTCAACGTAGTTCCAAGTCCAAACATCGGTACATTTTTGAACGACGACGTGATGCGAGTATGTGTTAGCCTACAACTGGGAACCAAAATTTGTCACCCCTCTTGTTGACTCTCTCGGAAGACGCGTCCTTCACTGTTAAAAGAATCCAGGAAAATACTTCCGCCAAGCTGAACTGAATCGTAATATGCATCAAAGCCTCGCTTCAATCAACATGAGTTCACTTGAGCCTACTGGACTATTTCGCGATGACGGAAATAAACAACCTGACGGTATAACTTACACTGCTTGGGAGAGAGGGACAGTTCTCGTGTGGGACGCAGCTTGTGCAGATTCTTTAGCCGCTTCAAACATGGCATGGCATCGGAAAAAGCAGTCATTCGAAAACACTCCAAGTATACGAAAATAAAAGCTAACTATCATTTCGTTGCAATGTAGAGAGCGCCGCAGCAGAGACAGTGGGAACGAGAACGGGAAATAAAAGAAATGTCTGGTTTGACGATGAATGCCAGAAGGCCATGGACGACAAAAACGCAGCTCGCCTGAAAACTCTAAGTAGATTCACTCGAGCTGGCCAGGAAGAGTACCGTTCTAAAAGAAATTTCGAGAGAAAACTCTTCCGACGGAAAAAGCGACAGCGTGACAAGGAAGTTTTGATCGAAATTGAGAAGTTTGGCAATCGGAAGGAGACTCGGAACTTTTACCGGAAAGTGAACGAATCCAGAAACGGTTACAGTCAACAACCTTTGCTGTGTAAGGACAAGCATGGATTGGTCTTAGCAGATGAGGGAAGGTGTATCGCGAGATGGGCTGAGTACTTTAAGGAACTGCTTAACCCGAACAGACCGCTCAACCGAGACGACGAAAACGACGAATTGCCATTTCAGACTGCGCAACCATACATAGAAGAACCAACGATGCAAGAAGTTGAAGCTGAAATTTTAAAGCTCAAAAATTTCAAAGCCCCGGGGACTGACAACCCACCCGGTGAACTTTTCAAGAACGGCGGCAACGCGCTATGTATGGAGATGCACGAGCTCATCATACGCATCTGGAATGACGAGGAGTTACCGGAAGATTGGAAGACCAGCATACTTTGTCCCATATACAAAAAAGGTGACAAATTGGAGTTTGGCAATTTTCGAGGAATCGCTCTGCTGAATATTGCTTACAAGATATTTGCAAATATTCTATATCAGCGCCTTCATCCATACACGGAATCTACGATAGGTGAATACCAAAGTGGTTTTCGTGTAGGTCGTTCAACATCGGACCAGCTGTTTAATATCAGACAGATCTTGGAGAAGTGCAAGAAGTACAACATTGAAACACACCATTTGTTCGTTGACTTCAAGGCAGCCTATGACAGTGTTAGAAGAAGTAAGCTATGGAGAGTCATGGAGGAGTTCGGAATTCCCAACAAACTGATCTCGCTAACGAAGCTAACACTAAACGGAGCTAACAGCCGAGGAAGGATCCGCAATCAAATGTCAGAGACTTTCGACATTGAGGAAGGCCTACGTCAAGGAGATCCTCTTGCAACGCTGCTTTTCAATTTAACACTCGAAGCAGCTGTTCAAACCATGGACATAGACTCCAGCGGCACCATTTCCTCCAAGTCCAGTCAGTTGCTTGGTTTTGCAGATGACCTGGACATTATTGGCCGAACTATGGATGTTGTTAAAGATAAGTTTATGGCCTTGGAGAGGAAAGGTACCGACCTTGGGTTGAAGGTCAATGACGAAAAAACGGAATACATGATCATCCCACCTACGAATCGATATCGGGAAGATAACGTAACGATCGACACACACACATTCAAAATGGTCAATAAGTTCGTATACCTTGGATCAGAGCTGAACATAAACAACGACATTGCGGACGAATTAAAAAGGCGAGTAACTTTGGGCAACCGGAGTTATTACAGCCTGCTGAAAATTCTAAAGTCCAAGTCAGTAAGCCGAAATTCAAAATGCGCACTTTATAAAATTGTGATCAGACCGGTAGTTACGTACGGTTCGGAGTCTTGGTGCTTGACACAGAAAAATGAACAATCTCTGCATACGTTCGAGCGAAAGGTACTGCGTACAATATTTGGACCAGTATTTGACCTAAAACTGAACCGATGGCGCAGACGATATAATCACGAGCTCATAGAGCTTTTTGGAGAGCCCGACATAGTCAGAACAACAAAAATAAATAGACTACGTTGGCTCGGTCACGTACAACGAATGAATGAACATCGTATTCCAAAAAAAATTCTGAAGTCCAAACCTGAAGGCAAAAGGAGTGCAGGGCGACCAAAGTCCAGGTGGAGCGACGCTGCTTTTGCCAACCTAAGAACTGTGGGAGTAACCAGCTGGGAGACGTTAGCTGCAGATAGGCCCGGTTGGAGAAGCATGTTGGAGAAGGCCAAGACCCTTAATGGGTTGTAGTGCCGGTAAAGTAAGTAAGTAATCATTTCGTTGCGTTGGCAGTGAAGTCTTTACGTCCCTGGTCCAAGGAAGCGGTTAATTTGTTAAACAAAATTGGTGCTAACCTCATCAAACTTTCCGGAGAACCGAAAGCAAGACATAACATCTACCAAAGAATTTCGTTAAGCCATCCAGAGTGGTAACGCAATGTGCGTCATCGCCAGCATACCGAAAAGCAACACTCTTGACGAAGTCTACTTTCTGTAGAATGAATTGTAACAAATAAATAAATTTTACACTTTTGTCATGTCCCATGCATGTAACATGATGAAAAAATTTTTCTTTTCATGTTTTTATTAAAACATTAACAAAAAATCGACGCGATGATAAATATCGAGCCTGCGAAAAAAAAATCGCAGATTTAGGTAAATTTATGAATGAAATCAGCTAATTTTTTTGCAACTGCGACTAACTTCACGTCGAGTATTATTGTGCGTGCGAAGTAAAATGGAACAAAGTGTTTTATTTGAAAATCGAATATTTTCTCAATCTCAATCAATATTCTCTCAATTTGCAATTACCATCGAACTAAATCAATGGTTTCATAGTTGGATCTTCTCTTTTTTTTTCAAAAGAGAGTGGATGAATGTTCAAGGTTATGCAAATTGTATGCTGCGCCTGAATTTACTTGCTCTTTCTGAGAGCACCCCTATGACACTCCATACATAAAAAATTGTCGTGCGATCAGTGCCGCCGGGTTGACGTTTGAAAAAATTAAAAGTATTATATTGCGATTTATGCAAACTGTGCCAACTTCAACAAAATTGACAGAATGGCGCTGTTCAAAATTTGCTTGACAAACGTCACTAACTTCACTGCAAACAAACAAATGTCAAACGGGTTGCGAAATTTGAGGTTATGGTTTCAATAAGTCTGATATGGAAGTGTCATAACCGTGGAGAGAACGTAAAATGGTTAAAAAGTTTCATTTTAAGTGAAACTCACAATACTTGCAAAGATTAAAGCAAAAGACTGTGATACTTCTGGTTACAGTAAAGAAATTTAGTGCTCCCTTACCGACAACGAACTTTGTGCAAGCTCGTATTCGTGATTCTTAATGAAGAGAGCGACATATAGAAGTGAAAAAGTGAACTAAATCAAATCATCTTCAGCTGTCAAAGAACAATAGAATCTGAGCATACTTGCATAGTGCCATCTATTGTTGAAGAGAATTGCGAATTGCGATAATCAGTTCTAACCAGAGAAATCATAAGTTGGTATACGCCTGAGTTGAGGAAGAACACACGAGTGTGAATGACAGCTAGTTGTATGGGAGAGGATGGAACATGTACACAATTCTCTTACATTCTCTCCCATAGAAACCAACTGTCATTCACATGTGTGTTCTACCTCGTCACAAGCGTACCAACTTATCATTAATCTGGTTCTAACGCACCGAAAACCCCTGACCTGGCCAGTAACAAGCCGGGACATGGCGTGTTAAAACTTGAAAAATTAAATTAATTTCAGTTTCAAAAGAAATGTAAGAAGTGAAAATAAAGGCAAAGTTTTCTACTTCTTGTCAACTTAGATTTTTTTTTTGTTCACATCTTCAACAGGAAATTGTTCCGTTTATTTTTTCTTTAATATTAAATGCTAAATAGTCTTCTAAAATTCACTTCTGTACTACTTTTTCTTACCAGATTTATTTAAACTTCCAAACATAATGCAACTTTACGACAAAAATCAAAAGAGTCGTTTAACACAAACAAACGAGATTGCTTTGAATAATAAAATAAAATGAAAATTAGAAAATAATTAAAAAATAATTTGTACAAATTATGATAGACAGGATGCTAAGTAGATTTGCTTAGTACAATCTGTTGAATTGATTGCAGCTGTACTCACCAGCACGTTTTTAAATGTCAACTTCAACAGGTAAATATCAAAAATAAATTTCTTCTTGATTTTCATTGTTCTTGTCATCTTTACTTCGAGGTGCAGCTTGGGGTAAATTTAGATTTGGTGGTGGTGTCAATGGCGTTGTTGTTGATGTTGTCGATGTACCATACACTGAAATGCTTCGTTGTTGCACCTGACCGGAATTATGCGGTAAAGTTTGCTGTTGTTGGTGTTGTAATGAACTGTCGCTGCTGCGTAAACGAAATCGTTCTGGGATTTTCGGGTAGGTGTTGGTTCTGAAAAATTTCCAGGGAAAAAAGTGAAAATTGCTTTCTCACTTCTACGAAAAATCGACGTGACATTTCTCCTGTGGAGACACGCCAACATTGACTGTAATGAGCGGTAAGTCTTACCTTATGGCTGGATTTCCTGTATGAGTTGGGTTTAATTGCTGAATAACAGCTGGGCTACTACCAGTACGTGTATGGTTTGGCGTTATGTTTTGGTTGTTCTAAGAAAATCACATCAAAACGAAAGATAAACATCGAACGGTGAAGTGGATGGTAAAAAAAATTTAGTAAGACGCATTTGGTAAAATAACGGCATTTGAATGCAGGTGATGATTTGGTCATAGATTAAATGTTTGAATTAATTCCATTTCCCACAAATAAACTTCTCTTCTGTCAATGAAATATTGCATTTATATTGTTTCTAAGAAAGCTTTCTAAGAACTGAACGCTGAGAAATTAGAAATTCGAAAATCAATCGTGGCGATTCTAACGCAGAGGCGGTCACAGTAGGGAAAACCCTGTGTGCTCATAAAACTAGTACTGTTAACAAAGTCTGACGTCTCGCTAAAATTACCAAAGATCATAGGAAAATGTAAAAAAAAACTAACTTTTTCAAAAGTCAAGAATCCCACTCCAGTCAAACATTATAAAAATTACAATAAAGTTGTACTAAATCATCTTTTACCTTTTTCTGGAGTCATTGTCAGTTTGTTTGCTTGGATAAAGACGTTACTTCGTGAGTTAAAGAGCAGGATGAATGTATGAAGAGTTGAAATGAGTTTACTGGGATCAAAAGTCGGTTTAATCCAACTGTCAAAGTGACGCTTTAAACGTCAAAGCTATAAAGTAGACGAGTAACTAGTGAAAAGGTTCAAAATGTTTGTGTCGTTAATCAGGGCCTATTTTTAGAAAATTATGTTTCCAAATTTTGCAAATAATTTCCGGATTTTCCAAAAATGTTAATGTGTGATAATGTGAATACATTAAATTAAAAACGAATCTCAAACAAATGAAAAATCTATTTATATAAGTAGTTTAAAACGTCATTCTGACAGTTGGAATAGACTGAATTCTGATCCCAACAGACTCAAATGTTGATTTAGTACATTTTTGAATCCTCACATTTTGAAGTCCAAAATATACGGGGCCTTTCATTCAATCAATGAGATTCAGAAAATGGAGAAAATGTACTAGATGAATTGAAAAAGTGTATGAGAAACTGATTCCGAAGTAAATCAGTCTTATAAACGAAAACAACTATTGAAGACTTTCAAGTGACAAACATTCTTGACTTTTCAAAAATCGAACTTCTTCTTACATTTTCCTATGACCTATAAAGTAATTTTAGCGAAACTTTAGAACTTATGTCAAAAATGTTTCAACAGTACTAGATTCATAAACGCAAAGGTAGCAGTTTTCTCCACTATGAGTTGTAAAGAAAATAACATTTTACGAGTGTGAACTTTACGCATCTCATCATGAAATACCTGAAATACGCAATACTTTGACAGAAGTTGATGTCGCAATAAATGCGTGGATGGACTCTTTTAGTGCGGCATCCGCTTATGTCACAGTATAGCAAGTTTGGTGATCACATGCATCAGCTACATACTGGTAAAATATGGACTGGATGACACTTTGTGCATTTCATGAAATTCGCTATATTTTGACAGAAGCCGATGCCGACGTCGCACCAAATTTGTCGATTTCGTGTAGAAGACTGTCGATCAATATCACAAAGGACTAAATTCCGAACGGATTGTGTAAAAAATTATTCGGTTCTTCATTAAATGAAAGGATTGCTTTATGGTATGTCGAGGGGCAGATAAACGTAGAAAATCTTTTTGCACTTCATAGAAAATCAGTTGTTAACAAAATCCTCAAACTCATTAAAAATCCTTGGAAATCCTTAAAAATCAAAGAAAATCGTTGAAAATCCTTAAAAAGCATAGAAAATCTTTGAAAATCAAAAGAAAATCCCTAAAAATCGTGTCAAAGTGCAAGAAAATCCTCAGAAATTGACAAAAAAATCAACGGAAACGACAGAAAATCATTGAAAATCCTCAACAAAATCCTTGGAAATCCATGAAAATCTTTAAAAATCAAAGAAAATCATTAAAAATCTTAGAAAATCCTTAAAAATCGTTTAAGTGCTAGAAAATCCTCAGAAACTGACGAAGAAAATCAACGAAAACCACAGAAAATCCTTAAAAATCAAAGAAAATCCTTAAAAATCATAGAAAATCCTTGAAAATCAAAAGAAAAGTCCCAAAAAATCGTGTAAAAGTGTAAAAAAATCCTCAGAAATTGACAAAGATAATCAACGAAAAGGACAGAAAATCATTGGAAATCAAAAAAAATCGTTTAAGAATTTTCTTTAAGATTATCTGCCCCCCGGGAGTCCAACTCATTGATTAAAAATTACGCGGTCAAAACTGCGGATTTCTTCTTCATGCTTACGCTTCAAGTAAAACAAATTGTTTTCCGACCCAAATAATCTCCTGCATGCAAATGACCAAACAACGTCTCCCTTTGCATTCGGATTAGTACAGAAATTACGTGAATGCAAACTCACTTTTTTATCGGCTAATTTAAGTGGTAACATTTGAATTACTCCACCGCTAGAACTAACTGGTGATGGAAGTGTATTACTACTATTGCTGGTTGTTGTCTTTTCAGACTTTGTGCTGAAAGAAAAAGAAAAACACGCAGACGATGTGAAGATGCACAACAATGAGTGATAGGCGTTTGTTAAGTAAATGCATTAGCTTCGTGTGTGAACGATCTTTCTATAAGTGTGAATGAGTTTTTTGCTTATGTTTTAGCATATTTTTTGTGTGCTACACAAAACGTTGGTGATGAGTGATGAGGTGTTAGGCAATGATGCAAGGTATCAATATCCGGCAAGATAATAGCCAGCGACCGGTATTCGGTCTACTCGGGTATGTCGGCGTGAATAGCCCAATTGTTAAGTATAACGTCGGCTTATGTCAAATTATACGAGATTTCACGATGAATTGTTCGTCAGACAGAATCTTTCGTCGCCTCACAGAGTATGAATTAAGCCATGAAATTTCGCATACTTTGATATAAGCCAACGCCGCTCTAAAAGCTTAAACATAAGTAAAAAACATTGCATCGAGTTCTACTTTTTTGCTCAATAAAATAATAAAAAAAGGGAAGTTGACTCACCTTGATAGCGACGACAATTTCAAAGGTAATTGCTGCTTAATACTAGCTGGATTTACTTTTGGTGCATTCGTTGCGCTTAGCAAATTTGCTGGTGGTGTTTTGGACACTAAAATGAAAAAGCAATTCAAATTGAAGCCATTCACCGAATTTCACCCAGTTTCCTACTCACTAGTCGATCGATACTTTTCTTTTCGACGATCTCCTAATGTATTTGTACCATCGGTGGTAGTTATGTGATGATCATCACTTCCTGTGTGCAAATTGTCATCACTCGGTATCGCAACTGGAATCGGTACATTGGGTGACAATATCACACCCTGACTGGTCAGTCTTTCCATTGTTCTAAACAATTGTTCGCGTTGTTGCTTGATGTCTTCCTGTTCAGCTCGAACTTGTTTTTGCAAAGTTTCCAGCTTCAATTGTCTGTCATCCAATTCCTTCTCCTGCGTCTCCTTCTGTTTCAGCCAGACCGTTTTCTCTTCTTGCAATTTGTCTTGCAAATTACGCAATTCTTCCAGTTGGTCGTTGTGACGGTACAAGGTTTTCGGATTGTCGCGAGTTGCATTCACTTGTACTTGTAGACTTGAAATGGTTGTCATTTGTTGATTTATTATGCAAAGTAGCGTATGCAAGTGGTGAGACACTTGCAATGCTTCGTAATTGAGATCTTGACTTAGACGTGTATGATTGCTTTGTGTGGATAATATCGTGTCGGTTTCCGAGGAATACGAATCTCTGGTGAATGAAATTTGATTAAAAAGACGTCTGGAATGGCAGACGAGGCGACGCTGTCTCACCTTTTCTCTTGATTGTCTTTGTGAATACTTATCGTATTATTTATTGTTGAAATTACGGCATCTCGCCACGGCGGTATAGACTGGACGAAAAATAATGAGAAAAATCTACCAATCGATTCACCGGGATGGACTTACCTTATTCTTCTTCTCATCGAATCCTCCAAATGTTTCAGCACGAGTTGGTAACTTTGGTGACTGGTAAGCATCGCTTTGCCGTTCACCAATCGAACTAAATGATCGTACCGGAAGGTCAAAACCTGTAGCTGATTTATATAAGTTCGAAGCTAATTGACTGATTTCTTGAATGGTGAGAAAGACTCGCTTCAATATTTCAACAGTATCACAGTCATCGGTAATCAATTCCTTGTATGTTCCAAAACTAGATAGAAACGCCTCAATACTTTCGGGTTCCAGAACCGTATCGGCTCCACTCGATTCGATGAGAAGACGAGCTTGAAGTGCAATTTTTTCTTCCAATAGAATGGCTTGTTCAAAGTCTTTTTGACGCATTTTATCTGTGGAAAAGCGTTGCAAATGTTAATGAAAATTACTTTAGAAAGAAAGATCTTGACATTAACAGTTTTTGAGTAGTTGTTTTGACTTAGCCTTGGGTTCTACACAATTAAAATCCAAAACCACTCCTAATAAGAAGATTTACGAAAAATCCAGACGTTCACGCTCGACGCAACGCTAACTCAGTGCCGCCTTAAGGCTTTCCTGACGTTCTCCTGTATCTGCGAATTTGCCTTAAAATGTTGGTCCCTACTATTGGACAAAAAATTTTTATGAAAAGCAATCGCCTGTTTCCCGAGATCTATATCTTTCATTTGACAACTTAAACAGTAGTTTTCGAAGTGTACTGGACGAGATATAGACGAAGAATTTTCACCGACCTTCGAAAACCTTAATTTGGATTACTTTCTCCGCCATGTCTCAGGAATGATTTGACCGATTCAGCTCATCTTCGAAATTTGTCTCATTATTACGATTAACTTTCAGAAATTTATGTTAATTTGAGAGTCGGCCATGATTTCCTCTAGATATTGTGTTGACGGACGGACGGCGGCGGCGGCGGCGCGGCGCCTATATTAGGTGCGGATATTTTCTACAGATTAAGCCCTAAGCGACTAAGCCCTAAGCGATTAAGCCCTAAGCTTCACGCTTCGCATATTCTGTAGCTCTACTCAAGACGTTTATTTGCCAATTACAGTTGCTAGAGTAGCTATTCGGAAATCTTCCGACTGACCCCTACAACCACCATTCAGTGTGATTCTGAGCCTGCACGGGGTGCAAATGGTCCAATCGATCAGTGGAACTTCTTCTCGAGTACATTCTGATCAAAAATAATCAATATTGTCTTAACGCTCAAGTTGACGGCCAATGAGGAATCACAACAAAAACCATTTTTAAAAGGGAAACGTGACGCAAGTCTTCGTCCCTTCTTCCAAAACAACTGATATCAATTTGGGTGACGCTTTCAGCTGCGGAACGCAAAAAATTCTTTTGAAATATTTCCACTTTTGATTAAAAAAATGCGTCACAAATGCCGGACCCCCCAGTGTTATAGTTTTCTGTTCTTTCAGATTTGACACGAAAAAAAAATTAAGTTTTGCGTGATGTGTGGAGTACGGGTAGCCAAATTCTTGGCGTGCGAAATCTGAAAGCGCAGAAAAATTATTACGTTGGGAGGGTCCGGCGTTGGTGACGCATTTTTTTAATCAAAAGTGAAAATATTTCAAAAGAATTTTTTGCGTTCCGAAGCTGAAAGCATCACCCATATTGGAAAACAAACGGCGAAAAAAAATTGTGGCAAAAAAAAGTTTCCGGCGAAAAAAATTTCGGCCAAAAAATTTTCGGCGAAACAAATTTTCAGCGAAAAAAATTTCCGGTGAAAAAAATTTCCAGCGAAAAAAAAAATCGGCGAAAAAAAATTTTTAGCGAAAAAAATTTCAGGCGAAAAAAAATTTTGGAGACTAGGTTTCAGGGGTCTCAGGTTCGACGCAAGGGAAAATAGTCAAAACCTAGCTGTATATATGGTTCCGTCGCCTACGAAAAAACATTTTCTTAATTTTTTGTACGTATGAGGACGTGCGTCACAGGCGAATTGCTACCGCGCGCCCATGATATCCAATTTACGTCATTGAACGCCGATCAAATGGCTTCAAATCTAGTCCGGCCCATAGAAACTTTTTCTCAGTGGATCATTTGGCTCCGTTTTCCGGGCTAAGCTCCAAAGTTTTCGACAACTTTATTTTTTGGACCCCCACCGTTCCACATATAATCGGGACTGAGGGTACATAAAAGACGAGTAGACGTACTAAAGGCGTCTTCGGAGTCGTAAAATGGTCGGGAATGACGAACCGAAGTACTACCACCCTTATACACGAAAACGGCTCATTTCTCTTTTTGGGCGCCTTAAATCGCTTAATATGAGTACTTCAGGAAGAACCCTCACTCCCATTCCGTCCGTTCCCTGCCCTCAGCGCGTTTTTACCCTTATAAATGCTCAAGAAGCACCGATCTTTTCCAATGCTTTTCTCATCCTGCCCCCACCATTCTCCTACTCTCTCTCCGAGAAAAAATTTATGAAAGCTGTATAGAATCACTTTGAACCTCACATATGCACAGATGACTGCAAATTGTCACTTCGTTTTATCACGTCATCGTCTATTGCAAGCGAAGCGAGCAACATTTTTTTAAATTAATGTTTGCAACTATTCTTTCTGTCTCAATTGGGCGGTTAATTGCCCATTTTGCCCATATGGGTATTTCCATACTGCCCTTTCGGCAATTTCCAATCGGTTGGAAAATCCGACCGAAGCAACCCTTCCAAACCCCCACAAAACATCAAAAATTTTCAAAAATGAATTTCAGAAGAAAAATGTGGAAAAAAAAGAAAACAAATTTTTTTGTGTACGATCGACCTTACGATTGACGTCTGGTCCTAAGGAGAGGCCTCAGACAAATACTTCTATAGGCAAAAATGTTCCCTTCAATTTTTGTCTACAACCATTTTTTGGGCTCGTGCCGACGGACGTTAAGACCGAGCTGGTGCCCTAAGCCGATGCCCGGGAACTATACTTTTATATGCAAAAATGTTGTCCTTATTTTTCCCTATAACATAGCAAAACCTATTTTTTGGGCTAGGGCCGATCTGGGGCCCTTAGGACGGGCTCAGCCCTAAAGTTTTTTTAATACTGTTGGGTACTCAATTACTTCTCAAGTAGAAAAATAATAAAGAAAAATCATAGGGCCCTAGCAGAAACTCGTTTTTAGTGACTTAGCTAAGCCCCAAGGCCTAGCTGGACTTTCAATGATCTGTCGATTAAAAAAACATTTATGAAAATCGGAAAATATTCACTCCAGTCATGTACAAAAAACACGTAGAGCCCTAGCAGAGGCTCCTTTTTAGTGCCATATCCAAGTCCAAGGGCTTAAACTAAAAAGTTCCAAAAATGAATAAAAATTTTTTTTGCAGATTTCTCTTATTTAGTATCCAAAAGAAAAAATCTACAAACTTCCGGGTCCCAAAGCGTCGTGGTGAACGAAATAGACACTTTTTCGAAGCAGTACGTTTTTCGTACGGTTCTTAAAATGAACGCCAGCCGTTAACGCTGACATTCTAAGTGAGATTCACGCATCGTCATGGTAAATAGACCCACTTTCCTTCAAACAACATTGTGTATGGTTGAAGGTTACCTACAAA
>CM055404.1:30519478-30585854 GCA_029228625.1 Pseudolycoriella hygida
TCCGAAAAATTCCCAAAATTTCCCAAAAATTCCCAAAATTTCCCCAAAATTCCCAAAATATCCCAAAATTACACAAAAAAATATAAACAATTTCCAAATAATAATTTAATAGTACACTTTATGATGAAGGCCATCTCTTTCCAGACAAGTTGAAAATTCGAAATTTTGGATTGTCTGCTCACCAAAATTTTTATTTTTAAATCTCAGTCTTCATTAGGCTCCAATGCCTTCATTTTGGCAATAATTAGTATTTTCTGCGAAGTGTGATGGCTGAGATATGCACAGGGCATACGTAAAGGTCGCCCTAGCGCTCAACAAGAAAGGGGTAGAATAAATGTTTCTCGTATCATAAAATGTAACACAATGACAATGTTTTCAACCGCTCATATGTGAGGGACTGAAATCAAAAGTATAAAAAAAATCCCAAATAGTAGGCTCTGATGTCAACACTGAACGAAAAGTTGCGGCGCGTCGTCTTAACTGTCACATCATTCGAAGTGCTTCGAAAAAGGGTCTTAGGGGTCATGCACAAATTACGTACGCAGTTTTTTTGATGTTTTTGACCCGCCCCCCCCCCCATCGTACTAATTTGGAGACCCCCCCCCCCCGTGTACGTACGATACCCTCCCCCCGTCATTAAAAGAGTATATTTTGAAAAATCCCTTAATTCGTTCGTCCATGCCTGTGTCATATGTTTCTCTATAGAAATGACAGGCACTTTTTTCATTTCATTTTGTTTCTTTTTAATTTCTGAAATCGACTCCTTGGAATGTTCCACGTCACCTATATTCAACCAGTCGGCTTCCTCTACGTCGTCTCGAGCTATGATTGCCAACAGTTCGTTGGCTCGAAGAGCGGCGATACGTTTCGGTCGCACTTTCGGAACGATTTGTGAATTCGAATTCGATAAAACTAATCAAAATTAATTTTTTTTCTGCGAATTTTGAAAACGTAATTTGTGTATGACCCCTTGGGAGCCATTCAAATAGTGCGCACGCTATTTTGGGGGGAGGGTCGCGTAGTGTGAGTTTAGCCAACACTAAGGACACTACAGCTCGAATGACTCAACATATTTTCACTAATTTGTCAGATGTAAGATGTCCACATCTTTCATACAAAACCTTGAACAGCGATTTCCGTTCTAATTTCGCAGAGATATAAGTGAAAAAGTTCCACCAACCTTAAAAAAACCACGTTATCGACCTTTTTCGACGGTAACTTCGAAAGTTTTTGACCGATTTTGTCCAAATTCAATTCCGTAAACACTTTTTTTTCTAAACAGATCAACCGATTACCCTAAAGTTTTCCCCCTCAAAAGACATATGTTCCATGATTCAAGTTCAAGTTGCCGGACCCTCCCAACGTAATAATTTTTCGGTGCTTTCAGATTTTACACCCCAAAAATGTAGCTTTGTGTGATGTATGGAGTACGGATAGCCTTTTTGCGTGTGAAATCTTTTCGGCATTTGTGACGCATTTTTTTTAACAAAGTGACTAATTGCAGGCGCCGGCAAATAGTCGAATTATTATACTGAGACTATTCGCAGGCACAAATGTGGTGTATGTCGAAAATAAAATATTTGTTGATGCGCCGCGCCAACTAGGGAATTTGTCCTTTTACAAAATGTCACAATAGGCGGCTAACGAATATAGAGAATTCGTCCTAGAAAACGTCACTTAAAACTTGGTGCCTAATAGGTGCACACGAGTGGGAAAATGGTTTTCTTAAAAAAATCCCATAAAAAATAGAATTGATGTGAAGCAGCACAGTTCCGCGGCGTGCCTTGCAGTAAGGATGCATCAGTAAAAAGTTCTGCGTCTACACACACAACAATAAAAACGTGGGCTGTTTCGTACTCAGTATGTTTCAGTGAAACGTTCTACATCGTTTGCACACTCAACTGGACTGATTTGAAAACATAACCTCTACTACACTTTTACCCTGAAATGGAGTTTGGAGACCAAAAAATGATTTTATTTTTCAGCATTCAGTCGTGATTTGTTTGTTGAATAACATACTTTTCGTATGAAACGAAATAGTAAAAACCTGTGCCGTTGAGATCATGAGGGTAAAACCAGCTTGTCGACAATTAGATGTTCGTCGGTTCGCAACGCGCATCATAATTTTAAATTTAACTTTAAATTTGAGATAAAAGAACGATTATGGTGAGGCTATTCGGTGGCATAAATGTGCTGTATGTCGAGAATATGATATTTGTAGGTGTCGCGGCGCACCAACAAATATCATATTTTCGACATACAGTACCTTTATGCCTGCGAAAGGCCTCTCTATAATAATTCGGCTATTTTCTGGCGCCTGCAAATAGTCACTTTATAATATTTTGACTATTTGTAGGCGCCTATGAAAATATTTCTGAAGAATTTTTTGCGTTCGGAAGCTGCAAGCGTCACCCAAATCAGTTGTTTTGGAAGAAGGGACGAGGACTTGCGTCACGTTTCCCTTTTAAAAAGAGTTTATATACATAGAATTGTTTTTGAGCCGCCGCTGCCAAACTGAAAAAGTGATTATGGTACTAGATTTTGGCGAAATCGGTCCAGAGCATACGAAGCTACTGTGGAAAAAGTGGTCAAAAACGTGGTTTTGTGAAGGTCGGTGAAAGTTTTCGCTTATATATCTACAAAATTAGCACGGCAATCATTGTTCAAGGTTCTGAATGAAAGATATAAATTGGTTGATTAGTTCGGGCTATAAGGCCTATACTGTGAGCCTAACTCACGCTTCGCGACCCTACAAGATGGTCGATGGTTTCCCATGAATAATAAATGCATTCATTTAATGATTAGGTTTTTTGTGCAATTTCAAGAAGAAAATATAGGGAAACTTAGGGTCCTCGGAAGGTTGTAAGGTCGATCCTAGCCCAAAAAGATTTTTTCGAATTTTTTATTAATTTTGGAAGTTTCGGACGGCTTTGTCAATATCGCCCTTTCGGCAATTTCTAATCCAATTTAATGTGGACGTAATTTCATATTCTTAAGAGTTTGCCACGTCTATTGTTTTTGTCGCTGCCATGTCACCTGGGGAGCGAATGCGTTTTGTCTCATGTTAATATCATGTGTGCACAAAAAGTACAAAGACTTTGGGGATCCTGAAAGTTACATGAAGTTTTACTCGTTGCGCAATCAATTCGACGCTTCGCAATCGCGTGCTTACAGCGCTTATCTGGACGTCACACAAGAAAACTTAGTAAAAGATCCGTCCCAATTTTGGAAATATGTCAACTCTGTTAGAAAGTCTGTTGCTTACCCCGGCCTAATGTATAGAGGAAACGATCGAACGACGAATATGCAGCGCAAATGTGATTTGTTTGCAGAGTTTTTCCGTAGCGTGTTCATTAACGACTCAGGTTCGGATGAGTTGGCATTCGGTCTCAATAAATGTGTCGACATTGGTTCGTTGGTCTTAGGCAGAGAGCAATTGATGGATGCGCTGAACGGCATCGATATAACGAAGGGTGACGGTCCAGATAACGTCTCTCCGATCTTTTTGAAGAACTGTTTGGAGGCGCTATGCTCTCCGCTTCTCCGTATACTCAACTTGTCATTGCGTGGTGTCTTTCCGAACCGATGTAAGGAATCATACGTTGTCCCAATTTTCAAGAGTGGCTCCAGGTCCGACGTAGAATCTTATCGTGGGGTAGCGATCCTGCCGAAAGCGATCCTGCAAGTTGTTTGAGTCGATTGTGTGCGGTATTCTTGCCGAAAAGTTCGGACCCCTCATTTCGTTGACGCAGCATGGTTTCATGAAGGGACGATTCACCACCACGAATTTGATGGAGTTCGTCAATGAGGCTGTTCGCATCGAGGCCGGTCGCCAAGTTGATGTGGTGTACACGGATATTCGTAAAGCTTTCGATAGAGTTCGGCACGATATGTATGCAAGCTAAGGAAGCTCGGTTTGCATTCGTCTATGCTTCAGTAGGTTCAAATTTATCTCAGTGGTCGCTGTCAATATGTAAAGATGTTGGGATGGAAGTCTGCATCCTTTTCGGTCACTTCCAGAGTTCCGCAAGGGAGTCATCTCGGCCCTCTTCTGTTCCTGCTGTTTTTCAATGACGCTGTAAAAACTATCAAGTCGTCAAAATGCTCGTTGTATGCGGATGACCTTAAGATACATCGAGAGATTAAGTCGTATAGTGATTGCCTTGCTTTGCAACGCGACTTATCTGCGCTTAACCGTTGGTGCATTCGTAATTGTTTGTTGCTAAATGTTGGAAAGTGTAAAACCATGTCCTTTTACAGGATACGTCATCCGGTCCAGTTTGATTACATTATTGACGATGATGTCCTTCAGAGGGTTCGCGAGATGAAAGATCTAGGTGTTACGTTTACAGAGGATCTATCGTTCAATAGACATTTAGAGATTGTGGTAGTCAAAGCGTGTTCGATACTTGGTTTTGTGAAGAGGATCTGTCGTGACTTCAGGAGCGTTGATGCCCTTAAGAGCGTTTTCTATGCGCATGTCCGTTCGCATTTGGAAAATGCGTCAGTTGTATGGTCACCGTACTACCAGAAGCACAGCGATGCGATTGAATCGATACAGAAGAATTTTTTGATCTATGCGCTGAGAAGGAGTGTGAAGCGCGATGAGAATTATCGGCCTCCATCGTATGGCAGCAGGTGTCGGTCTATCGGAATTGAGTGTTTGTCGCGTAGACGCATCAATCTGTCGGCAATATTTGCGTTTGACGTGCTGAGAGGAGAGTAGATTGTCCAGCTTTGTTCGCGAAATTCATAATCAATGGGGCAGTCAGAAAGTTGAGGATCGATAGGTATTTAGTATTGGACGCAAATCGATCAAACTATGGAATGTTTGAACCGGTGAACTACGTGTCGAGGGTTTTTAATATGTTTGCACACCTTTACGACGGAACGATCAGCCGTTATTCTTTCAGAGCGGCCGTGAAATCGTTCGATCTGACCAATTCGGTGTTGAAGAGACACGGGTTTTTAATTTCGGTGATTTATTATAATCACTTTGCTCCAAACTATCCCATTTGCGTATTTAGTGTTTGTTTCTTTTTTACGCTTTCATGTCGTATTTCTGCTGGGCACACTCACATCGCCGGTCCGAATTAGTGGAGAGCCTGGAACAGACAGATTGGGCGTGAAAAGACAAGTGACGAAGCAAAAGGTGTTTGAAAGCTCCGACGGATCGACTGGGCTGACATTCTACCTCCGGTTTTGCTTAATTCAAAGAGTCGTGACGAAAATGAATTTGTAACTGTTTTTGCTTAATCAGTCAGTAAGCTCACGCCATTGGCTTGGAAATAATTAAAAATAAATAAATATGAATCACATTGAAAGAGTGATACAGATGAAATTCGTGTGGATCGTGTATTGCGGGTTTCTTAGCGGAACTATCGCTAGGTAACGATTGACTCATGTTGGTCAATAAATGAACGTAGTTTGCCAAAAGTGTCCCTTCGGTCATTGCAATAGCACATAAGACAACGAAACAATTCAATTCAACAGGGTAAAGTTCGAAATTAATGAAAATCAACAGAGTGAATATTCCAACAAACGTATCTCAATGTGACAAATTCAATTTGGACGCTTGTCGGTGGCGCCTCTATCACCTAATACGAGAACGAAATTCATGCTACAGGGAGTTTATTTTTATGAAAACCGTACCTCTCCCAATGTAGCACCCGATCCACACGATGCAAAATTGAGTCATTGGTCTAGTAGTTGTTGAAATTTTTTGAATGTTTGACACTTTTATTGAATTCAAGGATGATATTCCTTGAGATAGACATACATACATACGAACAGTTTATGTGTGAAATCGCCAGCGTAGAAGTTGCAGATTAACGTGCGTACCTGACACTGTCTCAACCGCACGTCCCCCCTGGGCGAGAAATTGGGATACGCCCAATTAGCGCGAGTCATCAAAGCGACTCTTCCTAAAAACGACGGGTATGTGCAAACCTCCGTGGCCTAGGTAGGGCCCGAAATACTGTCATATTTCTCTGTATTTTCGCCAACCTGGTTGCCCAGGACGGACTTGGGGTGCAGTCACCCAAATTCAACACGTGAACTGCTTTGACACAGTACACTATCTACCACAGCTCCCACGTTGCAGCGCCACTAGGCCTAGACACCTCAAGCGCTGGGGGAGAATGTGCCCATATCGCATGGCGCACTACATCCGTGGGCTCCCCAGCCTCGTGGTACCGAATTTACCCTAGGTGAGAGCTTTCGCAGTAAGGTTCTTAACCAGACACTTCGGTAGAAATGTGCACTTCATTCCTGGTACCGCTGAACCAGCTCAGGAAAACCATGGTGTCGCCACCCACCAGTGGACCAACGAGACGAAGCAAGCAAAGTCCGTTGGCGACCACCCCTGTGGTAGTGTGAAATCGCCAGTCTGATTTTGAGCGAATATCTTGAGTTCAATCTAAATTTGTTGTCAGAATGCCGAGGAGAAAAGGTAAGTAGCATTTATCAATAGCTAGCCGCACCGTTAATTAAAACTATCTTTCTCAGTTGTTGATGGTTGCAATTTGTCTCCACCAAAGATTTTCCAAAAGCACAACAATTTCTTTCCTTCTCGCGCCTCAAATCCACCGTATGACCCTACCCACGTCATTCTTTTCCTTCGAACTCCGTAGTCCTGCCATCCCAGTACTCCTAGCTTTAATTCCTTTCGCCCCATACACAAATTGAGAACGAAAAACACCCGCATTGGGGGAAAGTGAATTTGGAGTGTAAGTGTAAGACATTTCGTGACTCCCGTAGTTCCACAACCATAACAGCATTTTGTTGCGCTCTGGCACTCTTGAGCAGAATAACACAAATTTCAATAGACATTCATCAAAAGTATATTATAAATATATTAGGAAAACTTCATTCACAAAATAAATAATAATTTAAAATAGTTTTTGATCTGATGGCCTTAATTTTAAAATGTCTGTCTTCCGGCACCATGAACAAAAATTCTCGCAACATTCCTCGCAATGTACATAGCCGCAGCACAGGTAATAAGTGTATTGTTTGAAAGATTTAGTGACGCAACAATTGCATTCTAAATTATCGTATGCTCTGGAATATCCTTTCCCATACTCGAATGTAATGCGCGGAACGCGTTTGATGCTGAAATGAAGAGAAACTTTTATTAATCAACAGTTGAGTTGCTGCGGTTTAGGGACTGACTACCGACTTTAAAGTTAATTATAGTTATTGTCTACTTATTAGGGATTTTTTCATTGCGATAATAGACATGGAAGGGAAATTTTTTACTCATATTTTCCCACCATAACCTGCTTTATCGTTAGTCCCCGACGACGTAGGGTGAAAACACCGCCTACGAGCCCGTATTGTCCTTTCCTTTGTTCTCACGAAAGAGTAACAGAAAGGCTCGTAACTAGCACGTGGCTCTTAACCGGTGCACTTACCCTATTATCCGGCATAATGTTTTTATTTGGAATATTTTCAACGAATTTTGTGGCATTTTAACTCGAAAGAATGAAAAATAATTTCCGACTTAAAATCTCTCGAATATTGAAAATAGGGCCCGCGGGTGACTCGACAAATCTCCCAACTTTTTTTCGTACACTCGTTGAGTCCTATTTTGTACACCTTTGAGTTCAATTTCGTACACTACAATTTCGTACACTTCCTATTTCGTACACTTCCTATTTTGTACACTTTGATGTAGTACACCCCAGTTTCGTACACTTCGAATTCCTACACTTTCCTATTTCGTACACTTAAATTTCGTACACCACAATTTCGTACACTACAATTTCGTAAACTATAATTTTGTACACATTCCTATTACCTGGTGTAGCCCGCTAGTATTCATTGTATTCTTTCGAGAAAACGAGGCTAAGTAATTTTTCTTTTTACGAAATCTCACAAAACGAGGATGTCAACGAAACTAGAGAAACTAGAATTTTTTCTGTACACAAAAAATACATTTTGTCTCGCATTTTGTACACAAAAAAGATGGTTTTGTACATTAACATGAGGTATGTACAAAATAAACGTTGGTTCAATTGTGCAAGTTCATTCTTAAATGTAAAATAGTTGGAAAAGTAGCGTTGCAGGCCGTGAACATAATGAAAAAATAAAAAAGCGGGGTCGAGAAGCGGCAGTCTTCGCAAAGGGGGTCAAGGGGGAATATCCCCTCTTGCGGGGTCTAAGGGGCAGAGCCCCATGCATGTAAGGCCGCCTGCAGGGCGTAATCTATATATATATATATATATATATATATATATATTTTGTATAAAAAAAATGAGCCGAGAATTAGCGCTTTAATGAAACGGAGTGATACAAAAACTAGGCGGCTAACGAAGCTAAGGAAAAGTAAGTGTACAAAATTAAAGTGTACGAAATTGGAGTGTACGAAATGAAAGTGTACAAAATAGGAAAGTGTACGAAATGGAAGAGTACGAAATTGGAGTGTATGAAATTAAAGTGTACAAAATAGGAAAGTGTAATCGAAGTGTACGAAACTGGGGTGTACGAAATCAAAGCGTTCAAAATAGGAAATGTATAGAATAGAAAGTGTACGAAATAGAAAGTGTACGAAATTAGAGTGTACGAAATTGAAGTGTACGAAATCGAAGTGTACGAAATTGGAGTGTACGAAATTGGAGTGTACGAAATTGAAGTGTACGAAATTGGAGTGTACGAAATGAAGTGTACCAAATAGGAAAGTGTACGAAATGGAAGTGTACGAAATTGGAGTGTATGAAATTAAAGTGTACAAAATAGGAAAGTGTACGAAATCGAAGTGTACGAAATTGGAAAGTGTACGAAATCGAAGTGTACGAAACTGGGGAGTACGAAATCAAAGCGTACAAAATAGGAAATGTACGGAATAGAAAGTGTACGAAATAGGAAGTGTACGAAATTAGAGTGTACGAAATTGAAGTGTACGAAATCGAAGTATACGAAATTGGAGTATACGAAATTGGAGTGTACGAAATGGATTTGTACGAAATTGGAGTATATGAAATTAAAGTGTACAAAATAGGAAAGTGTACGAAATCGAAGTGTACGAAACTGGGGTGTACGAAATCAAAGCGTACAAAATAGGAAATGTACGGAATAGAAAGTGTACGAAACAGGAAGTGTACGAAATTAGATTGTACGAAATTGAAGTGTACGAAATCGAAGTGTACGAAATTGGAGTATACGAAATTGGAGTGTACGAAATTGAAGTGTACGAAATTGGAGTGTACGAAATGAAAGTGTACAAAATAGGAAAGTGTACTAAATGGAAATGTACGAAATTGGAGTGTATGAAATTAAAGTGTACAAAATAGGAAAGTGTACGAAATCGAAGTGTACGAAATCAAAGTGTACAAAATAGGAAATGTACGGAATAGGAAGTGTACAAAATAGGAAGTGTACGAAATTAGAGTGTACGAAATTGAAGTGTACGAAATCGAAGTGTACGAAATTGGAGTGTACGAAATTGGAGTGTACGAAATTGAAGTGTACGAAATTGGAGTGTACGAAATGAAAGTGTACAAAATAGGAAAGTGTACGAAATGGAAGTGTACGAAATTGGAGTGTATGAAATTAAAGTGTACAAAATAGGAAAGTGTACGAAATCGAAGTGTACGAAACTGGGGTGTACGAAATCGAAGTGTACGAAACTGGGGTGTACGAAATCAAAGCGTACAAAATAGGAAATGTACGGAATAGGAAGTGTACGAAATAGGAAGTGTACGAAATTAGAGTGTACGAAATTGAAGTGTACGAAATCGAAGTGTACGAAATTGGAATGTACGAAATTGAAGTGTACGAAATTGGAATGTACGAAATGAAAGTATACAAAATAGGAAAGTGTACGAAATCGAAATGTACGAAACTGGGGTGTACGAAATCAAAGCGTACAAAATAGGAAATGTACGTAATAGGAAGTGTACGAAATAGGAAGTGTACGAAATTAGAGTGTACGAAATTGAAGTGTACGAAATTGGAGTGTACGAAATTGAAGTGTACGAAATTGAAGTGTACGAAAACAAATTGTACGAATATATAGTGTACGAATTACGGTTAGGAGATTTGTCTTAGCACCGGGCGCGGGCCCTCGACTTAAATTTTTGGTTACGAGAAACTTTGCAAAATGTAAAACTTAAGACGACGCCATCTATGACAACTTTCTGAGACACGAATTATTTACTTTTTCGTAAGGCTTTTCGGTTTAGAAACTTTTTTTAACTCAATTGTTGCCACTTGTTGTTTTTTGACTTTAGTTTATGTGTAACAATCGTACTTTGCAGTAATACGAAGGCGTTCATCTCAAAATGGTGGAAGGATTAAAAATACAAATTTTGTTACCTTAAAGCACGAAAGGCGACATCATTCACCCTCCTGCTAATTGACGAAACGGTAAATATGTCCTCCAGATCCAAGTTAGAAAAAATACTTAAGAGGATTTCGTTAGGTAAGTCCTCGAATGTTGCCATTTTATTACAATGAAACGACCAGTAGATATAACACGAGACGAAATATACGAAACTAGAAAAAAGAAACGTTGAATTAGAATGCCAAAAGGTTCGAAGAGAGATCTTTGGTGAAGATAGAAAAAATAAATGTTACACTAGGCCTACCATGTCAACTTACTGAGGATGTGCTGTCAGAATAACTGCGATCCTTGACATCCATAGAAATTCATTTAACAAAAATTTTCTTATACTCGGTCATCCGACTGTGGAGTTACATTTGGATGACCCCGTTATAACTGGCATTTAGGATAGTAAAACTCTAGAGGACGCACAGAAGGCTCACCACCGTAGAAACCAAATCTTGGCCGTTGTAGTTAAAATTCTAAACTCCATTATTCCGGCTGGAGAATGGTTGACACCAAACCTCACAGCTGAGAAAATTTTAAGTCTACAAAAACATTTCACAGTAGCAACGAAAATATTAACTCGCAATCACCAAATTCAACAAAATTTAATTGTCGATAACGCCAAAACATCAACAGTAGCAACTGTAAGAAAAATACTAAAGGTAAACGAACTTTTCCGACGACACAATCAGTGTTTGACTAAAACAATTTGAATAAAGCGGCAATAACTCTTTGAAAAAAGGGACAATGTTTTCCCTCATAAGAAAAATACACAACATCTTGGTGAATTCTGTCTTCAATCAACACTCATTAATGTCAAACGTCAATGCTACTAACGTGAACGCATACATCGAAGGAAACGTTCCCCGGACGGAATATGTGAACGCTTTTTCTTTCGTCATAGAAATTTTCCCATGGCATAATACATTCCCACACACGATTCCTATACGATTCTTAAGGGAATGTGTTCACTTATCCCTGACGGGTCGCATGCCACAATGATTCATTCTTTTAAAAGGGCGTGTCTGTTTCAATCTTGAGCCGTCTGCTGGTTATTAATTTCGACTCACTGTCTTCAGAGTTCTCTGCAAGCTATAAAGTTTGTCTTCTACTCGTTGACAATACATCCTAAATGACGTCTGCGTCAAAAAATTTTTTTGAGAAAATTTTTTTGGAGAAAATTTTTTTTGGAGTAATTTTTCAACACTTTCAGTTTTCACACGCAAAAATTTAAATTTACCTTAAACAATCTACGCAATAAGAAACAAAAGTCAAATTTTTGCAACGCAAAACTGAAAATACAGAAAAATTATTTCGTCATTGGGTCCGGCATTTGTGACGCAATTTTTTTTAACACAACGTAATTTTGTTTCAAAGAAAGCGCTCTAATTTTGTCAGGAAATAAAACTTTGAACACAAGATTCCATTCAAACAAACTTCTGCGTATTATCAGCGATAGCGTCACCTCAAGCGATATCATTAATTTTGGAAGCAGACTCACGGACTGCGTCACAATCTACCTTTTTTAAGAGGTTTTTGTAGTGATATAAAACTTACTGAAACTCGTAAATTTTTATGACTTCGACTTTTTAAAGTTTATTTTAAATAATTCATTCCTCTGTGCAAAACTTTTGGATTGGTTTCCATTGCATGTTAAACAAGAAAAAAATCATTTCTTATCCTTTTTACCATTGACTAAATGATCGTAGACACCGCCAACGGCACCAGCTGCGCCTGGAGAAGAAACAAAATTTTAAAAAAATCCAACAATTTTGTGTCTATCATCATACCACCAGCGACGGCACCAACTGGGCCCTTACAAATGGCACCAACGACAGCACCTTTAACGGCACCTTTTACTGCCGGTTTCCCAATTTCTATTGCCTTATCTACAATCATTTTGTTAGCTGCTAATTCGGATTCGGCCCAATCGATACCGTACAGCGCACAAGCGTACTGGTCAGCAGCACTGAAGAAGAGAAATATTGAGAAAAAAACTTTAAGAAAATTCGGACCGACTCCATTCGATTAGATTTTTAACGTTGACGGTTCTTCATCTTTTAAATATTTTATCAGATCACCGAATACGATTTTTGATGTAGAATTTTGAATTTTTTGGATCAAGTGTTATTGAAAGCAAATTTGCATTCAATAACATTTCATCCAAAAAATTCAAAATTGTCTACAAGAGATTGTGGTTAATTCGACAGCAATACAACGAATAACAATAATTGATGTAGAATATTTTCAAACTTACGGATTGTCGAACATTTTTCCTCTTTTTTTTCGTTTAGATACTTATGACTGTAGCCTCCTTTCCACACTGAATTCGTTTCAACGAAAAGATTATTCTATTACTCAACAAAATAATTTGTTACAATATATGTTTCATCAGAATATTCAAGAATTCTCTGCACACTTTGCTGATTTTCCTCACACATAAAGTCGTAAAAGTTGTATACCGACAAATGAAATTACTTTTTTGTTTGCGGTGTATTTGTTCAGTTGATCCAATACAATCGAATTATTGTGAAATTTGTATATTAAATGTAGCCGTACACTCATACGCTAAATAAATAATCAAATTGCTTTCCGCACATATTCCTCTACAATGAGAATGAAACAACGACATTTCTCAGAAACGGGGAAGATGATAGACATGAACGATGCAGGTTGCCGTTTTTCTCTTATTCTTCGAGAAAAATCGCAGAAATTCCGCTGAATGATCGAATTTCTCCACCAGGAGAAAAAAACGTTCGACAAACTAAATTTTAGACCCGTACGAAGAACGTAGATGACGAATCAATAATAAAAACGTTGTCCGTCCGTCCGTCTGTCACCGCGATAACTTGAGTAAAACTCAACCGATTTTCAAAAACTTTTTTTTCCTGAAAGGTAATCAAAAAATCTTTTATGGGATTGAATCTGGGCACTGTCAGCTCATGGGTCACCGAGCTAGGGCCGTTTAAGTGGTTTTTGGTCTTTTGTACATAACTCGAGTAAATCTTTTCCGATTTTCATAATTGTTTTTTTAGTCGACAGGTCTATAAAAGCCCTACTATTTGTAGAAGAAACTTTTTTGAAATCGGGCCCTAGGATATAGCTAGGTCACTAAAAACGAGTCTCTGCTAGCGCTCTACATATTTTTTGCACATAACTCGAGTAAATCTCTTCCGATTTTCAAATTTTGTTTGATCGAAAGGTCTAAGACTGTCTCCCGTTTTATGATAGAAAATTTTTTTGATTAGTTAGGACTTAATTGTATATACTTAAGAGATACGTTCGATTCTTTTTGCAACATCTATTCTGATACGTACCGAAAACTTTGATCTTTTTTCGGAATTGTGAACCGATCTGTTCGAAAAAATTTGTACCACACACAATAGGAAGGCCTTGAAAATGAGGCAACCTCTAGATTCCCATACAAAATGACATTTTCGAGACTCAAAAAATCATGATCAGACACTCAATTTTGGAAAATTCATGATAATGAAGGCGTTTTATTTCGAAGCCTGCCGTCTGTGGCAAAAAAAAATTTCGAACGAAACATCCAGACCAGACTTTCCTGCGGCGTTATTTTGCGAGAAATGTTTTCTTCGTACTGAGGCTCAAAACTTATCGAGCAGCCCTCATAGTAAACGTATAGGACCTTTGTACTTCGTACGGATCCAACAAGTTTCAAATATCTTATAATTATCTATAAAGTTTGTCTGCTTATTATGTGTCTATTTGTCTGTTTATGTGTCTATTTATTTATTTGTCTGTCGGTCACAATCCCGTTATTTTTGCGTTTAAACTGAGGAAAAAAATACTTTTTGATATGTTGTCGGGGATGGTGCAAAACGTCGAGAAAACATGTTCCGGTGTGGGATATTGTTCTGAAATAAGGGAGTTATGGGTAAAAAACGGGTCCAGATTGAAAATCGGCCAAAGATCAGTCAAGATGTTGTGTTGGAATGAAATTTGAGTCAAATCAGTTTTCAAACATATGGGAGATACGGCTTTGGTTTCTTCGACAAAGTCTCAGAGTTCTGATAATAGAATCGGTGACGAATGGCCAAAATTGGAAAAATTTGTGTCAAATCAGTTTTTAAACGTATTTTCGTATGTATGGGAGATACGGCGTTGCTTTCTTCGAAAATGTCGGACAGTTGGACATGTGGTAAATTTTGATGGTTTTAGAAGTTCAGGGAAGGTAAAAGAGATAGACCATCGGTTTCCTTGGCAAAGTGTCAGAGTAGAATACGGGGAAGTGTAATACGGGGAACTTGGAATACGGGGAAAGTTGAACACGGGGAACGTTGCATACGGTAAACGTGGAATACGGGGGAGATGTAATACGGGGGAAGTGGAGTTATTTTGCGGCAAAGAAAGTATTTTGATTTATAGTGCCTTTCTCGCCCACTTCGATTTTAGTATTATTAGCGGTAATATCAACGAAGTAAGGTGACCCATCATTTCGCCGCGTATGTTTCGCCGCCGAGCATTTCGCCGCTGATCATTTCGTCGCCGATCATATTGCCGCCGGGAACGTTTAGCCGCGGACTCGTTTGGCCGTAGATTCTAGGAATTAGGAAACTAGGAAACTAGGAACTCAGTGTATGTGGTTATATGTGATTAATGTAACCAAAGCGAGTGATTCACCCTTCTACAAAATGTCACGAAAGCGAGTGATTCATCCTTTTACAAAATGGTACGAAAGCGAGCGATTAATCCTTTTACAAAATGTAACAAAAGCGAGTGATTCATTCTCTTACAAAATGGCGCGAAAGCAAGTGATTCATCCTTTTACAAAATGACATGAAAGTGAGTGATTCATCCTTTTACAAAATTTCACAAAAGAGAATAGTTCCCCACTTCAAAAAATGACACGAAAGTGAGTGATTCATCATTAATTGATTGTCCAACACTCCGCGGCGCTGGCGGCGATTTGTTTGGCGGCGAAAAGTTCCAGCGGCAAAATGTTGCACGGCGAAAAGATTGGGCGGTGAGTTGGCCTAACGGCGAAATGATCGCGAGGCTAAATGATAACGCGGCGAAACGTGCGCGGCGAAATGTTCGGCGGCGAAACGATCCTCGGCGAATTGATAGGGAACCCCTATCGTCAGAGCCTCAGTTGGATTATGGAAACGTGATGTCGTGTGCAATGATTTGTATATTTGAGTTTTTACAATAAAAAGTATACCTAAGATGCTTAGATACACTGTTAGATACAAAGACACAACACAACAAGACATAACATTTCACAATTTCAAATTATAATCGTTGTAACATATGAAGCTTATAACTTCAACCGGCAATTCCATAGAATGCAGAGCTGATAGTTTTTCGTAGACGTTACCGGTTTGAAACAAGTGTTCTCTTACAGTCGTTCTTGCCATGTTTTTCAAAGAAACAACTCCTCGGATGAATTGCATATTTTTGCAATTGCGATAATCTTCTATCCAATATTCTGATTCGTTGAAATTACGAACAGAACGAACGTGATCGATATGGAGCGCTAATTCCAACGGCACTCGCACATAGCTGCACAATGGAACGATAGCCCGGAGCAGATATTCCCACCGCGGGTGATTTCGAGTATATATTCGCTCACATTTCTCGAAAACGTCCACTCCATTACGTAAAAGCATTTTCGCGAAATTGTATATTGTTTGAAGCGGCACCTTTTTTTTGTCCCAAGGCATATCCATTCGAAGTTGTTTTCCTATAGAAGATGCGAATTTCGTTTTTGCTATTCTTTTCACGAACTGATTAGTCAGTTGTTCGTTAACCAAGTAAAGATTGAACAACTCTTCCAGCAAGGACTCCACCGACTGGATTACAGCGTTATAGCAATGAGACCCCTTTTCGTCGTCATCAAAATGAAACAGAAGATTTTCGTACATTAGCAGCGAAACCAAAGTTAAATAATTGTCATCATGGGCATCCCATAATTGTTTCACTAAATACATTAAATACTTGCTCGGACAGTTTGCAATCAAAACTTTAGCTAGTTTTTCACATAAAACAGAAATATATGTTGTTTTTTTGAACTCTTTCCTTTTTTCGACACATTGAAAAAACAGAAGATGCACTTCGTAACATTTATCTGGTGATTCAAATGTGAGCGACATGAATTCAATACAAAAATTAATCATTTCATTTGTTACGGGCCTAAATATTGAAGTAAATGCAACTCGTCGCATATACAAGCAACACGGCACATTTCCGTCGTTATCTTTTAAAAGTCGATTGCAGTTAGTCTCTTCTAGTAGAAGGCGGATGACGTCTATTCGTTTGCAGATAGCTGCTCTGTGTAAAGCATTCCATCCGACTGCATATGGCTCACAATTATTCACGTCACTACCCCGTATGATTAAAAATTTTATGACTTCGATGGACTGTCGTTTTATGGCAATGCTAAGTGGGCTCGCTCGAGTATAGAGAATAATAAAACGCTCGTCCGCTTCGAGCAGAATTTTTAACATTCTCATTGTAGGCTTGGGTGAACGAACTGGGTAATCGTTAATTTTAACATATAGCACCGCCGGTCCAGGATTCAATGCTCTTATGAAAACAGTTTTTCCTTCCTTATCCGTGGAGTAAATGTCTAATTCTTTGAATGTTATCAAGTATTTGATAGCCTCGATGTTGCAATGGTAAGCTGCCCAATGCAAACAATTTCTGCCATAGTCTGGATCTTTTGACGAAAAAAGTTTACGTCGATTATTTCGGTCACTTCCTTCTATCATCGCTTTCACTTCATCAAATTTTCCGTTCACACAAGCGCAGACAAAATAATTCGTGTTTTCATATAGAGACTTCACAACCTCGCGAAGCGGATACATGTTACCAAATAAAGAAGGAAGGACCGAAGAAATGAAGCACGGAAACAACAACGAGGAGCAATGAAACACTAATGAAGCTATGAAAGTTGCTTAAACAGTTAGCTGGGACGGACCCGTCGAAGAAATGATACGTTGGCACCACTGTAGCAGGGCGCCCACTCCTCTTTATTGGACCCGTACGAAGAACAAAGGTCCTATACGTTTACTACAAACAATTTTGTTGTAACATGGAGTAGATCGAGGCGGGAGGGGGGGGGGGTATGCATTTAATATCGTCAAGAGGTCACGAATCAGCAATAAAAACATATGCAAGGGACCTGTACGCATCAGAATAGTGTATGAAATTATGTCCACATTAAATTGGATTGGAGATTGCTGAAAAGGCAATATTGAAAAACCCGTCAAACGGTGCAAAAAACCTCGCCACATCCCTAAAAAAGCTTAAAATTTAACAGGAAATTTGCAAAAAGTTTGAAGAAAAAATTAAAAACAAATTTTTTCACAAAAAAAACACTTTTTCTTGTACTAGGGCCGATCTTAGAACTGACCTAGAGCACTAAGGAGAAGCCTCTGACACTGCACAAAGAACCTAATCATTAAAGAAATATTCACGAAAAACGACCAAATATCGGCTTAACGTGACTTCTCTACGTCTCAGAGTAATGCGAATGTAGCGTCTTATTCAATTACTCCAAGAAATATAATCTCGCCTAAATGTAGGCTTAGATATTTCGTACACAGATTCACCGTATATGGGTTGATTGATTGATTTATTTGAAAAGTATTTTCACAATTTCCTTTTTGGGCCTATTCGATTTATATATTGTCGTCGTTGCTGGTGAGGTGGTGATGATATTTAAAAATGATGGTGACTTCTATTGTTCAGTTGGTGGTGTTTTGTGGGTTGTGATCTGAATAATGCTGATGTCGCTCCAGTTATAATGGCGCATTCAGTCACTTGCTATCTATTATGAAAGATAACACGTCGTGTAGTTGTAATTTTCCAAAGTCCTCAAGAGTGATGTAAAAATCTCCTAGAAGCTTCGCCCTAAAACTATAAAGCGCTGGACAGCGACATAGAAATGCTTCGCCGTTTCCGGTACGTCTCCGCACATTCTACAGTTGGGATCTTCGCTAAGTCCCATCTTATTTAAGTGGTATCTTAGACTATTATGACCCATAAGCATTCCTATCATCATCCTGAGCCTCTTCTTGTCTAATCAAGGACAAGTTTAGTAGTGCTCCACCTGCATCCTATCAAAAATTCCTTAGATTGCCGGCAGGTTTGAAGGTTTTCCCACAATATCTGGTGTTCCTTCCCAGTTTTTCTTTTAAGAAGATTCGCTTGTACACCGATCGTCGGTTCTGGCCCTATCATTCCCGTCTGGCTTCCTTTCCTTGCTAATTCGTTAGCCTTTTTGTTGTCTTCGATGTTCGAATGACCTGGTACCCAAACCAGAAATACTTCGTTGTCTCCACGTCATCGCTACATCTGAGCACTGATTTAGCAGACAATTTACACGAGGATAAGGCTTCAATTGCTGATTCACTATCTGTGCATATAACTATTTTCTCATTTGTCAGCCCTTTTTTCGGTTTTAGGTCCAATTTTGTTCAATGACTTGCCCAATGACATGAAATATATGTTCATACATTTATATGTAGATGATGCTCAACTCTATAAGATATTTTCCTTTGAGGATGTGAATGTATCTATTCGTGACATTAACACAGATCTTCAGGCAGTGTGCGATTGGGCAGCTAGGAATAACCTTGAACTTAACGTTGGAAAGTCGAAAGCCATGATAATTGGGAAAAATTGTTCGAATGCTGTATCCCCTATCAAAATGCTTGGTGTGGAGTTGCCTTATTCGAGGGTGGTAAAAAATCTGGATTTGATGATGAATGACAGCTTGACGTGGAGTGATCATGTGGCCAAAGTGTCGTAAAAAATTTATATTGGGCTTAGGAGTCTATGGTCATTGGCCAGATCGACCCCGTTTAAGACTCGTTGTATTTGAATACTATACCAGTGAAAATAAGAATGACCCGCTCTATTGAATTGTTTCGAAAGGCATGTGTGCGATTGTTTGAACGGCGGAGTAGCCCTTCTATTTACGATTAGTAAAAGGTCAATCAACCAGATTCATTTGAATGTTAAT
Source organism: Pseudolycoriella hygida (assembly GCA_029228625.1). Lineage (NCBI taxonomy): Eukaryota > Metazoa > Arthropoda > Insecta > Diptera > Sciaridae > Pseudolycoriella > Pseudolycoriella hygida. The sequence goes on from CM055404.1 coordinate 30,538,801, forward strand.
TTTAGTATTGAAAGTTCATGTGGGCGGTTCCGCGATCCGCTGCTGTTGGGGCGGTCTTTGTTGGCTGGACTGGACGTGGATGAGAGTTGTGTTGTGTGAAGGAGTTACAAATAAAACTTTTCACAATACAGCACAGCTCTCATCTTTGTCTGGTTTGGCCGGCGGAGGCCGTTCCGGCGGTGGCGGGCTGTGGAACGGCCCATGTATCATTTCCACGTTCTCTCTCTCTCTCTCTCTCTATCTCTCACATTTCTGTTGTTTCTGTCTACCTGGGTTGATTTTGGTGTGCTGACCATTAACATTCAACTGGTGTGGTTTGACTATAGGGCAGCTGGAATGGTGTGATGAATATGAATATGACTTTGAGCGATGAATGTATTTGTTTTATTTCATCCGTCTAATGCCTTACAATCTCATTACAATGTTTTAAAAGAAGTTTTTCTTTTTGCCTCCTATAGTTCACAATATACATTTTGTCAATTTAATTACTCATTAGTGAATAGTGAATAACGAAATTATGCGGATTAATTTCTATAAGGTACTATACCTTGCATAATATGATGAATAAATGATGATGATGATGAAAATGCGACAACATTCGCTGATACCTACTACCTCAGATTGGAAAACTGTAGCAGCGACTCCCAGAGGAACAGAGACTTGAATGTCTTGCTCTTCGCAGTATATCCCTGATCCAGTTCCTTCTTCAGTTTTAGATACGTCTGTAAACACGGTTACACTTCCAACCTTTGGACACCTTACATTCACCCACTCTGCCTTGGTTAGAACAGCCGTCTCATATTTCCTTTCGTACCGGAAAACTGTTTCCATATGGTCACTAGGCATCTCAGTTTCCTTGAACTATTTAATCAAGTCGACTAAGATTACTGCGTGTCCCATACTTCTATCAGTTGCTTCCCAGTGTCCGTTTCTGTATAGCCTCACTACTGTCTTTTATAAACAAGCTTATCGGACTCAGCGACAGCAATACTTCCAATGCTGCCGTTGGTGTCGACGTCATGACTCCCGTTATGCTAAGACACGCCAGTCTTTGCACTTTCGTCAATTTCTTACTCACAGAAGATGTTGCAGCGCAATGAGACCATAACATGCTACCGTAGCATAGTATTGGTCTCACTATCGCTCTATACATACAGCACAAAACTGATGGCTTTAGGCCCCAGTTTTTCCCGAATGTCTTCCGGCATTGCCAGAACACCTTTATTTACCACCATCGCTTTATTTACTCTTTCCTGGATGTGTTCTGTCCAGGTTAGACACTCGTCCAGAATTAATCCGAGGTATTTAAGCTTTTTCATTCGTATAAGTCGCTTCCCGAAAAGCTTTGGTTCGCTGATTTGAATATTTCGTTTCCTAGTGAAGAGTAGAGTCTTGTCTGGGTTAACAGACAATCCGGTCCTCGCGCACCACTCTTCCACCATCTTGGATATTCTTTGCATCAGCTGTTCTAAAACTTCTTCAAAAGCCCCTGAAATCAACAGCGCTATGTCGTCAGCGAATCCTATCGCGACGCATCCAGCTCCATTAAACTTCGTTAGCAAGTCGTCAACAGTAATATTCCATAGAATAGGTGGCAGGACGCCACCTTGTGGGCAACCTCTGTCAACTAGCTCCAACCTCTGTCCTTTTCACTCCAAACAAATTCACTGAAAGCAATCTTATCAACGTCCTATCGACATGAAATCTCTTCAAGGCGGCACTTATGGCGCTGAAGGTCACTTTGTTGAAAGCACCCTCCAAATCCACAAACGCTGCCAAAGTGAGCTTTTCATGTGCCATATTCTTCTCCAAATTATGTACGACTTGGTGAAGAGCCGTGTCCGTTGATTTACCCGACTGATATGCGTGCTGGTTCTTATACAACGGCTTCGATTTCGTATATGGGTTACGTCACACGATTCATTCAGTGTGTTCATCAGTTTGGGCGGGTCCATTGCTGGTCCATGAAACACAGATCCGGTGATCCTTTGTTTCGTCACCCTCTCATCATATAAATCTCGGAAACCGCCCGGTCCCAACCAGAAACCTGTCCAGAGCCGCAGGTCCCACGCTCGATACCGTTGCGGGTTGAGCCACATGACCTCCCAAGGTCCTAAGCCTCAGTGAGGAGAACTTCGGGCATTCACATATTATGTGTACCCCCGTCTCCTCACCTAGGCCACAGGAGCAATTGGGATCATTGGAGAGCCCCATTCTAGCCAGATGCTTGCCCAGCCCACAGTGCCCGGTGATCGCACCCACCACCCGCCTGATGCGGCACCTGTCCATGTCTAGCAGCTCTCTGGCCCACCTACCATTGGGCACCGGGAAGAAGCGCTTTGTGTGCACTCCTCCCTCATAGGCGCTCCAGTGATCGACGAACTCCGACCGCACCCAACACTTTATCGCTTTCACACACGCTGAGTGTGGGATGGGTATGAGTGGCTCTGGGCCGCAACTCTGAGTTGCCGAGCCCTTCCTCGCCAGTTCGTCCGCCTTCTCGTTACCCTCCACGCCCGAGTGGCCGGGGACCCAGATCATTCTCACCTGGTTCCTCCGCCCCACCCGGTTCAGGGCCTCCCTCAACTCCTTCACCAACCTGGACGCCACTGCAGACGACTCAAGCGCCCTGATCAAAGCCTCGCTGTCTGTATAGATTGTCACATCTATCCCACAGGCCTCAGTGGGGACTGCCTCCTGCACTCCCCTCAGTGCAGCGTATGCTTCAGCCTGTGCGACATCGGCAAACCTACCCAGGTGATACCACGCCTCCACACCATGCCCCGGGGAAAACACCCCGGCCCCCGCGCCTCCTGAAGCCTCGGAGCCATCAGTGAATATCACCGCTCCCTCATTCGACTCCCGGATCGGCCAGCCTTCCAACCACTCCGACCTGCTGGGCACAACGGTTACGAAATGCTTCACGAAGTCCGTCTCCGGCCTCATTCGGTCTCTGGGCATCGCAAAGACTTCATCAATGATAGCCTCCTTGATTTTCCCATGGCCCGAAGTGAAGTTCGGAGTCCACAGACCATTCTGCGACAGCCTATCCGCCGCGGCAAAGGCTTTCGCCTTCAGTTCCACGTGGACCGGTGGCAGGTCGATCAGCACCTCAATAGCCGCCGTCGCCGTCGACTTCATGGCTCCGGTAACACAAATGCATACCAGCCTCTGAACGTCGTTCAGCTCTCTCCTCCCAATCCCGACGTCGAGTCTCGGCCACCATACCACACAGCCGTGACTCAACATGGGCCTTATAACCGCCTCATAAATCCACAGCACGGCTTTGGACGGCAGGCCCCAGTTCCTTCCGAACGACTTCCTGCAGATCCAAAACGCTGCTATAGCCTTCTGTACTTTGTGCTGGACATGCTCGATCCAACTCAGCTTACGATCCAGAATAACTCCCAGATACTTAACCTTTGCCCCGGGCACTATGTCCTTACCAAACAGCCTAAGCTTTCCCACAAGCTCTTGACCAGACACTCTCCTGCTAAAGAGAACTATGTCCGTCTTACCCGGGTTAACCTTTAGGCCGTTGTCTTGGCACCACCTCTCCACAACCTTCAGCGCGTACCTCATCCTGTCACCCAACGTACTCTCGAATTTACCTCTGATCAGAATTGTCAAGTCATCCGAGTAACCTTGGGCGAAGGTTCCCTCTTCGTTCAGCCTCCTGATAAGGGAGTCCACGACCATGCACCACAACAGAGGAGATAATATTCCCCCCTGAGGGCAGCCTCTGGCTGCCCAAAAACTGGACTTGTGGCCACACACAGTTGCCTCAACTGCCCTGTTCCTGAGCATACCAGAGATCCACTTCGTCACCATTGACCCTACTCCCCTGCTCTCCAGGGCCTGACGGATGACTCCAAAGTTGGTATTGTCGAAAGCGCCTTGAATGTCCATGAAACATCCAAGCGCTATCTCCCCCCCTTCGAAGGATCTCTCCACTTTAGCCACCAGACTATGCAGAGCGGAGTCGGTAGACTTACCCACCTGGTATGCATGCTGGTTTACATGCAGCGGGTACCTCGGAAGGATTTCATCCCTGATGTAGAAATCTATCAGTCTTTCTAACGTCTTCTGCACGAAAGATGTAAGACAAATAGGCCTGAAGTCCTTGGCCTCACAATGGGAAGGCTTACCTGGTTTTGGTATGAATGTTACCTTAACCGTCTCCCACGCCATAGGTATATGACCAAGAGCCAACGAGCTACGCAGGGCTCCACACAACGGTTCCAACAGAATCTCTCCGCTCTCTTTCAGAAGAGCAGGGAATATCCCGTCGCTCCCCGCCGACTTAAATGGCCTGAATCTCCCAATGGCCCATCTCACCCTATCTACAGTGACAATTCGGCTGGCCAGAGCCCAATCCTCCTCTGTTGGTGAGTAGGGCACTTGCTCTCCGGCTTTGCTTTTCTCGTCACTGCAGTCCGGGAAATGGGTCTCCAAAAGATGAACGGCCGTCTCCTTACCACAAGTCGTGAATTCCCCATTCGGTCTTAGCAACGATCCCGGCTGGAGGTTCGAGTCCTTCGCAAGGATCCTGTGAATTCTGGCATAGTCCGGAACTTGTTCCATTTCTGCACAGAAATTCTTCCATACCTCCCTCGCCTTCCACCGGACCGCCTTCCTGAACATCTTCTGTGATATTCTGTAGGCGTTCCAGTCCTCATCCCGGGAGGTTCTCCTTGCCTTGTTCCAGGCTTTCCGAGCTGCATCCCGCATTTCCCCGATCGCTCGGCTCCATAACTTGTTTCTCCTTCTCCCATCAGACTTCAGTTCGGGGCACGAGCTCTCGTACGCTACGGTCAGCAGCGAAGTGATGCTGTTCACGGCTTCTTCCAACTCCTCAGAGGATCTCGGAAGGACCGTGGCCAGCTTCTCTTCAACGTGATCCCTCAGGAAATTCCTGTATTGTTCCCAGTTCGTCCTCCTCGGATTCCTGTACTTGGTCACTTTTGGCACATAGCCCCTCAGATTAAAGTGTATACACCTATGGTCCGAGAAGCTAGGCGTAAGCGATACTTTCCATGAATCAACCTGGTCCACCAGAGAGTCTGACACCAAAGTGATATCCAACACCTCATTCCTATTTCTAGCAACGAAGGTTGGCACTCTGCCCCTGTTCAAAATGTTCAGCCCTGCATCAGCTATAAACTGAAGCAGCTTAGAACCCCTCGGGTTGATGTCCGTGCTGCCCCAGACCGTGTGGTGAGCGTTGGCATCACAGCCTAGAATAATTGGGACATCATTTGCCCTCGAGAAGTTTATCACCTCGACCAGCAAATCCGTGTACGGACAGACCGCTGTATCTGGCATGTAGCAGGATACTAATAGCAGATCACCTCCGGCCTCAGCCTTTCTTGTAATCCTGACCACAGTCGTGTCTCTATCTGAGAATTTATGGAGTATCATCGCCTGTAAGCTGGGCTTTACATAGATGGCCGCTCTGGGGTTTTCCGCCACGTTAGCCCTGAAGATCCTATTTCTATAGGGACCAAATCCAAGAACCTTGTTTTTATTCACCCAAGGTTCTTGGATTAGTAAGACACCTGTATGCCCCACTGCTAGGTCACGACAAACATTTGCCGTGGCCGCTTTGCAGTGTTGCAAGTTAATCTGCCTAAACTTCACTTCTTCATACTTTGGCATGTTTGCGACTGGGAAGAGATTTAGTCAGTGTGTGTGTGCGCGAAATGAGGCCGGTCACTAGTGAAACTATGGTTTGGCCGGAGACTACTAACTACACGGCCGATAACTGGTGCACTTACGCTACCAAAACAATATTTGGGTTGTAACTTTAGACCCGTACGAAGAACGTAGTGCTTCGAAAAGGGGTCTAATGCGTTTACCACGACGTTTGTAACCAGTCGAATTTCGACCCGGGAGTAGGGGGGGGAGCATCGATCATGATCCTTAGATGTCGAATCAACAATAAAAAAAATGTCCGTCCGTCCGTCCGTCAAAACGATAACTCGAGTAAACCTCAACCGATTTTCAAAAACATTCTTTTCCCTAAAAGGTATCCAAAAAATCTTTCATGGGATTGAATCTGGGCACTGTCGGCCCAAGGGCCGCTGAGCTAGGGCTGTTTAAGTGGTTTTTAGTCTTTTCTACAAACCTCGAGTAAATTCTTTTCCGATTTTCATAAAAATTTTTTTGTTTGAAAGACCTGGGCATAGCCGACAATTTATGGAAGAAACTTTTATGAATTTGAGTCTTTGGACTTAGCTAGGGCGCTAAAAACGAGTCTCTGCTAGGGCTCTATGTGTTTTTTGTACATAACTCGCGTAAATCTTTTCCGATTTTCAAAAAATTTGTTTGTTTGAAAGATCTAGGCTTGACTGGCAAATTATAAAAGAAACTTTTGCCTTTGTTTGGGACTCAAGTGGGCCTCATGTCGGTGCTAGGGTCGGCCCTAACCAAAAAAAATTTTTTTTTGCTATGTTGCAGAGCAAATTGAGTGAAACATTTTTGTCTATGGAAATATGTGTCCGAGGCTTCTAGTTAGGACCCAAGGTCGGCCCTAGCTCAAAAAATGGTCTTTTGCTATGTTGTAGAGAAAATTGAGGAGAACATTTTTGGTGGTTAATTTTGTGCTTTCGGAAAGTATTTTTACACCGTTTCTTCGGAGGGGTTTTTCAATATTGCCCTATCGGCAATTTCCCGAGGGGTGGCGCACTTCATTTATTCCCTTTATTCTTTTATTCCATTTATTCCCAAAATTTTTTTTGTTGTTTTTGCTAAATATCTTAACCAAACACATCACAAGTTAGACAAATAGGTTCAAAAAAAGGTTTGAACAAATTATAAAGCATTTAAACCGGCTTGAGATTAAATTTTATTTTTTTGGGAATAAGTGGAATAAATTTATTTATTCCATTTATTCCATTTTTCAACAAAAATTCTTTTAAGTTTTCAAAAGAAGGTATTTTCACTTTTTGACACATTAGTATGGTTTGTTGTGTGCGTTGCCATCAAAATCAAGTCTATTTGAGGTTTTGACGAATTTGAAAAAATTATCATTTATTCCATTTATTCCAATATTTATTCCATTTATTCCCATTTATTCCATTTATTCCCATTTATTCCATTTATTCCCATTTATTCCATTTATTCCAATACAATTTAACGTGGACGTTCGAGTCTTTTCGTAACATCAACGATGATTGACTCGAAGATCGGCCGTAGTACAAAAAAAAAATTATATTTTTTTCAAACTGTGGGCTTTTTTATGAATATGGAGATGTTTTTCGCTGTTGCTTCGGACAGGTTTTTTCCATATTGCCCTTTCGGCAATTTCTAATCCAATTTGGAGATGTAATTTCATGCACTTAAAGTGGTGTCTCACAAATTGATGGCGTACTTTGTTGTAGTTTTGCTGAATATCTATTAAACATACAGCAATTATAGTTCTTTCATGCACTAGATTGATCCTTCCGCTAGTGCATGAAACTACTGGATCTTGAATACGCAGAAAGTTGCAGCAGCTGGAAGAGCGTTATTTCGGCCGGGAAGCCGGTGTCAAAAAGTGATGTTAGGAAATGTTAGAGCCAATAGCGAGTGCTTTATGGTAAAATAATTGTCAATTTTACACCAGGCTGCATACGTCGTCATAAATCAAGGTCAATAAGAAGGCAGCCTGGTATTATAGATTGAAGCATATCACTATAGAAGCATTAACGAATGCTTCACAACGCACCAATTTTCATCTTGACACCAGGCTGCGTTCTTGGGCTAAATTTGTTTAAATGTAGATGGCAGCGGCAGCCTGGTGTCAAGTTGAAATTTAGTGCGTTTTAAAGCATTCGCCATTGCGGTCACGGTGCTATCTTCAATTTTTGACACCAGGCTGCCTTCTATTTCATGGTTGAAGGTCACATAGAGGGCAGCCTGGTGTCAAATTGAAAAATATTACGCCGTAAAATACCGGATACTAGATTTAAATTGCCCATACATCATTTTTTGACACCAGCCTGCCGGACTTGGTTACTGCAGCAGGACCAAGAGTTAATGCAATATTTACTTTTACAACATCTATTCTGTTTGTCATATCTATTCTGATGCGTACGGGTCGCTTGCATATATGTTTTTTTTCAGTAATTATGAACACACGTTGGAGTTTTGGTTTTCTTTTAATAAATAAAATTCGTCAATTACTTATTTAGTTAAATCAAAAGCCAGTTTACTGACAAGTGTTCACCAAATTTTAAGAATTTCAAAGCGTTTATCAATGGAACAATAATACTTAAATCGTCACTTTCTAAGATCCTGGATAGGTAATCGTGTTTACTTTCACTTTCAAAATTTGGTAGATGTAATTTTAGAGCTTGAATAATTTCCAGCTCTCTATACAGTTGTACACCATGAAAAAATAATTTGCAAACCGTCTGATGAAACTTCTCTCCGGCAGGATTCACGTAATCGATTTCTTCGTGGCTTTCGTGCATCTTTTTGAATGATTCTAATAATCTGAGGAAGAATCGAGAGTTTTAACATTAAATTAGAGAACATAGTCATGGTCCATCGAAATGAGATTCAAACTTCTTCAGCTCATTGGCAGGGGGAGCTAAAAACGACGATCACAAGTATCCTAACTTCAAGGGAGGGAAATATCGCCATCACGTCTGTCGTCACGTTTTAAGAAACCCCCTACCCCTAGAGCATAATGCCATTCCTGTACAACTTCTGAGTCCCTGGGGTCAAAATTTCTTTAGTTTGTGCAATTGAACAAATAGCGTATCCGATAAGGCTGAAAACAAGGCTCACTCGTGCAAAAATCATCGGGGTCATCGACGGCGGCTCAACTATTCGCCTGTGAGCGGCCATTATGTCATTTTTTTCTATGAATTTTCAGAACCCAACGGAATGAGATATCAACTTGGTTCCGAAGACAAAATTTGAGAGATATGTTCAAAGTGTTTTTTAGTGATGTTTTGTGTGTTGATATCGCTATCCAAGATGGCGCAAATTATGTTCAAAGTCAAAAAAAAAAAATTTAAAGCTACGAAAACCCTTGATACCGATCGAAATATCAAAAATTCGCTGAAACGCTTTCGAAAATTCCGTATGAAAATGGAAAATTTCGAAGAAAGATTTTCGCACAAAAAAACTTTGAACTTTTCTCTATCTTTTGAGCCCAATATGAAGGTCATACCTTCAACAGAGACTGAGCAATAATTCATTGAATCTGCTTCTACATTCCGAACTTTAGAAGGGGGCGAGGCCTAAAAAGAGCGGATTACTTAAGGTCTGTTAATCGTTTTGGAATCAGGACATTATCATTTTGATTGATTTATTGTGAAAACCATTTCAGCCCTAAATACGAAAAGGATTCTTTAGAACTGAAATAAGCACTTAGGCCATCCTTATTGGGCCCATTGTACTGCGTCTTCTGTTTTTTGGCTTATGGTGTTGTTGTGGTGAATGTTGGTGGTGAATCGTGAGGAGAATTATCTGGTTCTATTGTGTGTTGTGGGTGTTGTATTTTTTATGTGCTTCCATCTATCACTGACGCTGTTGCTGCGTCGTTGGTGGGTTCAGCCAGCCGCTGTCTGTGATAAAAGCTAAAACATTAGTCAGTGAAACTCTTTTAAACTCTTCTAAACTCTTCTGTGGTGAGATAAAAGTCCCCTAAATGTTTCGTCCTCAGGCTTGCCAAAGTCGGACAATGGCATAGCAAATGCTTCCTTCGATGTTTCAGGTATGTCGCCACACCTTCTGCAGTTTGGATCATATTTAAGTCCCACCTTGTTGAGATGGTATCCTAATGAGCTGTGCCCCGTCAACATTCCTATCAATCGCCTGACTCCGCCTTTATTCAGGCTTAGCAGGAATCTGGTGGTCCTTAAGTTGTGGCCCAATAAAAATTCCTTTGCCTGCCTGCAATTGTGCAGCCTTTCCCATCTACGTTGGTGCATTTCTTCGGCTTCTCTTTTGAGCAGCTCTTTAACACATCCAGCGTAAATGCCTAGTGTCGGCTCAGCGCCAATAAGTCGGTAGCTGCTTCCCTGTCTTGCCAATTCGTCGGCTCTCTCGTTCCCTAATACGTCTGAGCGACCCGGATAGGAGATAAGATTATCTGTTGTTAAGGTTTCCAGGCTCTCTCGACTGTCGAGTACCATTTTCGATGAAAATTTGCAAGAGGAGACAGCTTTGATCGCCGACTCACTGTCCGAGCAAATATTGATTCTTTTATCTCGCACCTACTTTTCTGTTAGTATGCGACAACTTTCACTTATGGATAGAGTCTGACTGAAACACAGTTGCATAGATTCCTAGAGCGATTTATACATTAATATTCAATTCCTCACAGTATATCCCTGCTCCCGCGCCTTCGTCAGTCCTCGACCCATCAATGTACATTGTCAAGTCTCTCTCTACAGGAAATTTTCCTTTTACCCATTCTTGCCTGCTCGGTAGAACTATCTCAAAGCCTCTGTCGAATCGGAATACGGCTTTGATCTAGTCACTTGGCATCTCTACTTCCCCGAATCGATTCTTCAGGTCCGCTAAGATTCCTGCGTGTCCCATCTTCCTGCCTGATGCTATCCAATGACCCTGTCTGTACAGTCTCGCCACTGTCGACCTGGCTTCTCTCCTCACAATCAAGCCGATAGGGTCTAAAGACAAAAGCACATCCAACTCCGCTGTTGGAGTCGATGTCATCACCCCAGTGATACTTAGACATGCCAGTCTTTGTACCTGGGTGAGCTTTTTTCCGATCACTTGTACTTCTGCTACGTGAGACCAGAGCATACTTCCGTAACTCAATATTGGCCTCACTATCGCCACATACATCCAGTATAACACTGATGGTCTGAGACCCCAACTTTTCCCGAATGCTCTTCGGCAATGCCAGAATACTTTGATCGCCTTACCTATCCGTTCTCCAATGTGCTCCTTCCAAGTCAGTCGCTCATCTAAAATCACTCCAAGGTATTTGACCTTGTCTGATAAAATCAGTTGAGTTCCAAAGAGCCTTGGGGCCTGAATTACCTTCCGACTTTTGGAAAATAGTACGAGACCGGTTTTATCTGCGTTGACTGATAGCGCGGTTTTCTCGCACCACTTTTCCGCCACTCGAAAGGCCCTTTGCATCAACGGTCTCAAGACTTCTTCGAATCGACCTGACACTAGAAGCGATAAATCGTCAGCAAATCCTACCGTCATGTGGCCTGCTCCGTTCAAATCAGTCAAATCAGTTCCACAAAATCGGTGGCAAAACACCACCCTGTGGGCAACCTCTGTCAACAAAACCTATCCTGCAAATTCCCAACATATTTATTGCCAGTAGCATCCCACTGAGCATCGATGCGTTTATAGCCGTAAAGGTTACTTTGTTGAAAGCCCCTCTAAATCTACAAATGCCGCTAGAGTAAGAGTCCCCTGCGCCATGTTCTTTTCCAGATTGTGAACAACCTGATGAAGAGCAGTGTCTACTGATTTTCCGGATGGATTGGTAAGCGTGTTGATTTCTGTGCAATGGCTTCACCTTCAAAATCACGTCTTTTATGTATCTGTCGCACAACCTCTCCAGCGTCTTCAAAACAAAAGAAGTGAGGCTAATTGATCTATATGAACTTGCCTGGTCATAGGATATACGACCGGGCTTCGGTATAAACATAACTTCAACCTCTCTCCACGTTCTGGAGACATAACCGAAAGCTAAGGTCGCTTTCAGTATACTTTTGAGTGGCTTAAGTATCAAATCAGATGCTCTTTGAAGCCTTGATCGGATAAATACCGTCTCTTCCCGGTGAATTGTATGGCTTAAACGAGTTAATAGCCTATTCCAGCCTCCTACTTGTCACCACTTTATCCGCCAGCGACCAGTCAGTCCTATTAGGGGTTCTGACTTCCTGCTTCGCTGGCGCTTCGTTTGATTTTACACCCGGAAATGCTGTTTCATGAGTAGGTCCACCACCTCTTCATTAGATTTTGTGTATGTCCTATCATCCTTCTTCAGCATCTCCGGGTACATCGGGTCTTTCGCTAAGGCCTTACTTAGTTTCGCCGTTGCTTTCAGAGAACATTATCATTAATAACTGGTCCAAAAAGATCCTTTCTACTAAAAAGTGAATTATTTTACCTTTCGTGTCCCCTGCTAATATGAAATTTTAGATCTTTGACGTGACCTCACTCCAAGTGACCTATGTCCTAAACGCGTTGTCCGATTTGTGTCACAAAAAAAGGAAAATGTAGCCCTTGAAAATCTTCATAACTTCTCCGAAGAGCGTCTTAGCGAATTTTTGATATTTCGATTGGTATCAACGGTTTTTGTATCTTTAAATTTTTTTTTACTTTGACCGTAATTTCCGCCATTTTGGATTGCGAAATCAACAGTGTTGATTCAACACACAAAACATCACTAAAAAAAACTTTGAACCTTTCTCTCAAACTTTGCCTTTGGAACCAAGTTGATAACTCATTCCGTTGAGTCCTGAAAATTCATAGATAAAAAATGACATAATGGCCGCTCATAGGCGAATAGTTGAGCCGCCGTCGATGAACCCGATGATTTTGGAATCAGGAAAGGATACGGAACAACATATTATCATACCAATGTTTCTACTGAATTTTGCACGATTTTTTGCCTTATCGGATACGCTAAAAATTTATTGCTCTCAAACACTAGTCTGCAATTGGGTGCGACACCTTGTCGCTACAAAATCAGGAGGCGCAAAATACTGAGGCGTTAAAATACGGACGAAAAATCCTGAGGCGTCAAAATTCAGAGGCGTCAAAATCTCGAACATTTTCAAAAATCTGGACGAAACCCGGATTTTTCATCCGCATTTTAGGGGAGCCCTGCAATGTAGACAAGATTATTTAATCGACAGACGAACTGACCGTAGTTTCCAATGAGCACACTCGTAGAGATGAGCGGGCACCACTTTTTTTCTGCCCGTGCCCGCCCTATCCTAGCCCAACCGTTAAAACTGTGCCCGTGCCCGCCCGGTCCCTGCACGCAATTTAAAAAAATGCCTGCCCCGAAATGTGTCCGTCAATTTCATGCCCGATTCTGCCCGTTTCTCAGGTTTTTCGTATACTTTGGTTTATTAGGATATTTTGCATTGCCTTTTTCAGCGTAAAAGAGTTTGTATATTCACATGGACCCTCTGACCCAAGTCCCAGCACCTCTATGCTACGAACATTTTCAACTCAATTTTTAAGGTATGGCCAAAATGACAAATTCTTCACATGTTCAGACAACTAGGATAGAGATGAGCGGGTCGACCATTTTTCGAAACCCGACCCGGACCGAACCCGACCCGATAAAATTTTTCGAAACCCGAAACCCGAATTGTTTCAAAACCCGACCTGGACCGAACCCTACCCGATTAAAATTTTCGAAACCCTAATCCCAAACTGTTTCAAAACCCGACCCGGACCGAACCCGACCCGATTAAAATTTTCCAAACCCGAAACCCATGAGCCCGAAAAAAACAATTCGGGTTCGGGTTCGGGTCGGGTCGGGTTTTTCGAAGTTTCGGGCAACCCGCTCATCTCTAAACTAAGACATTCTTTTTCAATGAATATGCGTACGGAATGCAGAGAATGAAGAAACCATCATCGGCTGGATATAGAAATGTTAAAAGAACGTGTCGTAATTTCGCGCTTGGGACCAGCCAAGGTACGTGTCTACGTTACTCAGGGCTGATCACAAGGGGGTGTACTTCCACCTCTGCACTACTGCCTTGTCAAAGACGGCATACTCACAATATTGAAGAACTCGGGATACTATTCTCAAAGTTTCTCAGACGACCTTTCAATTCTGCTAACCGGTATATGCGTATCAACCTTAAGTGGTTTGATGCAATCTGTTCTACAATTAGTAGAATCCTGGTGTATGGCGAAAAATCAGATCCAGACAAAACCAAACTTATAATGTTCTCTTGTAGGAAACCGCAAAAGGGTTACTCCCCACCCCTCTTCCTCGGCAAACGCATACAATTGTCGGAATTCGTTAAGCATTTAGGAGTTTACCTCGAGCCCAAGGGACACTTTAATATGCCTATTAACATAAAAATTAACTTAATAAACTTACGGAATATCATGGGGACTAAGTCCCAAGAAACTGCATTGGATCTACACAGCAATAGTGAGACCCATACTCAGCTATACTGCAGTAATATGGTGGCCGAGATGTAGATTAGCTACCGTACAAAAGCAGCTGAATAAATTACAGCGACTAGCCCTTGTTAGCATGAAAACCGCACCTACAGCAGCTCTAGAAGTCATAACAAACTTGGAACCCCTCCACATTCACGTAGAATCCAAGGAAAGGTCCACAGCCCTAAAAATGAAGAAATTTTCGATGTTCATCGAAAGAAATTACGGACACTCAAAAATTTGGCAGTCAACTCGAAATGCCATGTGATTTGATACCGCCGACCTTTAGATTCTAAAAGTATTTTAAAATAAACATCACCATCACACATCTCGGCAGAGAACGCAATCACCTGGTATTCGGACGGATCTCGAAATAATCTTTCTGGGGCAGGACATTATTGCCCACAAATGCAGTGCAGTGAATCAATACCGCTTGGAAGATACGTCGGGATTTTCCAAGCAGAAATGACCGGAATCCTCAGTAGTTGGAAAGAGATAAGACACATGGATATCCCATCTCAACAGGAGCGACAAATATATATTTGCACAGATAGCCAGGCCGCGATTAAATCACTGTATAGTAATAAGTTAGCCTCAGCCCTCACTCTAGAATGCCGTAACACCCTTGAAACACTGTCGAAGGAAGCTCAAACCACGCTAGTCTGGGTTTCGGGCCACAGAGACATCGAGGGCAATGAAAAGGCTGACGAAATGGCGAGACTAGCATCGTCTACCCTCATCACTGGACCAGAACGGGGCATTCCAGTCTCCCTCTCCACACTAGATCAGTTCAATAAGAAATGGAAAATAGGTAGGTTCAAAAATGAATGGATATCTATCCCTACGGCCAGGCAAGCAAAACATTGCATTACAATTAACCCGACGAACTCCAAATACTTCCTCTCTCTAAACAGGAAGCATCTCAAACGGCTCACAGACATATTATCTGGTCACCTCCACACTATGGGCATCAGCAATACCCCAAACTGTGAAAAGTGTGGGGACCCTGAAACCGCTGAACACCTTCTCCGCACATGCCCAGCTTACATAAACGCATGGAGAAAATTCCTAGGAAACTACGATAAAATATAGCTCTATCTGGAGCATCCATCCCAAGTACATTCTGAAATACCTAAATGGTACAGGAAGGTACTAATTGATCGGGGGACGCACAACAGGCCCATTGGCGGCCTAGGTGCTGGGGTAACATCTATGTCCCACCCACTTATCCCAATCTTAATGCGTACCGAATAAGGGGACGAAATATCTACCGAAAAAGTTCTAAATTGCGTATTTCTTATCATCTAACCCTAGAAGAATGACCAAATATGAAAGATATTTTTAATTTGTTCTCTCTATGTCCTATGCCCTACCCTAGCTCAAAATTTAAAGCAATTGCCCGCATCGAAACGTACCCGTTAAATTTGTGCACTGCCCGGCCCATTCCCCATCGGGCACGGGCAAAATTTGAAATTCCCTGCCGCCTGCTCATCTCTAGACACTCATATATGCAACTCTTGAAGGGCCATTGGTATACGCTGTTGAGGCTGAGTAGGATAGGAAATGTTGTGGATCAGAACTTTGGAGAAGAGTTATTTGAACAAATTTTCTTTACGGCGTTACTGGTGCATACAACACCCAAGACGAAAATTTCGAACGTTGACAAATACCTCCTTGGAAACAAAAAATGAGTCAAAGGGGAAATTATGTATATAGAGGACACAGAGAAAATGTGACGAAAATCTTACCCTAAGTCCTGTTCTGTTATATGAACATAGTTCGTGCAGCGAGATTCTTTGCTTGTCGAAAATCCATCCGGTAAAACAGCCCTACTGTCTAATTCAAAAATGTCTTTTTCGGCGTCAGTGAGCAAAACCGAATTAATTTTGATAATGTCGTCGGAACTAATTAGTTTGAAGCGGATAAGTTTCAAGATACCATCCAGATGTTCTCGAACTAAATTGTTCTCCTCTGCATATTTTTCCAGCGCCCGGTACAATGTCACCTCACTGGCAATCCATAACTCATTCTGTTTGTACAGTTCGGTTAAAAGTTTCATATTCAACTCGAAAAATGAGGTCGATTGAATCAGTTGGGCTGTGTGCCGCTTTACCAATTTCATGCATTTCTGCTTTAATTCGCAGAGTTCGTAATTATGGGAGAAATTCCAGATGAGAAAAACATTCTGCGTGGAAATGTTATCGAAGATATAACTTTCACACACAGATTTTAAGTCGGAGACTTCATATTTTCTCGCTGCATAGAATACTGTCATGGCCTCTGCCGCATTGTCAAAATCTAACTCTTTAGAATAAATCCACAGAAGGAACTTTCGAAAAGGTTTTGGATCGATGTCGTATATTTTTAAGCTGTTCGCAGCTGAATCGAGATCATCCGAACGACCGAAAAACTGCATATCCAGTATGGGAGATGCTAGAGCAAGTATGGTCTTATTTGCTGAAATTTTGCAGTTGCCGTGTACCGGAAAATGGAAGTGGTAGTCGGCCAAATAATTCGTTTCAAAGAACATTTTGCCACGCATATTCACGTATTTTCTTTCCATTGTTCTTGAGTGTAACGAATAGAAAACTTGTGCACTTTTTTCAACGTACAAACAACAACGACTTTACAATCACACGCAATTATCTTCTAATCGAATTCGCTTTTTTGCGCTTATGCTTTTAAGGCAGGAGCTGCCATTTATTTTTCGCTTTTTCGTCCATTTTTATTCTTAAAAACTGTTCACTTTCGATTTGTGCTAGCTTTGGAATTTCCGGGCTTTTACCGCATTTTAAAGCCACATTATGGTAAATTTCCATACGCCACCCGGGAAAGTCTAATGAATCAAAGAAAAAATCCACCTTGACTCAAAGAACAATATTTTCTAAAGAGTAATTCATAACCCTTCATAAACAACGCCGACGAACCCATAATTAGGGTCAAGAGAGAAAATCCATGAGGTTAATAACCTTTAAAATAGGGCAAAGGTCTACCAAATATCCCAATTCGTTGGAAAACTACAAATCAAACATATGTAGGAGACCCGTACGCATCAGAATAGATATTGCAAAAAGATTCGAAATTTTGCCTTAACTCTTAAGTGCATGAAATTACGTCGACATAAAATTGGATTGGAAATTGCCGAAAGGGCAATATTCAAAAACCCGTCCGAAGAAACAACGCAAATACCTCTCTAAATTCTTAAAAAAATCTCAAAATTTAAAAAAAAAATGCACTGGCGCCGATTTTAGAACCGACCTAGAGCACTTAGGAGAGGCCCCTGATCCATACTTCTATGAACAAAAGTGTTCTCATCTTTTTTCTCTGCAAAACCACAAAAAAACCTCACAATAAAAGAAATATTCACGAAAAATCACTAAATATCGTGTCTGGTCGCGCAGCGTGAGTTGGGTCCA
Organism: Pseudolycoriella hygida; assembly: GCA_029228625.1. Lineage (NCBI taxonomy): Eukaryota > Metazoa > Arthropoda > Insecta > Diptera > Sciaridae > Pseudolycoriella > Pseudolycoriella hygida. The sequence goes on from CM055404.1 coordinate 30,556,338, forward strand.
CACTGAGGACTCTACAGCCCGAACCACTCAACAGATTTTCACTAATTTCATCATCGCAATTTTCTGGTGCTCACATCTTTCATTCAAAACCTTGAAGAGCTCATTCCGTTTAAATTTCGCTGAGATATAAGTGAAAAAGTTCCACCAACCTTCAAAAAACCACGTTTTTTACCACTTTTTCGTCCATAAATTCTAAAGTCTTCGACCTTTTTGGCCCAAATTCATTCTTGTAATCAATTTTTAGACCCGTACGAAGAACGAACTTCTTCGAAAAAGGGTCTTATGCGTTTACCACGACGTTTGTAACCACCCCAATTTCGGAGGGGGGGGGGAGTTTTTTTCTGAGAAAGATTTTTTTCTGAGAAAAACTTTTTTTTGGAGAAAAATTGTTTTGGAAAATTTTTTTTCTGTTTTGAGAAAAAATTGTTTGGAGAAATTTTTTTTTTTCTGAATAAAGATTTTTTGAAGAAATTTTTTTTCTGAGAAAAAATTTTTGAAGAAAAACTTTTTTTGGAGAAATTTTTATATTCGGAGAAAAATTTTTTTTTAGAAAAATTTTGTTGGAGCAACTTTTTTTCAGAGAAAACTTTTTTCACGAGAAATTTTTTTTAGCGAATTTTTTTTTTTCGTATTTTTTTGAGAAATCTGTTTTTGAGAAAAATTTTTTTTGGAGAAATTTTATTTTGGAGACAAAATTTTTTCGGAGTCAACTTTTTTTCGGAGAAATTTTTTTTCTGAGAAAATTTTTTTTCGAAGCGCTTTTTTTAAAACAATTTTACGTTGTGTTAAAAAAATTGCATCACAAATGCCAGACCCACCAATGGAATAATTTTTCAACACTTTCAGTTTTTACACGCAAAAATTTAAATTTACCTTAAACAATCTACGCAATAAGAAACAAAAGTGAAATTTTTGCATCCGAAAAATAGCAGAAATACGTTTTTAGGGCCCTAGGGCCCACAAAATTTCTAAAATTTCTATAGATTGTTGGGCTTCCAAAATTGTTACTTCAACGTGTGGGCATTGCGGCTCGAGCCGAAGGCAATATTCAGATAAATGAAAATGCTCTAGAAATTATAATGCGAAATTATACTTCTGGGCAGATAAAAGAAGGTTAATGAAAATCAGAACGGATTTGCTCGAGTTGCATACAAAAAACTCGTAGAGGGTAGACATAGAGGCCCATCCCGACATGCTTGCAAAATTCCGGACATTAGGACACCCGGACATCCTGACACCTGGACACCAGGTATTCAGATATTCGTACATCGGACATCATGACTTTTAGACATCCGGACATTTGGACATCTGATCATCCGGACATCCAGACATCCGGACAAAATTCGAACTCAATTTTGCCGTAAGACCCTGACTTATGTCAAGGGAATAAAAATTATTTGGTTTTTAAGGGAATTTTTTTTTTTTAAATCGGACGAATTTTACTCGAGTTATCGTGTTGAGAGACAGTGGGACGGAGAAAATATTTTTTTCATTTTTCTCTTATTTAGACCCCGAAACGAAAAAATAGCCAATTCCCCCTAGAAGTTTCGGACTTATGGTACGACAGAATAATGTGATGTGGAGAGAGAAATTTTTCTTTTTATTTCATATATAATAACCGAGTCAAACGAATAAAAAGCTATCGCATAACAGTGTAACTTCTTGTGTTGTAATATACTGATAAACTTACCTCTTAGTAGACGTCATCCTTAACTAAAAGTAGAGTTCACATTTTTTCACACGGGTTTCTACGGTACCAAACTGTCTATGCTGTAAGATAATGTGTGTTATAATTATCTTACCATGTGGATGGAAAAATTTGAACAAAAACAACCAAAAGGCAAATGTGATGGCAATTTGAATACACAAAACATTTATATCATAGTTGTTTTCGCTTAGAGCAGAACATAAATCAATAATTTTATTATCAAAAACATGCGTCTCATCCGTATGGAGACTGCTTTACGTTTTGACTGATAACAACCGCCTCGTCATACGTTGGCAATTCATTCAAGTCTTTCAATTTCGCACTTGTGTCACTGCCATTCAATGGATCAGCATTAGCTATCGTAAAAATTGTTTGAGGATGGTTGGCTACGGCATAATCTTCTGGCTTGTATGTGGGTGGAGCTGGCGATAAAATTGACTCATAATGATTTGAAAATTAAATTGAAAAAAAATAGTAAATTCATACGATCTCTTGTATTGAGGCCGATATTATTGTTTCTTTGTGCTTTTATTATTGATCGTTTGTAGGCGAATACCTGTAAGCAGAAGGACTGGTTTGTTCAGTTGGCTCTTCACTAGAAGGCTTAACTTAACTTAACTCAACTTTAACAGTTATTAGTCATTTTAGATGAAAACTTCAGGTTCACTTAGCTGCTTTAAGCAGCGATAAACCGAAAATGAAGGTATGGAAGTTTTAATGTACTCCCCCTTCTATAAGACCATACAAAAACCTCCCCGGGTTTAAGGCTGCTGCACCGGTCAACAAAAGTCGATTTTTGACCTGGAACATGATTTGCACTATAGATACGCGACAAGAAGCTGTTCACAAGTTATCAGCGTTACAGATTTTGCCTTCTTTTCAATGAAGTCATATGAGTTTCGTTACAAAGTGGCACTGCCTTCCTGTAAAACAAAGTTCTTCGAAAAGGGGCCTTATGCGTTTACCACGACGTTTGTAACCACCCCAATTTCGACCCAAGAGTAGGGGGCGAGCATCGACCATGGTCCTCAGATGACGAATTAGCAATAAAAAACATATGCAGGGGACCCGTACGTATCAGAATAGATGTGGCAAACAGAGTTGATGTTATGAAAAGACTCTAACGTATTTAAGTCAATATAGCCTCAACTCTTTTCTGTTTGAAATTACGTCCACATTAAATTGTATTGGAAATTGCCGAGAGGGCAATATTGAAAAACCCGTCCGATGAAACATTGTAAAAGAACCCTCCCAAAAGCACAAAATTGATCTCCAAATAGACGAAAATGTTCGCCTCAAGTTTCTCTACAACATAGCAAAAACAATTTCTTTGTTAAGGGCCGACTTTAGGACCAAACTAGGGCCATAAGGAAATGCCGCTGACACATACTTCCATAGACAAAAATGGTTCCCTCAATCTGCTCTGCAATATGACAAAAAAATGTTTTTTTGGTTAGGGCCGACCTTAGGACCGATCAAAGGCCCACTTGAGCACCAAACACAGGCCCAAATTTGTTTATGAATATAATTCGGTACACGGTTACCCCTCAAATAGAAAAAGAATTAACAAAGTCGGTTAGGATTTGCCCGATTTATGCAAACAAAAGCACGTTGGGCCTAGTTTCAGGGTCCTGGCTGAGTCCAAGGACATCTTATCAAAAAACTTTCTTCCATAAAATGTAAGATATTTCTAGACCTTTCGATTAATTTTTTTTTTTTTTTTTGAAAATCGGAAGAGATTTATACTCGAGTTGTGTACAAAAATATGTAGGGCACTAGCAGAGACTCGTTTTTAAGCCCTAGCTAAGTCCAAGGGCTCGAAATCAAAAAAAAGTTCTTCTAGGAATTGTCGGCCATGCCCAGATTTTTCAAACAAAAGAAGTTTATGACAATCGGAATAGATTTACCCGAGTTATGTACAAAAAACACGTATGGCCCTAGATTAGAATCGTTTTTAGTGTCCTAGCTAAGTCCAAAGACTCAAATCAAGAAAAGTTTCTTCCATAAATTGTCGGCCATGCCCAGATCTTCCAAACAAAAAAAAGTTTATGACGATAGGAGAAGATTTACTCGAGTTATGTACAAAAAACACGTATGGCCCCAGCAAAGACTCGTTTTTAGTGCCCTAGCTAAGTCCAAGGACTCAAATCCAAAAAAATTTCTTCTATAAATTGTCGGTAGGTCTATGAAACCCCTACTATTTGTAGAAGAAACTTTTTTAAGATTGCGCCCTAGGATATAGCTAGGGCACTAAAAACGAGTTTCTACTAGCGCTATACATGTTTTTTGTGCATAACTCGAGTAAGTCTCTTCCGATTTTCAATTTTTTTTTGATCAAAAGGTCTAGGACTGTCTCCCGCTTTATGGAAGAAAATTTTTTGATTACAAACTCTTGGACTCAGTCAGGTCCCTAAAACTGAGTTTCTACTAGGGCGCAACGTGTTCGCTTACATAAGTTGGATAAACACTTACTGATTTTGTTGATTCTTTTTCTATTTGAGAGGTAATCGAGTACCGAATTATATTCAAAAACGAATTTGGGCCCGTCGCCTGTGCTTAGGGCTGAAGTGGGCCTCGGGTCTGTTCTAAGGTTGGCCCTGGCCAAAAAAATTTTTTTGCTATGTTGCAGAGCAAATTGAGGGAAAAAATAGTTTTTCACTACCTTGTAGAGAAAATTTCTTCTTCTTCTTCTTCTTCCTTAGCCTTTTATATCCACTGCTGGATGTAGGCCTCCCCCATAGATCGCCACTTTTTTCGGTCCATTGCCACTTGCTGCCACGTCGTGCCTGCCGTTCTTTTGATATCGTTGGTCCATCTTTCCGGTGGACGTTCCATCGGTCGTTTCGTTGGTGGCCGCCATTGCATTATAGTTTTCGTCCATCGATCGTCGGTCATTCTGGCAATATGACCAGCCCAATTCCACTTGAGCGACGCTATTCGTGTCATGACATCGATGCCTCTTGTTTGTCGCCGGATCCACTCATTTGTCATTTTGTCCCTGAGTGTGATTCCTAGCATTGCCCTTTCCATTGCCCTCTGTGCAACTCTCAATTTGTTCGCTGATGCTTTGGTGATCGTGAGAGTCTCGGCTTCGTATGTCAGGACCGGCAGCACACACATATCGAACACTTTCCTCTTCAGACTGTTGCTCATGTTGCTCTTGAAGATGTACCGTAACTTGCCGAACGCCGCCCAACCGAGACCGATCCTTCTCTTTATTTCAGCCGTTTGGTTGTCGAGACCGAGCTTAATGACGTGGCCGAGATACTTGTACGAATTCACGATTTCAATTTCCTCGTCTCCGATCTTGATTGGTGTAGCACCATCGATGTTTGTCATCACTTTCGTTTTCGACATGTTCATCTTCAAACCGATTTTTTGGGCTTCCTCGTTGAGCTGCAACAGCAGCGCTTCAATCTGTTCCAGAGTCGTTGATGTCAGGGCAATGTCGTCGGCGAATCGAAGGTTGTTCAGAAACTTCCCATTTATGTTGATTCCCAGTTCACTCCAATCAAGCTTTTTAAAAACCGTTTCCAGAGCTGACGTGAACAATTTCGGTGAAATGGTAGCTCCTTGACGGACTCCTCTTCCAATTCGAAATTTATCGGTGGTTTTATGCAGTTTGACGCACGACGTTGCGTGCTCGTAGATATGTTTTATCATCCGGGTATATCTCGAGTCAATCCGACAATCGTCCAAGGAGTCTAAAATCGACCATAATTCGACCGAATCGAACGCTGTTTCGAAGTCTATGAAGCATATCGCGATGATGATTTTGTATTCGTTGCATTTTTCTATTAGACTTCTCATCACTTGCAAGTGGTCATTTGTGCTGAATCCGGAACGAAACCCTGCTTGTTCGATCGGCTGGTAGAAGTCTAGCTTCTTTATGATCCGTTTCGTTATCACCTTCATAAACAGTTTGTAGAGGTGCGAGATCAAACTGATGGGCCTGTAGTTTTCCAGTTTCGTGATGTCTCCTTTCTTGTGCAGCAAAGTGATGACTGCGTTTTCCCATGATTCTGGTATTTTCTCTTGTTCGAGACACTTGTTGAACAGATCCGTTGTCATTTTGAGCAGTGTGGGTCCGCCTTCTTTGATTGCTTCGATCGGAATGTCGTCGTCACCTGGAGCTTTTCTGTTCTTCATTTCGTCTAACGAAGCCTGTACTTCGTTAATCGTTATGTCCGGCAAATCTTCGGAACCAACGTTCATTATCACCGGTCTCGCTTTTGCTCTTTCTGCCGGTAGTTTGGCTCGAACCGACGCGCGATGTCCAATACCTTGTCCTGATCTGTTTGTATGACGCCCGCCTTATCGCGCAATTTAAAAATTTGTCTGTACCCGTTCGCCCGTTTCGCTCGTAATACTTTCATATTCCCATTTGCTTCGATAGCGTTCATGGCCAGTTTCACGTTGTATTGTCGCAGATCGGTTTTCATTTTCTTGTTGATGGCTTTCGTTTTGTCTCTGTATTCAACAGTGTCTCGCTTTCCACCTTTCACCAAATCCATTCTTTCTGCTATTAGGTCTAGCGTTTCCTTGCTGAGCTTCGACTCTTTAGTGCATGTAGATCGGCATCTGGTTTCCAGGAAGCTTCTCACTGAGGTCACTATTCTTTCTGTCAGCTCATCAATCGTTGCAGTTTGTGAATTCGTTCCGTTCAGTTCGTTGTCCCTAGCTTCCTTAAATGCGTCGCTTTGTTCTTTCAGGCGTTCCATGTCTAAAACGACTTTTTTCTTGACCAACTTTTCTCTCTCTGTCCGTGTGTTCAAGACGACTTTGGCTCGCACCATTCGATGATCGCTGCCTGTTGTGAAACGGTTAAGCACAGTAACATCCTTGACAATCGATTTGCGGTTCGATATGATGTAATCGATCTCGTTCTTTGTTCTGCCGTCTGCACTGGCCCAAGTCCACTTCCTCTGAACCTTACCGGAGAAAAATGAGTTCATTGCGAAAATTCCTTGTTGTTGGAGAAAATTCAGCAAAGTATCTCCTCGTTCGTTCCTCTGATCGTAACCAAACGTTCCAATCGAAGTTTCTGCAACGTCTTCTCTTTTTCCCAATTTGGCATTGAAATCGCCGACTAGCAACTGATATTGAGCTCTGTTTTCTTCAATCGCTTTGGAGACATCTTCATAGAAGCTTTCAATTTCTTCGTCGTCGTGATCCGTCGTCGGTGCGTACGCTTGGATGACTTTCAAACTGTACATCGCATTTATCTTCAGCAGCACATAGATGACTCTGTCGGAGATGCTGTTGATTTGGATTATACGGTTCGACCAGCGTTTGCTGATGAGCAGTCCTACACCATGCATCGCTGTTTGGCTATCGCTTCCACGGTAGTACAAAGTGCTTCCTGATTTCAACGTCAAGCATTCTTCACCACGTCGCCTGACTTCGCTCAATCCGACAATGTCCCATTTGATCTTTTCCAGTGCCGACTCCAATTCGAGAAGTTTTTCGTTCGATGATAGCGTTCGAGTGTTATACGTGGCAATGTATAGTCCGGTGTGACCACCTATTGTAACCCAGGGATTCTTAGCACCCTCTGCTCGTCGTCTGGTCTGACCGTTGTCGGAGTCAGGGATCAACGAGCGGCTGGGAACTGAGGGCCGATTTTTCCTGGTTGTGCTCTTCATCTTCGGGGGGGTTTTAGCCGTTAAAACACCACGCTGGCCGGTGCGGGTTGGTGAGTGATGGTAGTCCTGTAGAGAAAATGGAGGGAAATATATTTGTCTATGTAAGTATTTGTCCGAGGCCTCTCTTGAGAACCATAGGTCGGTCCTAAGGTTGGCCCTAGACAAAAAAATAGTTTTTTCCTAGGTTGTAGAAAAAATTGAGATGAATATTTTTGTCGATTTCGGGGTCAATTTTGTACTTTCAGAAGGCTTTGTTTACATCGTTTCTTCGGACGGGTTTTTCAATATTACGCTCTCGGCAATTTCCAATACAATTTATAGTGGACGTAATTTCATACACTTAAGAGTTAAGGCGACATTTACTTAGATAAGTTCAAGTCTTTTCGTAACATCAATTCTGTTTGCCACATCTATTCTGATACGTACGGGTCCCTTCATATGTTTTTTTACGATTTCGGGCAGGAAACGGGCAGTAGGGTGGTCCTGAACACATTTCCGACGTGAGCGTTTTGAAAGAAGACAACTTTTTACGGGGAGCGAAGAAGCGATGCCTGCTGACCTCTACAATAGGGTTGAATAAAAGATTTGTCTAAGATAAATATTGTAACTATTTTGAACCGCATCTTGTTTTTTTTATCTCATCAAATAAATTGCTTGCAGCAATATATACTGTACCAATGCACAAACAATGAAAATCATAACCAGAATGATCACAAACATCTTGTCTAATTATTCCGATTTGCAAAGTCAGTATTCAAATTAACCCAAACACATTTTGTCAACGGAGGTGTACGCAAATGTTTTTTTCTAATTTAAACAAACAAAGCAAATGTATACAATTTGTACCGTTACAACTCGAACAGAACAGTAAATAATAATTAAATAAAAACGTAAACTGGTGCTCATTAACGAGGCATTTTTTATACTGTTATCTGAATGTTTTACGTTAATATTGATTTGCGCGCGTGATAAGATTAGCAATGTGATAGTGTGTTATTGAGATTTGAGAGCATGTCATTGATTAGATATATTTCGGTTATTTATTAGTTATTCATCATTTAATTTCAGGAAGTTTTGAGTAGTAGAAGCTTCCAAACAGGTAAGGCAAGACATTCGTGCAGCTTTCGATACCTTATGGCATAACGGGTTGATTCATAAGATAATGAATTGTGGAATGCCACCAATTCTGTGTAAAATAGTACAAAGCTTTCTATCTGAGAGATCAATGACAACCAAAATGTATGGTGTTTTTTCGAAACGACAGAACATTCTTGCAGGGGTGTGCAACAAGGGAGTTGCATATCAGGTATTCTGTTCCTAGCATACATTAACGATATGTCGACGCACCCTGGTAACGAATAATCACAATTTGCCGATGACTCCCTTTTCTACCACACTCACAAGGAATGCAAAATAGCAGCTAAAACGTTCAATTCTTACCTACGCCGTATATCCGATTACTTCAAGTGTTGGAAATTGAACATTTGCGAAAACAAAAGTCAAATCATCAACATCGTCGGACGGTGTTCAGACACTAAGCGCAAAGTCAGATCGGAAGCAAAGAAAATATTAATCACTATCAACAACAAATCCATCAAGACAGTCGAGTCGATGCGATACTTAGGACAATGGTTTACGAAAAATGCCTCAGCGAAATGTCAAATCGATAAAATGATAAAAAATCCACCAGCAAACTGAATCATCTACTTCGAAGCTCAAGGATCTCATGCAATGTCAAAAACTTGTTTTACAAGACAATAATAAGGCTGATACTGTGCTACGCTTCACCAATCTGGGTTAATCCGTCAATCACCTCTTCAGCTCAAATGAAGCGAATTCGACTAACCGAAAGGAAAATCCTCAGATCAACAACAAACACCAAACGAGAACGCGGCAGCTTTTTATATGCAAACAATTCCACTCTGTATCACAAAGCCAAAACTCCTCGAGTAGACCGATTTATCACCAATAAAGCACTAAGTTTTATTGATCGCTGTAGCGAAAATGAAGACCCATCGATCAACAGCATAGGACAGTTCAGACAAGACGAAGACCCCAAATATCTGCCGGTTGCTTTTTGGTCGAAATGGCGTTCGAATGGTACCCTCTTAAACGATAATAAGCTACTCATTTATAACAAGAGTCAGCGCGGCCTTCCCCGGCCAGTCTACAATACCAACCAGTAATTTAAAAAGGTTTTCTTCAAAATTGAACAAGTTTCAACGATTTCCCTCTAAAAAAATTCTTGTGTTACATTGCAAACAAACAATTAAGTATCTAAATTAAAGTAAAAAAGTTGTAGAAATTGGTTTGATAATTTATAGTATATTAGTAACCAAGGGATATAATGGCGCGATTATAGTCGAAGCGAATGTCCGAGGGGCTATCCCCCGAGGAATATTCACGTACCGAGACTATAACCAAGCTATTTATCCCTTGGTTAATACGATAGTTTATATTATTTGGGCGTATAATTCGCCATTTAACTCGTGGCTTTTTTTTATTTCCTTTGAGATTTGACGTCATGATATTATAGTCGGACTATAATGAAAATTATAGTCGAATTATAATGAAAATTATAGTCGAGTCGATCATAGCAAGCCTATTATATACTTCCCAGTTTGTATGAAACTCGACTATAATATGGTCACTATTCCCCATGTTTCAGGTATATAAATGGATAATTATATGCCCGAATTATATAAAAGATTTTATTTCATTTTCAGTCCACGCTGGGGCTACTGTGAAAACACAACCTAATCATGTTGACTGTTGTTAACAACCGGAAATTGACCCAAAAAAATCTGCCGTAATTTTCATAAGAAACAAGCCCTTTTTTTACTGAAAGATAATCGTAAAAGTAATTACGGTATTGAATTTGGGCAAAATCAGTCAAAAACTTTCGAAGTTACGGTCGAAAAAGTGGTTTTTCTGAATGTTGGCGGAACTTTTTCACTTATATCTCTGCGGAATTAGAACGAAAATCGCTCTTCAAGATTTTGAATGAAAGATGTGGACATCAGAAAATCACGAAAATTAAATTAGTGAAAATCTGTTGAGTGGTTCGGGTTGTAGTGTCCTTAGTGTAGGCTAAACTCACACTACGCGACCCTACACGATATTTGGTGATTTTTCGTGAATATTCCTTTAATATTTGGATTTTTTGTGCAGTGTTGTAGAGAAAAAAGGAGCGAACTTTATTGTTTGTGGAAGTATGAGGCAGAGGCCTCTCAAGGGTTTTGAAAAGTTTCTTAGCGTCGTTTCTTCGTACGAGGTTTTCAACATTGCAGTCCAATCTAATGAGGAGAGTTAGGGCAATATTTACTTAGATACGTTAGATTCTTTTTGCAACATCTTTGACAGCTGCAGTAGACCGGGTTTTGTCGCCAACAGACTCATATCTCTTCCGAGGGGTTATCCACTGGTCAAAAATTTGTACCAAAAACTCCAATTCCATAAAAAAATTCATCGAAATGCCAAAAATTCCGCCAAAATTCCAAAAATTCCGCCGAAATTCCAAAAAATCCATTGAAATTCCACAAAATTTCCGAAATTCAGAAGTTTCGAAAATTCCAAAAATTCAAGAAATTCTAAAAATTCCACAGAAATTCCGTCAAAATTCCAAAAATTTCATCGAAATTTCGGAGTTCAGAAATTCCGAAAATTCGAAAAACTCCAAAAACTTCATCGAAATTCCATTTTAATTCCAAAAATTCCATCGGCCTGTACAAAAAAAATGAAGTGGATAACCCTTCGATCTCTGCCGTTTTTCATAAGAAACAAGTCCTACAAATAAAACCATAGAATTCTTTTCTGATTTTGCCCAAATTCAATACCGTAATCACATTTACGATTATCTTTCAGGAAAAAAAGTTTTTGAAAATCGAATGGGATTTACCCGATTTGTGTGAAAAAGAAAAAACACGTTGGGCCGTAGTAGAGATTCAGTCTTAGCGCCCTGGGTAAGTCCAAAAGCTCAAAAATAAAAAAAGTTTCTTCCATAAATTGTCGGCTATGCTCAGATCTTTCAAACAAAAAAACCTAGACCAGCAGACCTTGAGCCGACAGTACCCAGAATGAATCTCCAAAAAAGATTACCTTTCAGGGAAAAAAGAGTTTTTGGAAATCGGTTGAGTTTTACTCAAGTTATCGCGGTGACAGAAGGACGGATAGACACTTTTTTTATTGCTAATTCGTCATTGTGTAGGTGTGCGATGTGCATACTATAGGGCAGTAAACACAAATTACGTTTTTTTCGTTTTTGCTTTAGCTGATGTCTACGTAAACCCAATCTATATATTATTACGTCATTGGCTATGCTGCTTATGATCAAAGTTGTGAGTCTCATTAGGTCTAGGCAACGTTTCTTTGTCGATCTTTAGTAGCAGGAATCTCTGTTGGTGTATGTTACTACCTTAGCGACGCAAGTAGTTTAACAGAACTGAGACTTCAGAAACTAAGCGCCTGGTGATTCAGAGTATAACCTTTGGCGAACCGGGTGACAGTTCTCTATTTTAATATCAGATCAATATTCACTTTTCGAATCAACGTCAACTTCGTCCTGAACAAATCTAATTGTTTCCCATTTTCATAACAAAAGAAATTTCTAAACTTCACTGCCGTAATTTTCATAAGAAACAAGTTCTACAAATAAGACAAAAGGATTCTTTCTTGACTTGTTTCTTATGAAAATTAAGGCAGAGCATTCTATTCAACATGAAGTTAGCTGCGAATTTGACAGTTCTATGCTTTTCTTTCTTTCTTTCTGAGAGCAAGGGCGATCTTTACAAGTGAAGTTAATTACAATTGCGATCGAAGCGAACTTCATTGCAAACAAAATCAGCTGATTTTATTCAAAAATTTACCAAAATCAGCTAAATTCCTTGAAAAGTGTCGTCGGTCGCAACTGCAGCTAACTTCACGTTTAATATTTAGTACATGCAAAGATCAAAACCATCAAAAAAAGTCCCTGCCGGAGAAGCAATTAAGTTCGTTCAGCGTGAAGTTGGTGTCGATTCGAAAAGCGAGTGCATTTTGAACAATGAACTGTCACGCGGAGTTAAAGAGTGGTACACGAATTGGTGAAGCCTACTTCTCTCAAGGTGTCATCACATACCTCGATTGTGAGTACGTAAACTTTTTTTTTTTGAAAGGGAGAATATCAGATGGATCTCGGTGGCAGGTCGGTGGGTAGTTTCATAATAAAATAATTATTTCGTAAAAATAATCTTTTATTTGTCAGGAATCTCATCATACATCGGAACCTAATAAGTCTGTTCAATATTTTTTTGTGCTCTTTTTATTGATTCACTTTACACTAAGATCACATTCCGCAATTTCTGATAAAAATTTGGTTCATTTTCTATTTCCGACAACTAAAAAATAGCGGAAATAAAATGTTCATCTACGAGCAACTGGCGTTATACTTCATAAAAAAATAATTTAAATTCAAATTAAAAATTAAAAAAAAAATTAAGTTTGAAGTTTTAGCAACTTCCCGTTGAATATTCTAAGTGTTTAGCCCAGTCCGACATCCAAGCACATCATAACGATGAATCCGAGTATTGTTCCCCAGGTAGCCAATACACCGTTTCCACTAAAATAACAATTTTACTCAGGTTTTGCCGTAAATAATGGATTTTATTTAGTGCACGAGACAAGTTAAAAATATCAATAACTCGACTTGCAACACAGAATAACGGATACTGTGATAATTTCTCAAAAATAATACCAACCTGGTATGAGCTTCCGGTAGAATGTCATCAGCGACTATATAAATCATGGCACCAGCAGCAAAAGATAAAGCATACGGTAATATGGTCGATGCGACTGTAACAGCTACAGCACCAAGAACACCAAATACCGGTTCGACCATACCGGATAGTTGACCATACCAAAAGCTTTTCAACATACTGAAACCAGCCGCATGCAATGGCAAACTAACTGCTAGTCCTTCTGGGAAATTCTGGATTCCTATGCCGATTGCTAAGTTTCTTTAAAATAAATTTTTAGATCAGAACGTAACAAATGCAAAGTTACGATTCGGACACTTGAGAGGATAGCAAATAGAGAAGACTATTCGCAAACATTCCTTGTGCTAATAGTAAATTGGGTGGACTATCCGTACACGAAAGATTTAGTTTTTATCCCATCCGTGCGATCGGGAATAAGAAAAATGGAATAAGAAAAATAGTTGGTACGTTAACAAACAGAAGCTAATACAACGATAATATTCACAGAATAGGAAGGTCAACTGACCCGAACTACTCTTTGTTCACTTCCCTATGGTATAAACACACGCTCTTCAGATGCAGTACCTTCGGGTATCGCACACTTCATACTGGAGGATTCATTTAGAACTCAGACATAAAGTTCCCCAACTTCTTTCGACAGATGGCGCGCAGTCATATTAAAGACAACAGCACCGTACATACAAACGATAGTGTTTTGTACTGCTCCGTTCATCATGTTTATGGGGAGAGTTTTCAGTCTCTCTGTAGAATCTGCATAATAAAGCGTGGATTGCAACACTTTTTAACAGACAACTGTGTTTTGTCACCGAACCACAAGTGGTGACATCTATGTTCTTTTCATAGCTCAGCATAGAACTACTCCCTTTTCTAAAGAGGCGTCATCCATGCTTTCGTAGCTGAATACGGACAAACATAAAACTAATAGTTATTTGGCTGAAGTAGCCATTTTTCTTGATTATAGCGGTCTAGTCATAGTAACAGAATGAAGAATTTTTGAGTTAATGAGATTACTTTGTCATTGTAATGACGCTCAGGTTGAACTCAACTAGGATCGACGAGTTCTTGAACATTTTAGAAGCATCAATATTTCGGCATCTAGTGCCAATCATCAGCCAAGTCATGCAACTTGATATATTGAAGGGGGTTGATTACCGACATTTTGATGCATGACTTGGCACTAGATGTCGAAATATTGATGATAAAATGTTCAAGAACTCGGCGATCCTAGTTGAGTTCAACCTGAGCGTCATTACAGTGACAAAGTAATCTCATTAACTCAAAAATTCTTCAATCTGTTACTATGACTAGACCGCTATAATCAAGAAAAATGGCTACTTCAGCCAAATAACTATTGTGATCCAACGGTCGAGAAAAATTGACAAACATAAAACTAATGACACAATCTATAGTAGCCGCCTGTCGGTGGTGTCATCCCCTTATTTTCATAGCTGAATACGGATCAGCATAAAATTAAAGAGCCCCTGTCGGTGGCGTCATCCATTTTTTTTCGTAATAATACTACATGGGGTGAAAAGTCCGCGGCCTTGCAATGAAAGAACTAACTTTTACATATGAAATTAATTTTATTCTTCAACGTAGTCTCCCTGAAGGGAAATGCACTTAGTCCAACGGTCCTGCAACATTTGGATACCTTTGGTATAATAGGATTTCTCCAACTCTGCAAAATAGGCCTCTGTTTCGGATATCACCTCATCATTAGAGTAAAATCTTTTTCCCTGTAGCCATCTTTTTAAGTTTGGGAACAAATAGTAGTCGCTGGGGGCCAGATCTGGAGAGTAAGGTGGGTGGTGGAGTAATTCATAGCCCAAAGAGTCCAGTTTCACGGTTGCTTTTATGGATGAATGCGCTGGTGCATTGTCATGATGAAACAGGACCTTTTTCTTCTGCATATGCGGTCGTTTTCTCTTGATCCCGTTGTCGAGCTGTTCCAATAATGTGACATAGTACTCGCCAGTTATTGTTTTTCCCTTCTCCAAATAGTCGATAAATATTATGCCATGCGCATCCCAAAAAATCGTGGCCATAACCTTGCCTGCAGAACGCTGTGCCTTTGGGCGCTTCGGTCGGCTTTGACCAAATTCTAACCACTCTGCAGACTGTCTATTGGACTCTGGTGTATAGTAATGAATCCACGTTTCATCAATCGTGAAAAATTCTACGCAAAAACTCCGTTGGATTACGCTCGAACAAAGCTAAATTACGCTCTGAATCGTCAAGACGGTGCTGCTTTTGATCAATTGTTAGAAAAAGCGGCACCCATCGCGCAGAAAGCTTTTTCATGTCCAAATACTCATGTAAAATGTGTCGCACCCGTTCTGTTGATATTTTGAGGATGTCAGCTATTTCACTAACTTATCATCTTATCATCTTTTATCATCTAATGTAACTTTAACTTTCCGATCAGCCAAAACAATACGATGGATTCTTTTGATGTTTTCTTCAGTAACTGCTTCACTTGGACGTCCTGAACGTGGGGCATCATCGGTGCTTGTATTACCTCGTTTAAATTCAGCATGCCACTTCTTGACCGTTGTATACGACGGAGAAGATGTGCCATAACACTTATTCAGCCATTCTTTGCTTTGCACCGTATTTTTTCCCATTAAGAAACAATGTTTAATCAACACACGGAATTCATTATTTTCCATTTTTTACGAACAACAAAAACCTGCGTCACTCTATTGACAGTAATTCGAAAACTATGACACTAAACGTCAGGAAATTTTGGCTGTAGACAAGTAAAGGGTGGTACTACTGAATGTTAACAAAAATTCTGAAGTAATGACGCCATCTCTATGTGAGGCCGCGGACTTTTCACCCCATGTAGTAGGATTCGACAAACAACTAAATCCTCACTCTATTGAGGACAAAGTTACAAAGGGTCTGAAACCTACACTTGTGCTTCGGCATTAGAGAGTTTGGGCAAAGCCACTTATAGCCAAATTTATAACATATACATTTAGCTATTTGATTTGAGTTATATGTTTAAGTTATAAGTTACAAGTTTATGTTATAATTGAACATTTTAAGTTTATAGTTCAGATCAGAATCAAAACTGATCCGCATCAGAACTGATCAGTTTAAAAGCTGATTTGGATTAGTATTTTTGAAACTAATCAGTACTGATCTGTATCAGTTTTACGACTGATCATTACTTATCCGGATCAGTTTTAAAACTGATCAGTACTGATCCATATCAGTTTTAAGACTAATGAGTACTGATCCGGATCAGTTTTAAAACTAATCAGTACTGATACAGATCAGTTTGAAACTGATTAATATTCATCCAGATCAGTTTCCAAACAGATGAGTACTGATCCGGATCAGTTTTAAAACTGATCAGTACTGATGTGGATCAGTAACTACACTGATCTGAGCTATAAATTTATAACTTGTACCGTAAACTTGTAACTTATAAATTACAACTGTTAGCTCGTAACGTAAACTTATAACTTATAGGGTAGACTCCTAACTTATTGCTCTCTATTACCCCAAAGCATCCCCAAGCAGCTCAATTTACCGGAATAAAATCTTTTTGCAACAAATCGAACGCAATAATTAATCGTTTTCTCAACTATTTATTGGTTGGATCACAACTTGTATGGGGAAAGAAAGTACAAGGCACCAGAATACCCAATGAAGGTGAATGAGGATTAACCGACTCGTAATGTGAAAATGACTCAAACAAAATGATGTTGAGCGCCGAATTTCTGAAAATTTCTTTTGTAAGCTTCCTAAAAAAATCTCGCCCGTGCATGGCGTACTCGGTTACCCTCGAAAAGTGAACTAAATACGACTCATAACATGAAGGTCTGATGATGTTACATACCTCGCCGTTTCAAATGTGGCTGATTCAGTGTTTCCAATTGCACCGAAACTCACTCCCACCGCTAACCCTTCCGGAATATTATGCACCGTGATGGCAATTACTAATAAAATAATTCTCTTCCATTGTGCGAGCGCATTTTGATGATTTATTGCTTGCTGACTGGCAGAATACGTGGCCTTCAATGATTTATTTTTTGTTAAGTTCACATTTCGATTCAATTTGTTTTCTTGTTTTACCTGTTCCCTAGAGTCACTATTTTTTCTTCTCCTTCGAGATGCTGACACACCATGTTGAACATTCAGACAGTCTGCAAAACTGTCCATTCCAATCGTTGTCGAATCTCCGTTTGTCACGCTATACTGCATGCGTTTCTGATATTCTAAATTGCTTTCCGTATCGTCAATGGCAATGTCAACTTTATCTTTACTGGAGTGTGTCAAAGCTGTTAAACAAAAATCAAATTACATTCTTTCGGCGGCTCAATCGACTACCAACCAATCATCATGTGTGGACTATTGATGCCCAAATAAGAAATAATTTTGTCCGTTCCGAATACAAATATGGATCCAAGTAGGAATCCACCCGCTACTGGTATGAAAGCGTATTGTCCATTTGCTCCATATGTACCAGACGATTCAGCTAATTCGATTGCAGGCGCTAGTAGTGACCAGAATGACGCTGCTATCATTACACCCGCTGCAAACCCGAGTGCAATATCAAGTGATTTCCGCTGAAAGTGTTGTTTTATCATTCAAACAACATTCAAATTCTCTCCAATGTTTGTCGAAACGAACAAATTACCTGATTACCTCGTAGAAATATTACCATAGCAGAACCAGCTGCAGTTAGTCCCCATGTCAGTAAAGTTCCCAAAAGAGCCTGTGTCACAGGCCCATATCCCTGAATCATTCTTGATTTTCTACAAAGAGAAATGATTTCCTCAAAACATTTATTTAGATCGCAGTTCGTTTACGGAAATTCTATAAAAACAATTCTTTGATATGCAATCGTAGAGACTGAGTCGTTTTTAGTGATGTCTTTGAAAGATCTCAATTTGATTTTATGTTAACGTAAATTGCGATAAGAGAGTGAATAAAACAAATACCATTCTTTTGAATAAATAATGTAATCTCTCATCTCACTCTAATAAGACGGTACCTGCACCGATGATGTGTCTATTATAACATAACTGAAAAATGTCGAAGATTTTAATAGAAATTTTCGGTTGAATTAACTTTTCATTTCCCAGTACAAGAATCGATAGCTTCTGCTGTTTAAGAACATAGAGTTATTTACGTCGCAAGGACGAGAGCCGAAAGTGCTTTTTCGAGTGACATGTTAAGTTTTTCATGCTTACTAGTAAGGACGAAAAGAAAAATGTAAATCCACGGGACGAAAGCGAAAGCTTGCATTTTTCAACTTTCGTCCCTGGTAGCAAGCATGAAAAACTGAATACGCAACATGGCAAAACACTTTCGACATGCTCCCTTGTTGCGTTATAGTTATTTGGATTACAAGGGATGAAAGTATGAAAATTAAACCCTGTGCGAGAGTTGTTGCCCGCAACTTGTTAGAACCGAAAATAAAAACATCAATTTTGTGGGGCGAAAGTAAAATTTTGGTGGCCGTCAAAAATCCCGAAAATCCAAAATCTCGAGTAACAAAAATCTCGAAAATTAATTATCCCGAATGTACAAAAATCCAGAAAATCTGCAATTCAGAAAACAACAATCAAAACTTGAGCTGCGTTTCAGCGAAGGTGAAAAAAAACGGGGTCGAGGGGCGACAGCCCCCGCTATGAGGGGCCAAGGGGGGTATAGCTCCCTTGCGGGGTCTAAGAAGCAGAGCCCCTAGCGGGGCTTGGGGCAGAGCCCCATGCACTTTAGGACGCCTGCAAAGCTTAAAAAAAGCCAGCCGCAGGAGTTAAAAATAAGCCCGCCGCATACGCGGGGGTGAAGGGGCAGAGCCCCCAAACTCAAATTCACTCGTATCAATCAGGATTTTTAATACTTCACAATTTTCGCTGTCATTCGGGATTATGGTTTCTCGGGATTTTTGTACATTCTGGATTATTGATGTTCGGGAATTTTGTTATTCGGGATTTCGGCATTCGGGATTTTAATTTTCGAGATTTTTGACGGGAGCCTAAAATTTTGTTTTTAGAGCCGAAAGTAGAAAAATGTGAAGCATGTAATAGTTATTTACGCAACAAGGGAGCAGGCCGAAAATACTTTGCCGTGTTGCGTATTTTGATCTTGCATGTGTATCACTGAATTCGTCATAAAAACATATGCCGAGGACCCGTCCCCATCGGAGTAGATGTGCCAAACAGAATAGATATTGCAAAAATATTCGAACATATCTGAGTAAATGTAAATCTTAACTCTTACGTGTATGAAATTGCGTCGACATTAAATTGGATTTGAAATTGCCGAAAGGGCAATATTGAAAAATCCGTTCGAAGAAATGGCGCAAAAAACAGCTCCAATCCTTAAAAAAGCCCGAAATTAAAAAAAAATGGAAAAAATTTGAAAAAAATAGCGCTAGGCCCGATCTTAGAACCGACCTAGACCACTTAGGAGACGCCTCTGATCCATACTTTCACGAACAAAAAAGTTCGCCTCTTTTTTCCCTGCAACACTGCACAAAAAACCTCTTCATTAAAGAAATATTCACAAAAACCCGCAAATATCGTGCAGGGTCGCGTAACGTGAGTTGGGCCCACACTGAGGACTCTACAGCCCGAACCACTCAACAGATTTTGACTAAATTAACTTTCGTGATTTTCTGATATCTTTTATTTTAAGTCTTCAAGAGTGACTTCTGTTCTAATTTCGCAGAGATATAAATGAAAAAGTTCCATTTTGAAAATCGGATAAGATATACCTATTTTATTGTAAATAGTTCAGTTTTAGGGCCCTGTCTGAGTCAAAAAGCTCAAAGTTAAAAAAGTTTCTTCTATAAAATGTCAGGCATGCCCAGGCCTTTCAAGCAAAAAAAAAAAAATTATGAAAATCGGAAAAGATACACTCGAGTTATGTACAAAAGACCAAAAACCACTTAAACGGCCCTGGCTCGGCGGCCCTTGGGCCGACAGGGCCCAGATTCAACCCCATAAAAGATTTTTCACTTACCTTTGCAATCGGTTGAGCTTTACTGCGGTGACGGACGGACGGACGGACATTTTTTTTTATTGTGGATTCGTCATTTAAGGACCATGATCGAAGCTCCCTCCCCTACTCCTGGGTCGAAATTGGGGTGGTTACAAACGTCGTGGAAAACGCATAAGACCCCTTTTCGGAGAACTTTGTTATTCGTACGGGTCTAAACACACGGTATTCCATACGAATTAGGAAAAAAAAATAGGAAACCGAGAATTAGGAAAACCATTTATTTACCAAAAATAAGGAAAAACAAAAATCAGGAAAAAATAAAATTAGGAAAAACAAAAATTGGGAATGAATTAAATTAAGAAAACCAAAATTAGGAATCAGGCAATTAGGAAAAACCAAAAGCAGTAAAATAATTTTTTAGAAAATGCGCCGCAGGCCGTGCTAAATGCTTTAAAAAAAAGCGTGTCGAGGGGCGGCAGAGTCTCCTACATATCAAAAATAAGAGTGCGACCTCCTTAGGAATTGAAAACTTTGATGTTTTTCCTGATTTATTTCCTTCCTGATTTTCGTTTTTCCTAATTTTGGTTTTTCCTAAATTTGATGTTTCCTGATGTTTGTTTTTCCTTATTTTAGGTTCCTGATTTCCGTTTCCTGATTTTCATTTCCTGATTTTTGGTTCCTGATTCCTTGATTCCTGATTTTTGCTTTCCTAATTCAGGTGGACATTCAAACGCACATAGTTATCTGGATTATAAGGTATGAAAGTATAAAAATTCAACCCTTTGCGAGAATTGCTGCCCACGCCAAAAACAAGGGCTGCAATCGCACAGGTTGAATTTTTATACGTCATCCCTTGTAATTCACGTAATTTTTCATTACGAGAACAACGAAAATTGTAATGTCCCGAAGTCAAACCATAAAATCAACAATAAGCGATCAAAGTACACTAATTGACTTTAGCATCGTGTACGTCGACGTTCGTATTGTGTATTTCGACTTTCACATTATCTAAGTTGACTTTCGTGTTTTGTAGATAAGTTGACAAAGCATAAGTTGAGATGTTTTATTTCCGGTTCTCAAATGGGGCCCGAAAATTACAATTTTCGCTGTTCGAGTAATGAAAACTCGTTTTCAATGTCTCATCTGTTTTCGGAATTAGTATATAAGAACCAGTTGCAGTGTGCCTACAAATAGCACTGTGGAAGTGACATATGTGTAATTTATCTAATGCGGGAACACCAAATCTGATTCATAACTTTCGAGTTATGAATGAAATTCGGAGCTGCCTAATTCACTTTCGCATTACTGTGTATGCCATGGATCATGCGGTTAGTTTTTGTATATCGCCACTGACTGCATACTCGTCTATGCTTGTTATGCTTACATGCACTACCGACATCTCTGCCGTAATTTTCATAAGAAACAAATTCCACAAATGAAACGAAAGAAGGCAGATCTGCCCGGGGCGCCACTATAGCTAAATCCAAAGTTTCCAATTTCCCTTTTTTGAAAACGTCGTCAAGACCTTCAACGATAAAAAACGTCAAAAATGTCATTTGATGAAGATCACAATACTAAAAAAATTCAACTTGATACAAAGTGACGCTGTTACCGTTTACCGACAATGTGATTAAATCGACGGCAACGGCTTCTGCCAAATTATGGCGAAGTTCATGATGAAATGGAGAAACTGTTATAGTTTCTATTGATGGACAAAGTGAAGGCAGTTCAGAAATGTTCACTCTCATTGCATCGGTCGATATAGTGTTGAAGGAGGTCGTTACATTTGAAGTCACGACAAATTGTCACGAAAACTGTGATATGTAACAAATGCACTCTACAACTTGTCAATGCTGATAAATCTCGTCAAATTGACGGGTAAGGTGTTTCGAAACTCACGATGCTTAAAAATGCTGACGAATGACGAAAGCGAAATATTTAGTTGGTAAATAACAGAAACATACTACGTGCCGAGCGATGAGTTCTCCAGTATCTTCTATTTTAGTATTTAATTTCATTGCAATCAGTGAATTACTCTATGCGAAAATAAACATCAAAATGGTTTATTGTGGCTATTAAAATTACAACTTCAAGGGAGTTCCGGTCGTCTGTTCGGTATAAATGTTTTTTTTTATCAAAAACAATTACATCGAAGTGTGTTGTGGGCAGGGTTCGGAAATCAAAATCAAATCATTTTTTGAAAATCAAAATCAATTTGAGCATCAACAAAAAAAGCGTGATGCTCACGATTTTTGAGTAAAAATGATTAAAAAATCATGATTTTCGAAAAAAATGATTTTCTGTAAAAGTCAATGTAATGAACTTAGTTTCATCTGAAACGAAAAATAAACCAATAAAAAAAAATCATTTTTTTGAAATTTTGTGATACTCAATTTTTTATGAGCATCATTTTTTATTAAAATCATGATTTTTCGAAAATCAATCAAAAAAATCCGAACTCTGGTTGTGTGGCCAAATGGTGATTTGATATGTTTTTAAATTGGCTGTGTGCTTATTGTTAATCTAAGCAATTTTAAATTCCATCGCTGCTCATTCAAATATTTTATTAAGTTGCACGAAAGTCAATTTTACCAACTCATGCAAACACATTGTCTTTGTCTTAATTAAAATAAAATTCAATTCAATTTAAAGTTTTATTGTATAGTCGTAAGAAACTTGTAACATGGGCATGGTTTTCGCCTTTTATATTTTAAATCGAATTTCATTTCAATTTTAGGGATATTCCAATGTTACATCACGTTTTCCCGTATAAACCGAAAACCATCCACACAAGGGACGTCTAATTTGTAACTCCCTCCCCCTCACATTGATCAATTTTCAAATATTGAGCTCTAGTATGTGAGACAAAGTCTTTGAAAGTTCGTTTGGTGAATGAATTGGTTATCTAACGAAATAAACGTATTTGAGTGCCCCAAGGTTTATGATAAAACAAGTGCGTGTGTTTTGGGTTCCTTAAATTTTGGTGAGCATGTTATTTGTGGTCAGCTTACAGGTATATAAATATTTTGGCAAAGTTGTACTGCAGTGAGGTGCGGGAAAACCTTAAGAACCACTATCTCTCAGGTCATGCCCTTACTTATTTCAAATCAGTGGACAAACCTAGTTTACATACAAGAAGAAACAGTAATTCGTCATTTAAATAATATAAATCGTATGTTGGGGATCCGCTCCGCCCTAACCCCTAATAGTAGTAACTCCTAATAATACGGCGAGCTAAATTACGCCTCGGATGTGTTTGGTTATGGTATTGTGGCGGCTGTAGTGGCAAGAAAATATGACTTTTAGACCCCCTCCCCTTGTAGGCAAAAAGAAGTCAAAATATATGAAGCGTACGCTTTTAGCGACCCCCCTCCCAATACGTACGTAATATGTGGATGTCTTAGATCTTCCGGATTTTGTCAGTGTGCGATAAACATCCGAAAAGTAAATGAAGTAAATTCGTCGAAATTCAGAGGAGATCTGTCAAATTGCTGAAAAAAATATCACAACAAAAACCCTTTTTAAAAGGGAAATGTGGGGCAAGTCCTCCTCGTTCCATCTTCCAAAACAACTGATACATGATTTGATTAAAAAAATTCGTCACAAATGCCGGACCCTCCCTACGTAATAGTTTTTCTGTGCTTTCTGATTTCACACCCCAAAAATTTTGCTTTGCGCAATGTACGGAGTACGGATAGCAAAATTTTTGCGTGTGAAATCTGAAGGCTCAGAAAAACTATTGCGTTGGGAAAGGTTTCAAAAGAATTTTTTGCGTTCCGAAGCTGTAAGCGCCATTCAAATTGATATCAGTTGTTTTGGAAGAAGGGACGGGGACTTGCCTCACATTTGCCTTTTAAAAAGGGTTTTTGTTGTGATATCAGTTCTTTTGGAAGTAGGAAAATTGTTTTTGACGAAGAATTTTTTTCCGAGCCACCGCCGCCAAACCGAAGCGCACCGGCTACTACTTCCATGGGCGAAAATGATCCCCTCAAATTCCTCTCCAACATATAAAAAGTTTTTTTTGAGACTCCGCGTATTTTCCACGGTTACCTCGATACACTACACATCCAACCCAACAACTCTCCCTTTGACACCAAACCTCTATCTCGAACACCGCACCTTCTCTCATACAAAATGTGTACCATTCACATTACAGACACAAACACACACATAAGGGCTTTATATGACACCTTCTAAGAGCTCTGCCACCCAAACGAGGTCGGTACCCCCTTTTTTAAAATCACATAGGGCGTAGAATGCCCACTCGAAGGTCTTTGCAAAATTTCAAGAAAAGTTATCGAGACATTGTCGAGAGGGAGCCAAAAAAGTCGTTTATCAGACAACTGCCAAAGGAAACCAGTAACTAACCAACTAACGTAGGATGTTTTCATTAACTTTATATTCTATGAAAATGAGCTTTTGTATTGAAAATTATCATTTTCTAAAGGTCATATCTCCGGAGCCATTGAACCAATTTTAATGAGTGAAAAAACACTTCGCCTTAGAATTTTCCGAAGAATCTGGGAAAAACGTAGCTGTATATTTATATGGTTCCGCAGTATACGAAAAAAATTGTTCTTAATTTTTTGTTCGTATGTGGACTTGCGTCACGGGCGCCCATGATTAAACTTGAAAGAAATCTGAACAAATTCAAAGCACTTTTTGTCTAACCAAAAATTAGTTACTTGCGAGGAAAATCTATGGATTCTGATTGCATCAGTTCTCATGATGAGGGTCGATTTGAAAGGAATCTTCATGGATTTCTTCTTATATTGGACCATGGAGTTGATGTGGTAGACGATTATATCGCCTTTTCTTTATTTTTTCAATTATATTGTTCCCAGTGAAACAAACGCGAAGTGATTGCAGGTTAACGTGCGTACCTGGCACAGTCTTAACCGCACGGCTCCCATGGGCGCGGAATTGAGGTACGCCCAATTAACGCGAGTCCTCGAAGTGACTCTCCCTATAAACGGCAGGCCGGTGCAACCTCCGCGACCTAGGTAAGGCCCGGAATACTATCATCTTCCTACCGTATTCTGCCAACCTGGTTACCCAGGAAGGACCCAGTCGCCCATTTCAAAGCTGTTCTGACGCAGCTCACTATGTCTCACAACCTCCGCGTTGCAGCGCCACTAGGCACCTCAACCAAGTGCTGGGGCATGATGCGGCCATCTCGCGTGGCACACTACACCCGGGGGCCCCCAGCCCCGCGGTACCGAATTTACCCTCGGTGAGGGCTTTCGCGGTAAGGTACTTAACCAGACCACTTCGGTAAGGATGTGCACGCATCCCAGACACCGCAGAGCCAGCTCAGGAAACCATGGTGTCGCTACCCAACAGTTGACCAACGGGTCGAAGGAAGCAAAGACCGTTGGCGAACCACCCCTGTGGTACCCAGTGAAACAAACAATAAAATGTTCCTCAAAAAAAAGGAAATCCAAACGTCATATTTTAGGGAGTGTAAGTCAAACGTGATGCAAAGTGACATGGGGGAGGGGGGGGTGGTAGTAAAAAAATCGAGAAAAAAGTATGACGTAATGTGTTAGACACCTTACCATCAATACCACTGTGCACCGCCGCCAAACCGAAGCGCGACGACTACTACTTCCATGGGCGAAAGCGATCTCCTCAACTTACACTACAACATACAGAGGCGTGACAGTCTTTTGTTTTGATCTTTGCAAGTAATACTCAACGTGAAATTAGCTGCTGCAGTTGCAACAAAATCAGCTGATTTTTGAACTGTTCAACGAAGTCAGCTGACTTTGGTATCTTGATGAATGAAATCAGCTGATCTCGTTACTTCACACAAAAAATTGTAGGAGTCCAAAACACAAAATTTTTTTTTTTTTATTTTTTGAGTGAAAGTTCGTTGATTTTTCTGCCATTTTTCAAATTTGAAACGCTCGTAGCGCCATCGTATCGCGTGTTATGTAAAACAAATATTAGGAGGGTTTTATTACCTTTTAAACGGACTTCTACAATTTACTTTTTTTTGTGGAACACCCTAAACAAACGATTATGTAAAAATAAACACAAAGTGCTTCCTGTTGATAAACTATGAACCATTACACTACTTTAAGAAACTTAGCCGAATTCTTCGTTGCAAAAGAGAATTATTACTTGGGGATTAGAAACATCGTCTTATTCTTTTATCTTATCACTCCATTCCTTTTAATTTAATAATTTACAGTTACGCTGATCCATCAATTGATAGAAACGCGATTAAAATAAGTTGTAGCTTTCAATGACAAATTTGGCGTTTTTTTACACTTGCACGGAGCCTCGTTATGCGTTTGTGATTGTGTCTCAGAAATAACTAATGAACAAAAAAATGACTCTCTGTCAGACTGCCTGTCTCGGAGACAGCTCTCTGAACTCATCAAACTTAACAACTTTTCGAATTTGTAACGTGTTTGTTGATTGAGTGAGAGTTCTTTATCCTAGTGTTTGAGATCATCGTCTCCCTAGGTTCTAGGATACGAATTGTAACAATTCAATAGCGCAAAATTTAACACGTCTACCTACTGCTGTGAGATTGAGTCGCTAATACGTGGGTTCAAAACTCTATCACAGACAGATTTATTCCGATTGTCAGATTTATAAACAAAACGAAAATGCATTAACGGATTTTTTGATAAAAAAAGAATCATATACAGGGACCCGTACGTATCAGAATAGTTGCGGCAAACACAGTTGATGTTACGAAAAGACTCGAACGTTTTTAATTAAATATTGTCTTACGACCACATTAAATTATATTAGAAATTGCCAATAGGACAATATTGTAAAACCCGTCCGAAGCAACGGTGTAAAAACCAATTCTGAAAGCACGAAATTTATCCCCAAAGACAAACAAGTCTATAGACAAAAATGTTTCCCTCAATTTGCTCTGCAACGTAGCAAAAAAAATTTTTTTTGGTTAGGGCCGACCTTAGGACCAACATGACGCTTACTTGAGCCCTAAGCTCAGGCAAAAGTTTCTTTTATAAATTGCCGGCCATGCCTAGATCTTTCAAACAAAAAGAGTTTTCGACAATCGCAAAAGATTTACCCGAGTTATGTACAAAAAACACGTATGGCTCTAACATAGACTCGGCTTTAGTGCCCTAGCTAAGTCCAAGGGCTCAAATTCAAAAAAGTTTCTTCCATAAATTGTCGGCTATGCCCAGATTTTTCGAACAAAAAAATATGATTGAAAATCGGAAAAGATTTACTAGAGTTATGTACAAAATACCAAAAACCACTTAAGCGACCCTAGCGCGGCGGACCTTGGGCCGACAGTGCCCAGATTCAATACCATAAAATATTTTTCGACTACCTTTCAGGAAAAAAAAGTTTTTGAAAATCGGTTGAGTTATCGTGTTGACGGACGGACGGACATTTTTTATTGTTGATTCGTCATCTAAGGACCACGATCGATGCTCCCCCCTACTCCCGGCTCCCTGGTCGAAATTTGAAGCAATGAATGATTGAATGAATGTTACTTTTATTGTCTACTATCTTCTAGCTGACATGGTAATGCGTTCTTCGTACGGGTCTAAAAGCAAAAATTTATTTAATTGAATCGGTCGAATTCGAGGACATGGTGATAGAACTTTATTTCAAAGTAAAATAACATTATCATAAACTCGATTTATTTGTCTATGAAATGTAACTTTGGACGTGATCTCCAAAATTCCTTTGATCTAATTACCATACAATTATGCTTCCATGTCCCCTGTGGAACGAGTGTGTTTGTCTCATGTTAATATAAACCACATTGAAAGAGTGAAAGAGATGAAATTCGTTACCCAGGTGATCGCAATATGATAGACAAAGTCTGATTGTGTAGGTGTGATAAGTGTAGGTTCAGAGATGAGAGAAATCGATGAAGATATTCCGGAGATATCTGGAGAGAAGTATGGTGTTTTCAGGGTTGGTGAAACTGTTACCGAAACTGCTACCGAAATATTGTAGGTACAGCACGGAAACACATTATAGTGTCGAATACGGAACTTAGAATGCTGGAGAAACGCTTGAGTCGTTCGGGCTCTATGAAGTGGACCGTAGGTAGTTTTCCATAATTATTTCATTAAGCAGGAGTCACAGAGATTCGCTTTTAAGGTGCATGTGTAGGTGAGCATTTTTGCTCAAAGATCAGATTTCTATTTTACGTCGATCCTAGAACTTACCTTGGGTCATTTCTATGAGTCGTTCAGATAAACATGATAAATGAGATTAAGATAAAAATTATATGTCAAGAAATACGTTGATAAGAGAAAGTACTAGGGAACGTTTTCTTATCAAACTAGATATTCATATAAGACTTAACATAACGCACAATTGCCTCAATGCAATCGACGTTTGATTATGGTAAAAAAATGGAATGGAAAAAAATGCAAATAAACGAAAAAACTTCTGCAGACGAAATCGATAAGAATAACCTTCAAAACTACAAATCCGGCTTTTTATTGAAATTTCTTTGACGTTCTGTTTTGGTTCCATTCAATTCGAATTAAAAAAACAAACAAACGAAAAGGAAATGAAAAAAAAGTATTTTGGGTTAAGAGCACAACAGTGAGATGACTATTAGTGCTTGAGTTTTGCGTGACCATCAGTTCGTCGTTTTTTAACACAAAGTAGAGGTCATAGCCCATGACTTTTCTATCATCAAGAATCATTTTTTTCTATACATTTTTTTTTTGTCAATGAATCCAACCAACTTGCATAAAACTTGTATTTCTAAAATACACTCCAATGCACAGCCCGAAGAAATTACGCAATGAAACAATTGAAGGAATTTTAATTGATTGACATTATCGAAAAGAAAACTAATTAAAAAGAAATTAAACATAAGAAGCCTAAAGCATATTCCATAGTCACACAACACAAATATGATAAAAAGGTTCGTTTGACAGAGCGAAGACACGTAATTCTTAACACTTACCAAGTGAAGATTATTCGCTTCGATTAAACTTTTTTATACAAAATTTACACATAAACAGAACTTTCAACGATAAAAAAAAGTAAGAACTTAATTTAAGTTGCAATCATTTTGCCATATCAAAATTACGTGTGTGCACAGTATACTCATATCTACACACAATGTTTTGATCAGCAAAAACGGCAAAAACCTTAGGCAATATCCACAATAAAAAAACTAATCAATGACGTTTGTGAATGAATGAATCAATCAAAATAATCTCGCGCGAATGTGCTGCTCAGTTTTTTAGTTCTGGCGAATACGACAAGTATTACAGGTGCAGAGTTTTATTATTTGAAATTACGAGGGACGTTGACTAAAAAACCAAAAGTCAAGTTTCTTGCGAGTCTTTCATAAAGTATGTCAGGCCAGAGGGGGAGGGTAGGCGCACACAGAGAAATCTAATTTTTACCTCAATTATATCGGTGCCAATTATGGCAAATTTCCCCTTCATAACATGTTTGTAATAACAATGGTTGT
>CM055404.1:30586354-30597164 GCA_029228625.1 Pseudolycoriella hygida
TACAAATACGAGCTAAATGAAATGCAACCACATAGTTCATGAGACCAGGATAACTCTAAAGTAATTGGTTTGCTAATCTGCCAAACATTTCTCGAGATGTAAGAGTTTGGGAAAACAACACAGTCGAATCTACTTTTAAGTTATTTTCGATGTTTCCTATGAATTTGGTCTGTTATAGGATTTAAGGATAAACTATCTTCTATTTACTAGTTGAGAATTTTCGGGATAAAATATGAATTTTCGCATAACATATGTGAAAAGTTTAATTCATAACTCGGGAAAAAATAGAAAATTCTTAACTCGGTTAACGTCTGTGGCTTTCGCAGAGAAAATAACAACTTGAGTAAAGTTTGTAGCACTCGCAGAGAAAATTGCAACTCAAGTGAATTGCAGCCCTCGCTGCGCTCTGGTCACAAACTTCACTCACGTTGCAATTTTCTCTGCTTTGGCCACAGACGTCAACCTTGTTAAGGAATTTTCTATTTTCTCCCCTTGTCATGAAAATAACTATTGACCTATCAAGAACCAAGAGATGATCAAAGTGCAGATTCAGACTGGAGATTTCCAATTCGCATTAGGAATTTTTGAACTGGTGGGAAGCACACGTTTACTGCAAGACATTTTATTGTAACAAGGGGTAGATCGAGGTGGGAGTGAAGAAGATGCATTTAATATCATCTAGAGATGACGAATCAACGAGAAAAAAAGTCCGTCATTTTTTTCTAAAAGGCTGCACCGAACATCCTAAACTGTTTTTCCTGAACGGTACATATATGTCCCATGATTCATGTCTGAAGATGAGCAAAATCGGTCAAGTGGTTCCGGAGATATGGTCGAAAAAGTGACCAAACTTTTTCGCAAATGTCTCAGCAAGTATAGCACGGAAATTGTTCATTTTGGTGTCAAATGAATCTCACAAAACTGGGAAATTTCTTTTTTGTTGAAATCGGGTCAATTGTGTGGGCACTGGGACCAATGGAATGGATGAAATGAAATTGAGGCATATACGAAAGCAGATGGTTTTTCGTCTATTTTTCCTTAACTATGCTCAATGGAGATTTACTGTCTAAGGCAAAGTTGTAGAAAATAAAATTTTGGCGAACACGTGTTTCAGGGTTTTAACGAAAAATGTCCCAAACCTGAGATATGACCACTTCTAGAATTGGGGGGGATGACTCGTATCTCTAGAACTATGACACTTAGACAGTTGCTTCCAAAGGCAGAGTTGTAGACAATAAAATTTTAGAGAACACGTGTTTCAGGGTTTTAGGGAAAAATATCCCAATTCTAAAAGATGACAACTTCTAAAACTGGGCGGAATGACCCAAATTTCTAGAACTATGGCAGTTAGAAAATTTCTTCCAAAGGCAAAATTGTAGAGAATAAAATTTTAGAGAACACCTGTTTCAGGACTTTAGAGAAAATGGCTTAATCCTGCGATATGACCACTTCTAGAATTGGGAAGGATGGCTTCTATCTCTAAAACTATGGCAGTTAGAAAGTTGCTTCCAAAGACAGAGTTGGTGGTATTACCTTTGACATTACCTTGGATAATTTCTGTGGATCCTTTGAATTCTCATATTTCACAAAAAACATAAAACATTGAATTGCTTGCTCATTTTTATCTAGACACGTTAGAGTATTTTCGCAACATCTATTCTTATGTTTTATATTAATTTATATCATTCAACGCGTTTGAAATAAAAGGCACATATATATGTATACCAAAATTTAAATAGGAACTTTGTAAGATTTGTACTTTTGCGCAGGTTTTCGCGGTGCTAAAAAACTTCTGCGCAGTTTATGACGATCTTATTTGAATTTTTGTTAGTGTCGTGGCGCCGATGAAATATAGTCATCGGTGTCGGCGCGGCGTGGACAATATTTTGTCGTCAGCGTGGGGGTTTTCTCAACGCCGCTCTGTCAGCGGCGCACACGCCTAATCTAACGGCTTTAAGAGAAAAATGAGCTAAAACGACAATTGGACAGCTATGTTTAGTTTGTCGTAAGCTAAGATCATTGGACTTAGCTATTCCACCTACCCGAGCTGGCCCAGCAGTGCCGGGAATGCGAGTTCCTAAGTTTTGAAGTCAATCCTGGCTACGAGCCCTACCCGAGGGTCTAATATTGGTACCACGGGGCTGGGGGCCTCAAGTACCAACAACATCGATGCTTGACCCTAACAGAGGTGATGTTACGTGATGGCTATGGTGGTAATTCGGTAACTGCGCCATTCCAAACACCGGGAAAAATGGTTACCGGCTATGAACTTAACAACACAGCCTCGGATCGGACAGTATAAACGGCAACGACTCAAGCAACGGAAGAAGGACAACGATATCAAACTAGGAACATGAAATGTAACATCTTTGTTACAGCCAGGAGCATTGAGATGTCTCACAAGTGTGCTAAGAGCTACAAAAATTGATATTACGGCAGTGCAAGAAACGAGAAGGACACCATGATCAGTAGCGACTGTAAGTTCTACTACAGTGGGAAAAGTAAATGGACAGGTTTCATTGTTTTCGGCACAGCTAGAAACGCGGTGATTGGTTTCAATCCTGGTCTCTACGGATAAAAAGAAAATTGTTCAATTATATTCTCATTGACACCTACGCACCTATGGAGGAAAAAGACAACGAAGGGAAGGAGCTATTTCACGAGAAACTGGTGGAGATATATGATGGAGCACCGAAACGTGACATTAAGATTCTGCTTGAAGATCTGAACGCCAAGATAGGTCGCGAAGTCTTCTATCGTCCCACAATTGGTAAATACAGCCTCCATGAAAACTCTAACGACAATGGTACGCGGGTAGTTCATTTCGCAGCATCAAGTAACATGGTCGTGAGCAGTACGTATTTCGTACGTAACATGAAAACATCCACAAAGCGACATGGGTATCACCTGATGGACAAACCAAAAACCAGATTGATCACGTTTTGATAGGTGGACGCCACTGTTCAAATGTATTGGATGTCAGGAGCTGTAGAGGACCAAAGATTCTGACCACTACTTGGTTAAAGTGGTTGTTAGGTCTCGCATATCGGCCTAACACAACCAACAACAGGCATTGAAAAAGTGGGAAGTTGAAAAACTGCAGAACGAAGACATTAAACACAAATACGTGGATAGTTTGGAGAGAAAAATTATCGAAGAAATGGTCAGCGAACAACACAGCATAGACGATGCGTGGAATCAAATTAGGCGGAATGTAGAGAGCGCTGCAGCAGAGACTTTGGGAACGAGAACGGGAAATAAAAGAAAACGCAGCTCGAATAAAAACCCTGAATCGATACACTCGAGCAGCTGCTGGGAGACGTTAGCTGCGGATAGGTCCGGTTGGAGAAGCATGTTGCAGAAGGCCAAGACCCTTAATGGGTTGTAGTGCCGGTTAAGTAAGTAAGAAAGCTATTCCAACAAAGCAATAGCAAAAGTCTCGACCCCAACCCAGAGTCCATGGGGGACGAGCGTTTGAGGCTATGTCAAGTACGAACGTTAATCTGCAATATCTTCGTTGTCGTAAGCTATGTTGATTTAAACATAGTCCTAGCAAGACATAGTCGTACTGAGACCGAAATCACACCAAAAGATTCGTAAATTTTAATTTATTATCACATGAAATTGGCATACGCAGACGCTAAGTCTCATAAGTTAAGAACTAGAACCAGTCTGCGCAGCCGAATATTAATTTCGATGAATGCATTTTTACTGTAAACGAAATTTATCAACTTAGAATTATCTATAAAATTAAAACAGGTGAAAACGCCTCAAACAAACGCTGGTAAGTCAGGTAAAGTATCTAATTGAAAACTAATTCGTATTTAATTAACAGTAAACAAGAAATTTTTCCAAATGATCGTGTATACCTAAGTGGTGCTCAAACACCACACTTAGATTGAAGAGGTAACGTTGTGAAACAAGTTATGTGAGTTAGTCTGGCTCTGCAAGTCGATAAATTTTTGTCATGAAACGTTTGTTGTTGAACTTCAAAAATTTATCGCACGGAATTTACAGACCATTACCTTTACGTATGAGGTTTTAATGCTGTAATGATGAATCACCAACCCTTTCATAACGCTTTGTTGGATTCATTTGTAACAAATTCATTGTTTGGAAATTCAGAATAAAAGAAAAATATAGATAGGATTGCCAAACTATTGTTAAGTAACTCCACGCATTTAGTGTGACATCGGCTTCTGTCAAAGTATTCACGCCCAAAGTGTGGCGTCGGCTTATGTCAAAGTGTTCAAAAATTTATGTCGAAATCCATAATTTATCAAGCGACGAAAAATTGTGTATTTGTCAGCTTTTGCAGTTCATCGTGTAATTTCGTATACTTTGACATAAGCCGACGTTGCAAATAAATGAGTAAATAGCGTAAACTGTAAAATATGAATTCTCAAATACTTTGACAGAAGATAATCTCGCACTAAACACGTTACAATAATACTATGAGCATACTGTTCAACTTCAAGTTAACTAGGGTTTTGACATTTTTGTTATTTTTTTTTATGCTCTAAAGAGAGCAATGAAATGTGTTACAAGTGAAGTTAGCTATGATCATCAGACGACATTCTTACGCTATAAGGTTGTAAGTCACATAGATTTGCTATCTCAGTTTTAGATTTGACATTTGCGCGATGAAACGTGACAGCAAATTATGTGGGTTACAACCTCATAACGTAAGTCTGCTCGATGGAGTGCTATCCAAAAAGCTGTTGTCGATTCGAAAAGCGAATGGTGACATTTGAACAATGAACTGTCGCCGTAAATATATAATTTAGGATGCTCTTGCGTATCCGTCTCTCTTATGGATCTCCTGACTTTATCTTATAGTAGATTACAGTAGGGGGTGCGGAAGTAAGTCATTACATGAGGGATCAATTTTGTGCAATGAGCCAAACTCAAGAGGGTGTTTTTAAGCAAAAAGCTTTGAAAACTGTTTTTTTACGAGTATCACGAGCCGAAGGCGAGGTATACAACTGCACGAGTCAAAAAACAGTTTTTGAAACTTTTTGCTTAAAAATACACGAATGAGTTTGAGAGTGTCACGAAATGATCCAGAATGAATGACTTACTAAGCAGATGAGAAGTTGCTGGTGGGGGCGCTAACGTACGTGTAATGAACAATTTTCGTGGGGTGCACATATGCATGACAAGTTTTCGGTAAGACATCGATTAAAGTACATTACTCACGCCTGTAGTACGTTTTTGATGTTATATGTTAAAATGGGTCCTTAAGTTAAGTTGTGATGGCACACGTAATTTTTACCTCTAGCGCTGGACTAACAATTCCAATCAGACAAAGACAAGAAGAGTAACAAATAAATAAATATTTGAAACAAAAACGATTGTCTGGTCAGTTTTGTTTCTGCTGTGAAGAGAATATTTTCAGTCTGCAATTATAAACATGAAGCGGTAAATACAACAGATTTAAAATTCAATTGATTATCATTTCACTTATAAATTCGACGGTTTCGCAGATTGAGCGCTTTTCTGATAGTGACAGCAATCTTTGCATGCCAAGCAGTTGCCCACAACGTATCATGTGAAGTTAAGGAGAGACTTGTTCCCGTCGACACTCGCTTCGAAATAAAATTCCAAACTTTAGTAACTTGTGAATTCAACGAGAATGCTGAAATCAGCGAGCCATCACAACTGGCGAATGCGTTAAATGATAGTGTAGTGGAATTACGAATGTCTCGTAATAAAAAGATAAGATTTCTGCCACAAGACATTGGTCTAGCATTTCCGAAATTACGCGTCATTGATGCACTTAGTTGTTCGTTGAAGGAAGTTAACAGACGTAACTTCCGTGGCCTGTCCGTGGTGTCCAAAATTGTTCTGGATGACAACAACATCGACACGATTGAAGAAGAAACGTTTGATGACTTAGTGAAATTATCTTATTTGTACATCGACAATAACAAGATCTCTGATTTACCGCAGAAAGTGTTTGACAAACTTGAAAACTTGGATACACTCTACTTAAACGGCAACCAGTTGACCAAATTGGATTCAAATTTGCTTATAAACAACAAGAAACTGGCACTACTTCATCTCAACGACAACAAGTTACAAACCTTACCAGCTGGCATTTTTGATGGATTGACTCGAATGCGACAGATTTGGTTGAAAAATAATGAAATTGTTGACCTACCGGCCAATGTTTTTGACCACTGCGAAAGTCTCGTTGACGTCGACTTGTCGCGGAACAAAATTAAAACGATTGACTTGAATTTGTTGTCAAAGCTAAATGCGCTCCGCGAAATCTCATTCTCATTCAATCCATTGGAGTATATTGATTTGGCTGTTTTTGATGGAAACTCTGAATTGGCGGAATTTTATTTCAACGGCGTAGCTACAACAGACATCCGTAATGTCGACAAGGTGGATCGTATGAAAAACATTAAGACACTTAGCTTCCATAATGGCTGCGTAAATGACCAATTTCATGAGGGAAATTTGGATAAACTCAAGGAGATTGTTAAAATGAATTGCGTAAAGCCACAATAGAAACCGTTTTGTATTTGTTCCCAAAACTTATGGCAAACATGAGAATAAAGTCGACTTTCTTAATTTTAATGT
Source organism: Pseudolycoriella hygida (assembly GCA_029228625.1). NCBI lineage: Eukaryota > Metazoa > Arthropoda > Insecta > Diptera > Sciaridae > Pseudolycoriella > Pseudolycoriella hygida. The sequence goes on from CM055404.1 coordinate 30,592,946, forward strand.
TTTTTTTTCTCCATAAGGAGGCGTGTCAGAGTGGGGCAGTTCACAAATCTTCTTTTTCAGGTAACGACGGAACATCTTACCTACCACGAAGGTTCGATCACATGGTAATATTGCGGCTGTCACTAAGCTAAGCGTGTAAACTAATCATTTAGCTACAGGAGACGATGGGAGAATCTAGTAGTTGCAGGCTGACGAAAAAATCTGCAGTCAATAAAATTTCAGCAGGGGGAACATGCATAGGACACAGAGGGGATCGTCACTCATCAACCTGAATAAAATATGAACTTTGACACAATGTGATAGACTTGAGACATGCTGGAAAACGGCCTAGACGTCGTGTATATAACCGATTGCGTCGTAATAAGTCCAAGATCCAGCGAAACTAAAGAAGTTTTTTTCTAGATTTTACAAATCGAAAAACGTTTCCATCAAATCAATAACTTTGTATAATTTTATAAAAATTTAAAAAAAATAACACAAACTGATCCAAAGATTAATATTGTGAGAAACGGAACAACGAAAAACAATTTCCTTTTGCACAACAAATTGAGTAATATAAAAACTGGCATTTGAATTATCAAGCGATTTGGTTTTTTCTCGAACTTTTTTTTTCTTCTAATAGCAATGGATGAATTTGCGACCTAACACCAGTACCGGGAATTATCACATTCCGAAGCAAAATGTCGAGTTCGGCATCATTTTCGATAGCAAGCATTACTTGTCGCGGATGGATTAGTTTGTTCTTCACGCGAGCAGCTTCCGTTCCCGCCAAATCTAAAATCTCAGCACAGAGATATTCGAGAGTTGTAGCCATAAAAACCGAAGCGCAAGGACTCACTCGTTTTCCATAACCACCTTCTCGAAGTTTCTTTTCGATTCTTGCTACAGACATAGTGATACCCGCCCTTTTCGTTTTGCCTACAAAATTATTACAAATTTTAGAAAACTGCACCGTCCGATGTTGACAACCTTGAATGCATTGTGTAAGCACTTACTTAACCTCTTTGCTGCACCAGGCATTTTATACGAAAACATTGAAGCAAAACGATAACAAATTATAGAATGCGGAGGTCATTAATAATTTCGTCGAAAGATGACCGTAAACAGGTTTTTTGATTCAAATTATTAGCAGATACATTCACACGAGGCTAGGTTAGCGACGCCAATTCCTTATTTACTTTTAATTTACTTCAAAACGAACCGCTAATCACTTGATTAGCTGACCACTTTCACCAGTGGCTATGTATGTATAAAGTTGTTTCAGACCAGTTGCTTTGGCGCAATTTTAAATGAAAGGTTGAAGCACTGACAAATAAAATTTCTGTCTTCATCGCTCGCTGTAGAGTACACTGAATTTTGTAAGTGGTAACTGGTAACAATGATTAAATTGCAAATTAAATTAAATTAAATTGCAAAAACAGAAATGTTTAAAACAGTTGATTTTATCAAGCATTTCCCGCACCTCCCTTTTAATTTTAATTATTTTTTCATGCTTGCTATCAGGGACGAAAAGAAAAATGTCATCCCACTGGGCGAAAACTGACGTTTTCGCCCCTTGGGCTTACATTTTTCAACTTTCGTCCCTGATAGCAAGCATGAAAAACTTAATACGTCACTCGGAAATGAATTACATGCCTACTACCTCGTACGTAAATAACTATTGAATGGATATGCTGTTAACTCGAACATTTTTATAATTTTTGGAGTAAGCAACTGGGCAAAAAAGTACTTTTCGGTTCAGGACCGAAATTCACAACTGGGTCAAAAAGTAATTTTTCGCGAAGACGGACGAAAAACGCCATATTTCCTCACCAAATTTGCATCCGAAAAAACGCGTTTTAGGCTTACATTTGAACATCACTTTTTACAGGGGGATGCGGGAATCGTTAATAAGTTTCATATTTTGTGAATATTATCAATCTGCGACGAAAACAGTTGTGAATGTAACCCGCGTTATGTTGTTAAAGTATAATTTTCTAAACATCAGACTGTTGTATTTTCGTTGAATATTTCGGCTCCAAGGGGCTAACCATACCCTCTGTGTAAAGAAGTACACAAACATGCAATCAAGGTAAAAATTTTTATAAATATTCAACGTAAATACTATCTTCGATAGTCGTTGAATTGAGGTAATCTGCTTAGCAGAATAATCCAAATTCAAAAATAACCGAAACAAACTCACAATTCTTTTACTTCCAAATTGTTCAAACGAAATGACATGCATCCAATCGTAGGATCTGGATTGTATAAAAGGCGAGTTGACATAGTCTGAGTATCATTCTATGTCCATCGTTGCTGATATACACATGGTCTTAAGACAAGGTGTACTGATGAGTCGTAAACGACGAAATCAGCACTTTTAGTTTTTCGATTTTTGTTAAACATTTGGAGGTAGGATGGAGAATTGTGAGTAGATTTTTAATTTTTAATGGGCAGTAGGTTTTTGCAATTAATATTTTGGCAATAAATTTAATATTTTGGCAGTAAATTATTGTTTTCATTCAATTAATTGTATCATACGATTGTATGTATTACGAAATACTACAAATGCGAATTATGTTGCGCTTTAAAAAATGTTTGATAACCGACTGATGATCCTTTTTACGAAATGTTAGGTAACCGACTGATGATCCCTTTTACGAAATGCTACGAATGCGAATTATGTTGCGCTTTAAACAATGTTATGTAACCGACTGGTGATCCCTTTTACGAGATGTTAGGTAACCGACTGATGATCCCTTTTACGAAATGTTACATAAGCGAATGATGATCCCTTCTACTAAATACTAAGAATGCGAATTATGTTGCGCTTTAAAAAATGTTGGGTAAGTCCATAGCCACGTTGTTGTGACGATTAATTTTACTGCTAAATCTAGTTATCTTTATTGACACTACATACAATCCTATAATACAATTAATTGAATGATAACAACAATTTACTGCCAGGATATTAAACTTACTGGCAAACGATATGGTCAAATTTTCGGCCGCGAGTCACAAAAAGTGTTATAGCTCGTCAGTCCAAGCTGTCACCTTTCTGAAACTTTGTCACAATGTTTCTCACAGCTAGGAATATCTTAGACGTAAAAAATCCTTTATGGCCCATTCGATTTCTTAACCATTTTTATGCATTTTCACAACAACTTGTTTTCTTGGCCCAGACTTCATACGAAATCGGTTACCCTCCAAATTGTTGCAATATTAAATTTACTGCCAAAATGCTAAATTACTAATTAATAACTTTTTGAGCTATATTGTGGACGTATTGTAACGACTTCTATGTAAACTACGGGGTGTTTGCGTATTTTTAGCATTTTTTGACCTCCCCTGGCTCTCTGTATTCTGAAAGTACAAAATTAACCCCAAAACAGACAAAAATGTTCATCTCAATTTTTTCTACAACATAGCAAAAACCCAATTTTTTGTCTAGGGCCGACCTTAGAACCGACCTAGGGTACTCAGTAAAAGCTCGGACAAAAACTTACATAGACAAAAATATTTCCATCCATTTTCTCTACAACATAGTGAAAAACTATTTTTTTGTCTAGGGCAGACCTTAGGGGTCATTCATAAAGGATGTCACGCTTGCTATAAACTCCACAAAGTTCATACCTCCTAACTGGTCGGAGATTTTGTTTATAGTACTCCGGCTACCCCCCCAAACACCCCCCTATTTGGGGGGGTAGCCAAAGTTCTCATCATCATCAAACTTTATAGACCGTTAGTACCTTCCGGTGTGAGGTCTTTCTGTCGCAACCCCAGATTGGTGAACTATCGTCCTCCATGCCCTCCTATCGCCCGCCAAGGAGATGGTTTGTTCGCCCAGAGAAAGTCCCCTAACTTCTAAATCTGATTTAATTGAATCGATAAACCTTCTCCTTGGTCTACCCCTTGGCCTAACACCCGGGACTTGTGCATCCAAGATCCTTTTCGGTAGCCTGTTATTACCCATCCTTTGAACGTGCCCGAACCAGCGCAGACGACTGGCCCTTGCCGCCTCTTCCACTGACGAAATCCCTAAATTTTCCCTAATGTCGTCGTTCCTTATATGATTATCCCACTGCTCCCTCCTATTAACCTTCGCTATATTCCTAAGAACCCTCCTATCAGAAACCTCCAGGTCATGCACGAGATATCCGCAGTCAACCCAACTCTCACTACCATACAGAATCGTCGGCCGGAATATTGACCTGTGAATAGCTAACTTTGTTTCGCTACT
>CM055404.1:30597664-30631854 GCA_029228625.1 Pseudolycoriella hygida
AAGTCGAAGGACTCAAATCCAAAAAAGTTTCTTCCATAAATTGTCGCCCATGCCCAGATCTTTCAAACAAAAAAAATTATGAAAATCGGAAAAGATTTACTCGAGTTATGTACAAAAAACATGTATGGCCCTAGCATAGACTCGGTTTTAGTGCCCTAGCTAAGTCCAAGAACTCAAATTCAAAAAAGTTTCTTCCATAAGTTGTCGGCCATGCCCAGATCGTTCAAACAAAAAAAAAAATTATGAAAATCGGAAGAGATTTACTCGAGTTATGTACAGTGCCCAGATTCAATTCCATAAAAGATATTTCGATTACCTTTCAAGGAAAAAAAGTTTTTGAAAATCGGTTGAGTTTTACTCAAGTTATCGCGGTGACGGACGGAGTCTCTAGTTTTTAGTGCCCTAGCTAAGTCCAAGGGCTCAAAATCGAAAAAGTTTCTTCTACAAATTGGGTCTAAAAACTTCTCCCAAATCTTTACTTCGAGGAAGTGTACCCATGATTGAGGCTACATTACCTCGTTGTATCGCCACAGCTATTCGTTGAATTAAGTAACTTGTAGCACGTTTTTCATTTGTCGCCGATTTGATCTTGCTCCTAATATTTTTCAAAAGTTTGCGGCCGACCTTCCCAATAATTCCCGAAGTTTCGGACGCAACAGGAATGAACATAAATTGATCCATTAGATTCGTGTAATGTCTGTATTTCTCGTCTTCGGCTTGCTTAGCAGCATATAATTGTTTTTTAGATTTTGTGAACATTTTTTCAATGCCTAGCGTAGACTGTAGACTGTCTTGCTAGTAGTTGCTAATTTCTTTTAATTTAGTCCAAGCTTGCATTCACAATACAATGATCAAACTTTCAACAAGCACTTTATAAACGTCGTACTTATGCGCAGGCTTTTTAAGACAGCGAATACCTGCGCAGGAGAAGAAAGTTCTTATTTCAATTTTGGTCAGTGTAATTTATGATATCAAACCGCTTCAAGCATTTGGAGCCCGAAAGCTAAATGTGAGAATACGTAGCCCGAAACTCAAAGAAAGCCCCAACGCGAACCCAAGGAAGATGTAAAAAACTGACAGTAGAGAAGCAAAACTATTCATCGCTTGTGCAGTTTGGTGAGTCACACAACCTATTAGCTTCATGTTTTATAATCTACAGCGGGCAAAACGAAACGATTTTCGATCCACTTTGCCCTACATCGAGATTTCTATGATAAGTGTTATATCAATGTTTATGCAATTTTTGCAACTTTTCCACACTTTAACGACAATTTTGGATTTGTGACAAAAGAAAAGTCAGAGAAAAATATTTATTATTAGAAACTGAAAAGTCATGGCGTCGTCGGAACAACAAGATGTGTTCAACAAGACGAAAAATCGTTATACAGTCGTGGAACAACTAAACGCTGGTTATGACAAATTCTTTGAAGGCAAGCAGCAAAAGACGTCCGAAATAAGCGGTGGATGCTACAGCAGCTATTACAAAAAATGTGAAAAGGCAGCACCGAAACAATGTTTTAAAGTTAAAGAGGAAAAAAATGTTGACGAAAAGAATTCGCTGCCGGCATCCAATCAGAATTTAACGCAACAAGTGTGACATTTTCTTATATAGTTTTAGAACAAACAACTAACAGACGTTTTTTATCCAGTTTTTCCCACAACAACGCCAGGAAACGAAGAAGCAAGTTAGTGGAAGCGGTTGCTGTAAATATTTGGTAACAAAGTGTGAAAAATAGTCTTCACGAATGGGTTTTACAATTGAATTATTGAATATTAAAAATTAAGAAATTGAAAACATTTTATTTTTGTTTAGTGTATTCCTAGTAAAGTCATATGAGGTCCGTCTGTGCCTGTTCAACCTTCCCCGAACAGAATTTACCTTCTCGATGCAAAAATACACTAGTGGTCCATACCATTACCATATCGGATGCTTCTTTTTCGTTCACTACACCAAGGGGGGCTGCGTCTTCTTTCTTTTTTTTTTCTCATGGAAAGAAATATCCACAAAAATCAGGTGGTTATAGATTCACTGTGTTTTTTTACCGCACACACCTGCAAATGTATGAAAGAGATTTTTTGTTTCTTCAAATTGAATGCCTAATTTGTCTTCTCATATCTAAATAATTGCTGTTGTATCTATACATCGATCTTGTGTTCCATTATCAAATTGGAGGTCACACTAAAAGTTTTTGTAAAAGTTTAACTTCATGTGCCGATTAAACGGTTAAATGTGCGCACTAGCTTTTTCTGCTGCTGGGGAAGTTGTTGCATATGTTTTGTGCGTTAAGTTTGGTTCAAAATTCATCCTCGAAATGCAATTTCATTGAGTCGTTGCTCAAATTGTTTTCAAATACTTACAAATAATCACAAAGTCCATATCCTGTACTCGTGATGAACTTTTTGCACCAGTTTTCTTTCAAGTATCGACAATATTGTTTCCAGAACTCATTTTCCGCCTCTAAGTATTCTCTATATTGATTCCATAATATTGATATAATGTGACGTCACACAATATCAATCTCGATATGTAATATTAACACATAACCAAACCATTCTTTCTTAGCGAAAATTTTTGTCAAGACTCCTTTCAAGTCCTAAATAATTCTATTTTTTGTTCAAAACATTTTCCATTGATAACTTTTCCTTCGTCTCAAATGCAATTTGCACATTTGCTAGACGGTACAAATGCCACAAACACGGGTTTTAAAACAAAAAACAAAAGGTAACTTAATCTTTTATTCGTGATAAAATGTATACACAAGCGGGTAGAACTTGTCCAGACACAAATATGCGTACGACCGAAAGTTTTTTTTTTGCAATTCGTTATTTTTTTTTCATTGAAATAGAAAAATAGTTGTTCTCAGTGATTATGATTGTGTTCATCGTAACGTTAACTATGGCATTCTTGCTGTGGGTAATATTGGACAATTCGAACAGACGCAAGTCACCACCTGGTCCACTAAAGATTCCAATATTCGGAAATGCTTTGCAAATTTCACTTGCCGATAATTTTACGGGTCCAGCTTATTACAAACTTGCCAAAAAGTATGGCGATGTGATGAGCTTGAAAACGGGGACTATGGATTCAAGTAAGACTGATAGGTGTAGGCGGTAAAACATGACAATTCTTTTTCACGTTTGTTTCAGTTGTTCTCTCATCGTATGAAGTCATTCGGGAGTTATTTTCGAAGGATGAACTGAGTGATCGTCAATGCGACGGACCTGGGATGGATAGAAATATGAACAGAAATATGGGTAATTTGTTCAGATAATGATTTTCGCTTTCATTCAGTAATACACAAAAGAAAATGGTAACGATTTGAAGATCATCACTGGGCTCCCACACTAAATAGACATTTCTAAATAACGTGGAGTCCCTCCATCGACTTTTTGAGTTTAAATCTATCTTCCTATCAAATAACGCAGTCAATTAAAGCGATCCCAACTTTGTAACTGCGGAAGAACTTCAACTTTTACTAGAGAGATGACAAATTTGGGGCTGCAAAGTGACATATGTGACGACAATGAGCATGGCGTAACAGAGCCGTAGGCCAGACCGAAAGTCCAGCCCCGAACACTCTTATGATTTCATTTTGTTGCTTGTGTTGGTTGATGATACGCCAAAATTGACTAAATATTATACCATGCGGCACACGGATATTCATTCTTCTGAAATTCACATTAGGAATGCTGTTGGAAAATGTTTTTCGAATAATTTATAAGATTCTCAGAGCAATCTACTGTTGACAGTGCGCGCGGATTAGGGTTTTAGCACCATTGTCTTTGTAAACTTAGTGCCTGCACAATGCTTCAGCTAAAGAGCGGTTATACCAAACGTTCACGCTACCCAGACCGTTTCTTTTTACTGGAATATTTGGTTATACTGATATGTTTCTATTAAGAATATTTGGTTATGCTGAGCCAAGATATTCTTTTCTACGAAAATAAATTTTCATTCCTAGGACGGAAAACTGCTGTTTTCCGTCCTATTTTAAAACAGAAAAGCAGTTTTCTGAACTCTCGGAATGAAATAGTTATTTACGTAACTAGGAAAAATATAATGTTTTTGACGAGTGTGAGTTTTGCAGCCTGTGGCGAAGCCAACGGCTGCAATCACACTAGTCAAAAACATATATTTTTCGGAGTTTCGTACAATATTTTTCATTCCGAGGGTTCAGAAAGCTGCTTTTCTGTTATAAAATAGGACGGAAAACAGCAGTTTTCCGTCCTAGGAATGAAAAAAATTGTACGAAACTCGGACAATTATATGTTTTTGACTAGTGTGATAACAGCCCTTGACTTCGCCACGGGCTTCAAACCTCATCCTCGTCAAAAACATCATATTTTTCCTAGTTACATAAATAACTATTTCCTAGTTGCTTTGACAAAGGTTCATTTCGTTCTCTTCTCATTTTTTCTCTTACGTTTTATTCCCTTTTGTACAGAAGCTGACTCGATTCACTAGAACAGTATGTTACAGTGGAAGGTGCTAAAGTAATTCATTCTATGAGGAATCACGAGCCGAACTCACAAGTGTAGTTTTAAAGCTTCGGAAATTGTTTTTGATCAACCTGCACGCGTCAAAAAACAATTTCCGAAGAAAGCTGCTTAAAACCACACGAGTGAGATCGCGAGTTCATAAAATTGATTCCGAATGCAAAGAATTACTAAGCAGTAAGCACCCCCTGCTGTATAAAGTTTTGTTGTCTGCCACCCTCGAAAGTTCTACAAAGATAAATTAAATTTCTTATGTGCCATTCCAACCGAAATTAAACCAAGGTTTTCAGTGAATCATCGAAAAAATAAAAAAAATCAGAAAAGAGTGAAAGTAAATTTTCATTTAAATACAAAATAGTCGAAAGTGTAATCAAATCGAACTTCGTTTACAATCCCCCCAAGCGACACAGTGTTACACTGTAGCACAACTCCTGTCAAATAAAATTTTTGTATGCAGATTTACGTGGTGAATTTCTCAGTTACATCACCATACTCAGTTTGCCGGGTCTTCACAAAAAAAATTGTTTGATGGGCTGTAAAAAATATCGGCTCATATCTCGAAAAATGATACTGTACCTACCCAGTCAACGTTGTACAGTTGTAAATTACAAATGTCCAATTATATGGAAAAGAATTCAACACTTTACAAATTCGTCCATTGGGACACACTCTTCAAATCTGTGCAGAGGTGTGAAGTGGTGAATTTCTCTTTTGTTAAATTTGACATTTCACAGTCCCTATTATCATTTTTATGTGGTAACATTGTGGCATGTCAAATATCAACATTTTTAATTTGTTTTGCTTGGGTAATAAACTGAATGATGAAAATCCCTATGGGTAATTCCATCGGTACCGTCACCTGGGTAACGAATTTCATCTCTTTCACTCTTTCAATGTGATTTATATTTACATGAGGCAAGACACATTCGTTCCCCAGGTGACATGGTAGCGACAATGTATGGGTTACCGATGGAATTAGCCCTATTATCATTGGACCTGTACGAAGTACAAAGGTCCTATACGTTTACTATAAACAATTTTAATGTAACATGGGGTAGATCGAGGTGGGAGTTGGGGGGATACATTTATTATCGTCTAAATATGACGAATCAGCAATAAAAAAAAAACGGCTCAACCGATCAGCCTAAACTTTTTTCCCTGAAAGGTACATGAGTCCTATGATTCAAGTTCGAAGATGAGCAAAATCGGCCAACTAGTTCCGCAGATATGATCGAAGAAGTGGAGGTCGGACATGAAATTTTCGAGGGTCGATGAAAATTTTTCACAAATATCTCAGCAAGTATAGCACGGAAATTGCTCATTTTGGTGTCAAATGAAAGCATTTGATGTCACAAAGCTTGGAAAAATTTTTTGTGGGAATCGGGTCAGGGGTCTGGGCACTGGGACCAATGGAATGGACGAAATTGAGTTTCTTGGCCATGTACGAAAACAGTTTTTCGTGTTTATTTCCTTAACTATGCAATATGGAGATTTACTGTCAAAGGCAAAGTTGTAGATAATTAAATTTAAGCGAACACGTGTCTCAGGGTTTTGGGGAAATATGGCCACTTCTATAATTAGGCAGGATGACCCGAATCTCCAGAACTATGGGAGTTAGAAAGTTGGTTCTTTTGGCGAAGTTGTAGAGAATTAAATTTAAGCGAATAGGTGTTTCAGGGTTTTGGCGAAGTATGGCCTAATCCTGGGATATGACCACATCTAGAATTGGAAGGATGAGCCATATCTCTTGAACTATGAGAGGTAAAAAGTTGCATCCAAAGGCAAAGTTGTAGAGAATCGAATTTTAGCGAACACATGTCTCAGGGTTTTGGAGAAATATGCCCCAATCCTAGGGATATGACCACTTCTTGAATTTTAGGGATGACTCATATCTCTTTACAACAGACAACAAATGAAAACATATCTACGTGAACACTTAATTCGTTCACAGAAATGACGGCTTTCACTGAAAATATTTAGGGCTTTTTAAACGATCCAAAAGTAAGGCCTTTATATATATTATAAATCAAACTATGGATAAAAGAAGTGATTCTAGTTACAACGACAAAGTTCTATTCTCTACATTTACGCATTTTAACATATATACTATTAAAGCGTACTGCACGGAACACGGTACAATTAATTTTAATTAATAAAACAAAATTTCGAGTCGAATTTTTTTTTATTATTTTTATTTTTATTAATTATTTTTGACAAAGTTCTGGCATTGTATGTTGCAATTTCCAATTTGGTATAGCAACCTTCTGTAACCCGGGTATTCTTAGCACCCTCTGCAAGCCGCTACTGGCCGTTGCCGGAGTTAGAATACAGTGACCTGCTACCAGGAACTGAGGGCCTTTTCTGATGGTACGCTTTATATACATGGTTTTCTTTCGGGGGTTTTTGGAATTAAAACACCACGCTCTCCACTGCTAAATGACCCACATTAATACACCAGAGTTGGTTACCTGATCGTTCATGTGGGTTGCTCACTACAACAGTTCTCACCACGGGTAGGATAGGATGTAGGAGTAGTTGGATAGAGGCTAAAGTACATAAAGGAACACTATATTGCGCATTACACACCATTTGACACCCAATGGGTAAACTACAAACAAATTACGTATTTTAGTTTTTCCTTCAGCTTATAGTTACTTAAACCCATTTCATGTTTGCTTCAATTTGTGTTAATTTTTTGTTAAGGACCGCCATTCTATACTTAATATGTCATTGATAACTGTAGAATAATTCAAAAGTATTTTCTTCATCGATTTTTGTCTATAAGCCTTCTCCTTGGGCTACCCTTGGGGAGTACACCCGGGACCTGTGCATTCAAAGTCCTCTTTGGTAACCTGCTATTACCCATCCTCTGAACGTGCCCGTACCATCGCAGACGACTAACCCTTGCCGCCTCTTCCACTGACGTAACCCCTGAACTTTCCCTGATGTCGTCATTTCTGATATGATTATCCCACTGCTCCCTTCTATTAACCTTTGCTATGCTCCTAAGAACCCTCATATTAGAAACCTCCAGATCATGCACAAGGTATCCGCAGTCCACCCAATTTTCACTCCCATATAAAATCGTTGGCTTGAAGATTGATCTGTGAATAGCTAACTTTGTGCCACTACATAATTCTCCCTTGTTGAACACATGCGCCCTCAACTGACTGGCAACCGCGTTTCCCATTTTCCTCCTTTCCTCAAATTCCCTAACTAACTTGCCATCCTCCGAACAAATGGCTCCTAAATAATTAAACTCCGAAACCTGTTCCAACTGCTCCCCATTTAAACTGTTAACTACGCCTTTCCGGGACTTGCCGATATGCATAACCTTCGTTTTGCTGACACTTATTTTCATCCCGTACTCCTCACATGCGACATTCAGGCAGCCGATATTCCTCTGCAAATCACTGGTATTATCTGCAAATAGAGTTAAGTCATCCGCATAGGCCAGGATTTTCATGAGTACTTCACCTACTTCTACATTCCCTTGTAAATTATCAAAATCTTGTCCATAAAAATTATGAACAGAAGAGGGGAGAGACAACAACCCTGATGCACTCCCTCATTAACCTCGAAAGACTCACTAATCTCATCATCAATTCTTACCGCAGCCTTGCTCCCTGAGTAAATGCTTTTAATGGCGACCAATAAACACCCATTGACGGCGTATTCGCTAAGCACCCCAAACAGCTTTTGCCTCGGTACTCGATCAAACGCCTTTTCTAAGTCGATGAAGCACAAGTATAGATCAATATTCGTCTCAAAGAGCTTCTCTACAGCTTGCCTGAGACAAAAGATCTGATCCCCTCCCCCTGACACCCTCTCAGAGGCCTGAAACCACCCTGAGCCTCGTCCAGAAACTCTTCCACTATAACCCTAACCCGATCTACTAGAACACTCGCATAAACCTTTCCGAACACGCTCAAAGGCGAAATCCCCCTGCAGTTGCTACAAACTTTGCGATTGCCCTTCTTAAAAATTGGAGCAATAACACCGAAGCTCCAGTCAGCGGCAGCGGCGCCGACTTTTTTACCGTCCATGGGGGCAAAATTTTTCAATTCGATGATGTGTATTTGGCAAACATGCCAAAGCAAGCAATGAAACGGTAGCTAATGTTTGCTTTTATAGCGAAAGTTATAAAAAATTTTTTGAAGTAATAGATTCCGAATGAAGCTGCGGTATTTGCTGTTTATGTGCACACTTACACGCGAGCGAAGCGAGCGAAAATTTTTTTATTTTTGTTATTTAATGGAATTATAAATTATGGAATTATAAATTTTAAATAAATATTCTTAAGTCCTAAGACCCTATAATTTGAATCTCTCAATTAGTGAAGCGAGTTTTTCTTTAAATTGTTGGAAACTTTCGAAAAATGAGTCTGTTCTGGCTATTAGGGTGTAATTCTGAGACATTCTCATGAAAAATTCAGGCCCGTTTTGTTGAAAACTCTACAAATACTTGTCTTACTTGCAGTAGTTTGCAAGTATAGGTTAAGCACAACGACAACAGGCGCAAAGGCGGCCTAGGTGCTAAATCTCGGTTCACCCACGTAACCTATACATCAAGAAGTGACTTCAAAAATGTATGGGCTAGAAGTTTGGAATAACACTTCATCGATACCAAATTGAGCTGGGTATTCCAAAATATTCAAAAAACATTCGTCGGTCCTTGAAAAAACGTCAAATGTAAAATGGATTGCTAATACTGTAGGATGGAATATGCCTTGAATATACCATTTCTGTTCAGAAAGTGATTGAATTTACCTTCCGTTTAATTTTTTATGTTTATTCCTCTCGTCATGGGGGGCGTTGCCCCCCATGGATCATTTCATAGGGGGCACTTGCCCCTCCTGTCCCCCTATACTCGGCGCCGCTGTTCAGCGGGTACGACCGAGGTCTTCATGGCTAAATTATAGGAGAAGGTTTTATAGACTCGATTAAATCAGATTTAGGAGTTAGGGGGCTTTGACTGGGCGAACAAACCATCTCCTTGGCACAGGATAGGAGGGTATGGAGAAGGGTGGTCCATGATCACTGGGAGTAAAGACCTCACGCCGAAAGGTATAAATGGTCTATAAAGTTTGATGATGATCATGATGATGGAAATTTTGTTGGTGACGGCAGGCGTATTATTTTTTGCTGGCTGCAGTCAGTGGCGGAGCAATAATTTTTGTTAGCTTGAGTTCGGTACGATGCGTAAGCTTCTAAAGATGTATGTGTATTGCCAATTGCTGTTGAAACGCCCCGAATTTTGAAAAGAAAAGACTGATAGAATAAAGGAAACTAAATGTCGCAATCATTTCACCTGTTTCAAAGAGTTCAAATCAAATTTTCTATTTTCTACAGGAGTAATATTTTCCAGCGGAAAAATTTGGAGAGATCTTCGCCGATTCACTTTACGCAATCTTCGTGACTTTGGGTTTTCCAAGACGAATTTAATGGAAAATGCCCAACAGGATGAACTGCAATACTTCAAAGACTTTGTGAAAGAGAAATTGAAAAAAAGTGAAGATGGTGTTGTTTCCATGGATGGATTCTTCAATCTTTCCGTTCTCAACATCGTTTGGGGCATGATAATGAGTGAAAGATTTCCATACGACGATCCTAAACTAAAGCACTACATTCGACTGAATGACGAGTTTTTCCTCAGCAATAATTTCGTATCCAGTTGGTCGCTGTATTTTCCTTTTTTAAGATCATGGTTTCCAGAACAAAGTGGAAGAAATGCGGTACTAAGGAGCGTTGCTGGCTTGCAAGATTTTATTCGAGTAAATACCGAAAATGTTGCTTTTCTTAGTGAATTCTAATTACACGCTCCATGCAGGGATTGATTCAGGATTGTCGTCGAAAGGAAATTTATAAAGTGAATCCCCAAAATTTGGTGGACGTCTTCTTGGAAAAAATTGAATCTGAAAGAAATGATCCAAACACTTCGTTCGATGGTATGGTCTAAAGAAACTCGGCTGCACGCAAGATTTTACATTTGTTCGTTTCAGACGATCAATTGCTAATTACGATGCTGGACGTTTTTCAAGCGGGAATAGAAACTACGAGCAATATTCTGTCATGGACGATTCTATTTTTGATACTAAACCCAGACGTACAAGCAAAGTTATACGAAGAAATATCGCGAATGATTCCCAAGGGAGAGCAAATTACACTCGACTACAAAAATCGGTTTGACTTACCTTAAGGCTATATAGGTAAAGAACCTTCGACGAATTTTTCTTACAGAATGCCCTACACCCATGCAACCATTTTAGAAGCTCATAGACGCGCTCAAATTATACCAATTGCGATTGCCCATAAAGTTGTGAGCGATTTCGTGTATCGCGGCTATTTGTTCAAAGCAGTAAGTTTTTATTACCTCAATACATAAGCATTACAGTGCCAGTGGTGGCCTAGGTGTAAGGTAGGATTTTTTTAATTTCCTGTTTGAAGGGCACCCCGGTGTTCGCAAACACTTATGCAGTTTTGATGAATGAAAAAATGTGGCCGAATCCCGATAAATTTTCTCCAGAGAGATTCATAGATGCATCTGGTAATATTGACAAGAAGAAAGCGGAAATAGTAAAAATTGTCTTTTTACCTGGTGAGCACAACATGCCCTAATGGTGCGATTGGAAGGGTCAAAGTCATTTGATATTTTTTCAGGCAAACGAGTTTGCATCGGAGAATCAGTGGCAGAGAGTACATTCTTCATGTATTTGGTGGGACTTGTACAAACGTTTCAATTTCAATGCGTCCCGGGTAAGCCGAAACCAACAACAGAACCTCAAGTTGGATTTGCTTATTCTCCACACCCTTTCGATGTACTTATAAAAGTCAGGGACAATTGAATGTTCTGTAAATTATTGATAATTATATGCAAATTCTTCGTGATAATTTGTTGTTTACAAATGTTGATAAAATGGCCACTGGATTACGATCAGAAAATTAAAAGAAATTGTCCCGAAAGTCTTCGTTGAAGGCAAGAGTAAAAACATTTGAGATCGTGAAAGTCTGTGAAACTTACATCCCGCATAATCGACCTTTCACCACAACTTTATCACTTTACCAACTTCAAAATGTTATCACATCTCATACACAGGCCCGTTTGCCACCAAATTGATAGAATTAGATGAAATTTTGAGTTACATAGCAAAATATCTAACAGCTCAGGATATGTGACCGATTACCACGGGAAGCATTGAAGTGAGAACGCAAAAGAATAGAATCAGGCGAAAAATTTAGAACACTCAAGATCAAAAGTTATGTGTTTACGTCATAAGTTATAAGTCTTCGTTGTAAGTTATAAGTTTACGTTTTAAGTTATAAATTTTAATAAGTTATAGGCCACAAGTTCCAAGTTTTGGAACTGATCAGCCATAAAAGTAATAAGTACTGATCCAGATCAGTTTTGAAACTGATCAGTCCTGATGCGTATCAGCTTTGAAACCGATCAGCACTGATCCCTATCAGTTTTGAAATTGATCAGTATTAAAACTGATACGCATCAGTACTGATCAATTTCAAAACTAATACGGATCAGTACTGATCAGTTTCAAAACTTATAACTTGTAGCTTATAACTTATAAAAATTTATAACTCATAACGTACAACTTATAACTCATAAAATTGTATAACTTAAAACGTAAACTTACACTTACAACGTAGACTTATAACGTAAACATATAACGTATAGCTATATCTATATGTTGTAAACATAGCGGTAAGTCGTTTTCCCAAAGTCTCTAGTGACAAGTGACTTTAAAACTTATAACGTTAACTTTTCACTTAAAACGTAAACGTATAGCGTATAATGTAAACATATAACTTAACGTAAACGTATAACTTATCACAACAAAAATGCTTTTTAAAAGGGAAACGTGACGCAAGTCTTCGTCTCTTCTTCCAAGACAACTGATATCAATTGGGGTGATGCTAACAGCTTCGGAACGCAAAAAATTCTTTTGAAATATTTTCATTTTTGATCAAAGAAATGCGTCACAAATGCTGGACCCCCAACGTAATAATTTTTCTGCGCTTTCAGATTTCGCACGCCAAAAATTTGGCTACTCGTACTCCACACATCACGCAATTTGTGACGCATTTCTTCAATCAAAAATGAAAAAATTTCAAAAGAAGAGACGAGGACTTGCGGAACGTTTCCATTTTAAAAAGGGTTTTTGCTTTGATATAAGTAGTTTTGGAAGAAAAGAGAAAACAAACTTTGGAGAAAAATCTTCTGGGAAAAAAATTTCCGGCGAAAAAAAATTTCGTCGGCAAAAAAATTTCAGAGCGAAAAAAAATTGCCAGCGAAAAAACAATGTTCAGCGAAAAAAAAATTCGGCAAAAAAAATTTCAGAAAAAAATTTGCAGCGAACAATTTTCAGCGAAAAAAAATTTCAGCGAAAAAAAATTTCTGGTCGGCGAAAAAACATTTTTCAGCGAAAAAATTTCCGCGAAAAAAAATTCGGTGAAAAAAATTTCCGGCGAAGGAAATTTTCGTCGAAAAAAAATTTCCTTTGACACGAAACATCTATATTCAACAAAAAAAAATCAATTTTCCCCCTAAATCCTTCCCATACCACCGTCGGCCATTTTCGTGGTCACACTGGCACACTAAACACCCAACCCAACAACTTTTCCTTTGACACCAAACATCTATCTCCATCCTAACATAGTCCAAAAATTTTGCTCATATTTGACCCATACTTTGAATGCACTCAAACACACATACAAAACATTCTTTTATGTGGGCTTTATAGGGCGCCTTCTAAGAGCGCTGGCCGGTACCCGCCCCCCCTTTTTTAAATCTCACATGGCGTAGAAGGCCCACCCGAAGGTCCCTACAAAATTTCAAGAAAAGTTATCGAACCGTTTTCAAGCACGAGCCAAAAAAGTCGGTTTGCATACAAATGGCTCTGGAACTAACTGACTAACTAACCCACTCTAACCCACTAACTAACGTAGGATGTTTCCATTAACTTTGGCTTCTATGAAATAGCACATTTTGTATGGAAAATGACGAGTTTCTGAAGGTGAAAATTAATCAAACAATTGATTGAAACCAGTCTTTATTTATCAAGATTACAATAATTAAAGATAAAAAATTTCGCTCAAACCCTTCGATGGTGGAATAGTTCGCAAAATTGACGCTGCAGTACCTTTTTGAATAGCGTTGCTACTACGTTGCAGAAGATACATTGTCGAACGTTTTTCACCTGTTTTTTCGGCCATTTTGGTACCAACTTTCTTCAGCAAGTCCAATCCCAATTTGCCTATTATTCCGGAAGTTTCAGATCATATCTTCGGATTCAATGTACCGATTTTATTGAGTAAAATGTCGATTTCAATCAAAATTTTACAAAGAATCCAATGAACTAGGTCTCAGGAGGGTACGATGCAAGGGGAAAAAGTCAAAACTTAGCTGTGTATTATGCTTCCGTCGTCTGCGAAAAAAAAATTCCTAATTTTTCTATCGTATGGGGACTTGCGTCACGGACGCATCGCTACCGCTCGCCCATGATATCGTTAACTTATAGCTTATAACTTATGTATATGTTACAAATTTGGTTATAAAACACTTTGCCCAAACTCTCTATGCAGAGGTTAGACTTTAGAATTACTGTAAAATTTATCTTTTCGGAAAGGATTGCGAACAGCAATTGAAAACCGTAAAAACCAGTTTCCAAAATTGAGATAACTGGTCACCGGTTATCGACACCGGTTTTGCATTCCCTATCAATCACTGGCTTCTGCCCTGATTTGGGCACATTCATAAGCTGGATACCAAAAAAGATCTTCCAAGAATGGTCCCATCAAACAGATTCTTGAGCGAGTGATATAACGGCATGGATAGGGTCGCTCATTTAGCCAGGGATTACAATATGAAGACCACGCAACATTTTACAAAGTGTGATGATGTTTATGAACGATTTTCCTTCCATTTAAGAATTCTCCCAAAATTTTAAAGAATTTCTCTAAAGATATTTAAAGTACTTTTCGAAATGTTCGAAGTCCTTCAACGCATCACCTCACGAAAACCATTTTCCCTTATCGCTTAACGTTGTTCAACGTGTTAAAGGAACTGCACTGCTTTAAACAAACGTCAAAGGAACAAAAGGAAGTTATACCAAAAATTAACTTAATCCGCCATTTTATAATTCCGTTGATTGCCGAGTCGATAGTCTCTCTGCAGTCATCAAAGTATTTTCGTCTTGTTTGTCAACGAAAGGCTAAGAAACCTTGACATGCCTCTGGAAACGGTGCACCTACCCAAACTGGATGCTACATTGTATGGAGTGGTTGTACAAAGTGGATATGGTCGCATAGACCACACGTCTTCTTACAAAGGGCTATGTACTTTTGGAGTTTCTAATTCTACAGTCATTATTGGCCACTGTCGGGAATTAATGCGAACCGTTCTCATCAATTCACCAAACTACATATGCGTGAAATCGACACTCACGCCCATATTAGATTGGATGGTAGCGAAAAATGAAGACAAATACAGCGAGTCCAACTCTATAGAAGTTGTTATTATACGAGGATATTCGTTTAGACATCCTATCTTTGCTGAACATTTAGAACATGAGGAATTTATGAATGATGTAAACGAATTCTTTAAAAATGCTTATTTAGGTCATACGAAGAATATTGATGACAAGGACCCTTTGGAAGCTAAGACAAATGGTTCAGTTGCAGTTGACAAAGACACTGGAACGATTAGGCGTCCCTTGTTTAAGTTCCAAGCGAATGATTTAGGCGGCTATTCTAAATCACAACAGTTTCGTGAAGTTTTTGCAAATGACTTGTTCCCTTTATTTTATCCAGGATGTCGAACAGTTATCAAGAATCGTCACCTGCAATTCGATAACGATCGATACACTCTTCACAGTAAGATCACCGACCATTGTCGCCTAGTTCTTCGTGCCAAGTACTCTCTGAACCAATCTGACGAAGAGATAAAGGAATTGCTAATCAACTTTAACATTCACATTTCCGACGATGTATTTGATCAACTAAAAAGGTCACTCGAATTGCGTGATGGAGGTCTACCGTGCGAATGCTGTCCCATTCCAGGAAAATTAAGATGCTCTGGGTGCAAAGGAGCTTGGTACTGTGATACTAATCATCAGCGGGACGACTGGAATGACCATAAGAATTTCTGCAAATTACATAAATTACAGTCTATGTAAAAGTGATAACAACAATTTGTAAATGTGACTTTGACGATCGGGGAAAAAATAAAAAAAATTCTTCAGACATTTTTTGGTTGTTTTCATGAAAGTAAATATTTAAGGGGATTGTTGTTTAGACCCGTACGAAGAAGGGTCTATTGGGTTTACCACGACGTTTGTAACCAGTCGAACATTGTGCGAATAGCCATATGATGACTTTTCCTTTTACAAAATGTCACTAAAACCTGGGTGTATAACGAAGCTAAGGACTTTAACCTTTTACGAAACGTTGCGAAAACCCGGTGGCTAACAAAGCCAGGATTTTGCGCTTTAATGAAATGCAACAAAAACCTGGGCAGCTACCAAAACTAGAGAGCTTTTTCCTTTTGCAAAATGTCACAAAAACCTATGTGGCTAACAAGACTAGGGAGCTTTTCCTTTTAGGAAATGTCTCAAAACTATGTAGCTGACAAAACTAGGGAATTTGCGCTTTAATGAAACGCCACAAAAACCTAGGTGGCTAACAAAACAAGGAAGCTTTTCCTTATGCAAAATGTCACAAAAACTAGGTGGCTGACGACGACGGACGCTTAGGAATTTTTCCTTTTACTAAATGTCACGAAGACTGGGTGAGTAACGAAACACATTCCATTTTGACTTAGTTGATTTAACTACTACTGACAGAATAATACGAGGTTGAATAGCCATAGTACTATAAAGAGACTATTCGCACTGCGCTGAGACTATTCTCTCTGCGTGCAAGTTGCATTTACTTTTATTGTCTGTGTAAGATTGTGCAAATAGCTCTCACATGACTCATCCAACAATGTGCGAATAGTCCTTTTATGGCTATTTGCACAATGTGTTTTTGATTTTGAATCCTTGGACCTAGCTAGGGCACTAAAAACGAGTCTCTGCTAGGGCCCTACATTTTTTTGTACATAACTCGAGTATAAATCTCTTCCGATTTTCAAAAATGTCCCGCATTTTATGGAAGAAAGTTTTTTGATAAGATGCCCTTGGCCTTAGCGAGGACCCTGAAACTAGGCCCAACGTGTTTGTTTACATAAATCGAGCAAATCCTAACTGATTTTGTTGATTCTTTTTCTATTTGAGAGGTAATCGTGTACTGAATTATATTCATAAACAAATTTGGGCCTGTGGTTGGGGCTCAAGTGGGCCTCTGGTCGGTCCTAAGGTAGGCCCTAACCAAAAAAAACATTTTGTTATCATATTACAGAGCAGATTGAGGGGAACATTTTTGTCTATGGAAGTATGTGTCAGAGGCATTTTCTTATGGCCCTAGGTCGGTCCTAAAGTCTGCCTCTAACAAAAAAATTGTTTTTTGCTATGTTGTAGAGAAAATTGAGGCGAACATTTTTGTCTATTTGGAGATCAGTTTTGTGCTTTACACCGTTTCTTCCCACGGCTTTTTCAATATTGCCCCATCGGCAATTTCCAATACAACTTAATATTGACGTAACTTCAAACACTTAAGAGTTAAGGCAATATTTGCTTAAATACGTTCGATTCTTTTCGTAACTTCAACTCTGTTTGCGGACTGAGCCACACTTTACATTTTAAGATGTTTTTGTATGCGATATCAGTCTTTTTGGACGTTTTCAGTTGTTGTAACTAAAATTCTTCTGCAGAATTTTCTATTTTTTTAAAAACTTTTTCTTCAAAAAATTTTTCTTTGAAAAAAAATTTTCTTTCAAAAAAAATTTTTCTCAAAAAAAAAAATCTTGAAAAAAATTTCTTCGACTACCTTAGGAACACTTCGTGTCACCTACGGCTACTTTTGGAACACTTCACCTTCGTCACCTTCTTTCGCCTTCGGAACACTTCGTGTCACCTTCGGCTGTCTTTGGAACACTTCGTGCCACCTTCGGCTGCCTTTGGAACACTTCATGTCACCTTTGGCTGCCTTTGGAACACTTCGTGTCACATTTGGCTGCCTACGGACACTTCGTGTCACCTTCGCCTGCGTTGGGAATACCAATTCTACTCACTGATCTATACAACTTTGCGAAAGAAACCAACTGAAAAGGTATTCTAATTCAGAAGATGACAAAAAATCGAAGATGGCGTCACTTTGACGGTTGGCAGCCAATTTTTTAAGATCCCATAAAATTCTTCGGACCAAACTCTATAACTTTCTCGAACAAACCAACTCTCTAGCTATTGTCAACACCGGAGCTAAAATTCGAAAACTCCGAGCATTACCTGAAAAACCCACAAAGTTGACAACTTTTCCACATGCCACGACTTTTCAAGAGTTTTCCCGGAAAAGCCGCCAATGAAATTTTTCATTTGGGGCCGAGACTGGCGTTCCCTGAAAATATCAGGAAGATCGGCTGTCTCGTTCTCGAGATCGAAAATCATTAATAGGTAGATACATAGACACATAAATAGGTTGAAACCTACAGATCAGAAAAAAGTTTATACAATAATGAGAACAATAGAAAAATCGACGGCACATAAAAAAATGTAATTTTCAAACCTCGATATCTCAGCCAATTTTCAACCGATTTTGATGAATCTGTGCTAGTTGGAAAACTGCTGCAAAAGTTCGCGTGTGTATTTCGCTGCTTGTGCTAAAGGTTTTTGTATGGTGTTTTTTGAGTTTGTGGGCTTCTTTTTTTTGGGGCATGGGGACTGCGTCACGCCCTCCGCTACCGCTGCGAGAATGATATACTTGATCCAAAAAGAATCTTAGACGAAAGAAAATTGTGTTTACTTATCTAAATTGACTTTGACAGTTGAAATAGGCCGGATTTTGCTAATTTCTTATCTTATCGTCTACTAGAACATTTTCACGGAGAAAAATTGTAACCAACAGAGGTCTGCATTTCAAGCTGAGCAGCCTGGTGCAAAAAAAGTTTCTATGACAATGCTGTGAAGTGGAAAACGAGTACATTACTATGCACTCGGTTCCAACTCGGCATCAGGCTGCCTGCTTGAGAAGTTTAAGAACGCAGCCTGGCGCCGAAAATCTGTTAATATCATCGAAACCACAGTTATGAATATTATACCAGTACCGTATCTAGACCGCTTTTCTAGGGGGGCGCGCGTCCCAGATTTTTTTTTGCAATTCAATCAACTATCAATGTATATTATAGCGTTCTAAAAAGTGTGTAAGATGATAACTGAGTCCGAAGCCGACCTGGAGCCAATAAGTCAAGCGCGGCAGGCAATTTTTTTTAAATTATAGTGTTCAACTGGTATAAGGTTTCCATGCAAAGCGCAACAGGCAAAAATTTTGAACCGCCTGTTATCGTTCTTTAGGTAAATCGAAGAGCCGCTTAATCGCCGCATCGAGAAAAGCGCCGCAGGCAAGAACTTTGGACTGCTTTTCCTCGTATTTTAGGTAATTCGAAAAAATTGCTCAATAGCCTCGTCGGGTAAGGCGCCGCAGGCAAAAATTTTGAACTGCTCTCTATTGTTCAACTCAATAGCGTAGTGGTTAACACGTCTGCTTGCTACTATGAAATTGAGTTGCCAGTGCGTTGGTTCAAAACTCAACCGCGGACAGATTTGTTCCGATTGTTAGATTTGTAAACAAAACAAAGTTGACTTAATCGATTCAAGACAAGTGAAGTTGAATGTAGCGCCATCGTACGGCTTTTCGGTGGAAGGCATTGTTGGGAGGTGCCGGTATTCTACTCCTACTCCTACTCCTACTAGTTTTCGCTCCTAGCACATCTCATAGATGGCACTGGGTTTGTCGCACAGCTTACCACTGGCACACTAAAAAAATTTCTGGTGATGAAAAGATCTCAAAAACGAGTCATAATAATTAGCGAAACTAGTAAATAATGATCTAGCCCCTAATCCTTCATGGGTTGTAGAGGCAGATTATTATCATTATTATTTTATTGTTCCTTAGGTAAATCGAAGAACGACTTAATTGTCGCAGGCGAAAGTTTTTGGTTGAAGGATTTCTTATAAGTAAGAATTTCAATAATTGATAGATTTGGTATTAGTTTAACGCCGTAGACGAAAATATTTAGGCTCTTAACTAGTTTTGTTTACTAAATCAAGGTGTTCGAAATTTTGAAAATTTGGATCCGTTTTTCTTTTTTCAGCCATAGTTCCTTTTCTGGAACGGGCCCGAAGGATTTACTTTCGTTCCTCTACTTTAATCAGGTGTGCCTAAAAGGTAGTTTCAAAAGGAATGTTGAGATTGAAGATGGGCAAAATCGGTCAAGAAAACGTTTTTGCTTATATCTCCGACGAACGGGAATTGCTTTTCAAGGTTTGGAATGAAAGATATCGATCTCAAAAAACTAACTAAAAAAAGTTGATGAAAATTGATTCACTGGTTCAGATAGTAGGGTCCACAGAGCGCGCCAAAATCTTTCTCATGAATTTCATTAACCATAAAGAAATTCTGCTGTGAATCAGAGGTATAGTCGAAGGCTTAACAGTACTCAAGAAAAAAGTAAAAAAGCGTCCTCTCATTACGGGCAGATTTTCTTCCGAACATTTATATATATGAGAAAGGAAGGAACAAGCCTCAGGGGGGGGGAGAAAATCTGAGAGGGGCCCAGCCCCCCCCCCTATATACGGCGCTGATTATACGTCACGTCAATTTCAACGCGGTACCAGGCTGCCTACTCAACATATTCTACTGTCAACTTAGAGGGCAGTAGCCTGGTGACAAATCGAAGTTTATATGACGCTACAGCCGTTACAGATTTTCGGCACCGGACTGCCTTCTGGAAGTCTGAATTTTCAAGTACGCAGTCTGTGGTGCCGAGTCGGAACCAAGTGCTCATTGATGTACTCGTTTCATCATCCGACACTGTCGAAGGAATTTTTTGGCAGCGGGCTGCCTTCCGGTATCGACCTTAATGTCGTTGGTTTGAACATTTCAACTTTACCTTTTGCTTTGTGTGTTTCTGTACTCACCACTCTCAAATTAAATACCATTTTATACCACATTATATTCACCACTCCTGAATTTTCTTGTGATAACACAACTCATAACTTTTCTTTGGATTGCAGCAATAACAAATCTTTTCTAAGGATGTTACAACTAATCACAACAAAAACCTCCTTAAAGGTAAAGTTTGACGCAGTCCGTAAGCCCGCTTTCAAAATAAATGATATCGATTGAGGTGACGCTATCGCTGATAATACGCAAAAGTTTGTTTGAATGGAATCTTGTGTTCGAAGTTTTATTTTCTGAAAAAATTAGAGAACTTTTTTTTAAAACAAAATTACGTTGTGTTAAAAAAATTGCGTCACAATAATATCGGAATAATAGCGGAATAATTTTTCAACACTTTCAGTTCTTACACGCAAAAATTTAATTTACCCTAAATCTACGCAATAAGAAATAAAAGTTAAATTTAAAAGTTTAATTAAAACTGAACATGAAAAATTATTTCGTCGTTGGGTCCGGCATTTGCGACGCAATTTTTTTAACACAACGTAATTTTGTTTTTTAAAACTGTAATTCTTTCAGAATATAAAACTTTAAACACAAGATTCTACTCAACCAAATTTTTGCGTATTATCAGCGATAGCGTCACCTCAGGCGATATCATTTATTTTGGAAGTGGACTTACGGATTGCGTCACACCTTACCTTTAAAGTGGTTTTTGTTGTGATATCATTAGTTTTGGAAGTAGTGACGAAATTTGGCGTTACGGCACTTCACACAGCTGCCATAGCTAGCGGTGCGGCGCGGCGGCTACCCCAACTTTCGTGATAAGATAAAATCAATTAGTAGCAATCCATTTTGGAAGAAAAAGGAAACCAATTTTGGAGAAAAAAATTTTCGCCGAAAAAAATTTCCGGCGAAAAAAAATTTCTGCCGAAAAAGAATTTCCGACGAAAAAAAAATTTCTGGCGAAAAAAAATTACCGGCGAAAAAAATTATTTGCGAAAAAAAATTTCAGGTCTCAGGCTAAAAATTCCTTTCACCAATCTCTATAACTTTCCCGAAGAAACTGACTTTGTAACTATTCTAATTCAGAACATAGCAAAAAATCCAAGATGGCGTCACTTTGACAGCTGGCAGCCATTTTCTTAGGATCCCAAAAAAGTCTCCTCACCAATCTCTATAACTTTCAGACACTTTATGAAGATCGAAAAAATTTGACTGACGAAACTCGATAACCCAGATAACAATTGACCCCACGAAATGTACATAAAGTGCCATCGGAAAATGTGCTGATCCCATTTAATGTGCTCCAGTTCCAAGACATTTAATGTATATTAAAAAGCGCCCTTACCGTTACATCTTTTCTTTGGAACGTGAAGTGCATTTAATGTGCATTAAATGTGAATTACATGTACATCTAATGTACATTTAAAACACTTTGAATACACAACTAATGTACCTTTAATGTACTTTTTAGTATGAATTACTAGCACATTTCATGTCATTATGTCGTCGTTCTCGTGACAAACTGACGTATCTCCTTACACTGATTTTCTCGTTAACCTATAACTTTCCTTACAGCCTACTAAGTTTGATCAAATTTATACAGCATAAAGTTTGGACTTTCAAGAATCGATTCCTGAAATTTGACTGATATCGGTCTGGTGGAAGCGAAGCTATAAGCAAAATTCCATAGGTTTGCATCGAGATACGTCAGTTTGTCACGAGAACGACGATGTGTACATTTATGTAAGAAAAGAAAGGAAAATTTAATTTAGTTTTCCGACTTTTCTATTTCGGTTTTTCTTATTCTGATGATCGCTACGTCCTCCATCTAAATTTTTTTATGCCAAGCTCTCACTTTTTTTATTAGAAAAATTTCTGCCATTTACGGGGCTTGAACCGAAGACGCTCGGGATTATGAGTCGACTGCATTACCAATTGTGCCACCGGATACTTATGTGTTGGCGTGTTAAATTTGTGTAAAGTGTTAAATTATAGAAAGTACATTAAATGTACTTTTTTCGTATTGCGAGAAAAAGCTTTGGAAGATACGCTAGTAAATGAAAATTAAACAAACTCCACAGAGTGTTATTTAAATTTATTTGATCGAACACACTGTAGCGGTTGTACATTTACAAAAAGGTTTTATATCCCTGCACACGTTGATGCTGCATTCAAATGATTGTATCATCTTCATTGTTTAATTGTTATTTGAAATTGATTTCATGCGAAACAATAAAAAATCTATTCCCCGTTAGCTTTTTTCTTTGAACACATTTTTCTTTTTTTTCTTTTAAAATTCGATACTTTTTTTTTAATGTTACCCAACCAAAAGCAGACGTGATATCCATTCACGGACTAAAAATATAAGCACATAATCCAAAAATGTACTTGTAATCTAGTGCAATAACTTCGAGCTTTAATGGCACAAAAAATGAGCCTTTTATTTATATCGAAAATGTACTACATAACAACCACATTTTTGGTACATTAAATGTGATAGGAATAGTGTACACCTTACCACGCACGTAAAATGTGCGAAAAATGTATTTGTGATCTAGTACAATAATTTCGAATTTTAATAGCACAAAAAATGTGCCTTTTTTTTACATCGAAAAATGTACCACATCACAAGCACATTTTTGATGCATTCAATGTGATAGGAATAGTGTACACCTTATCACGCACATAAAATGTGCGACAAATGTACTTGTGATCTAGTGCAACAATTTCGAGTTTTAATAGCACAAAAAATGTGCCTTTTATTTACATCGAAAAATGTACCACATCACAAGCACATTTTTGGTGCATTCAATGTGATAGGAATAGTGTACACCTTATTACGCACATAAAATGTGCGAAAAATGTACTTGTGATCCAATGCAATAATTTCGAGTTTAAATAGCACACAAATGTGCTTTTTATGTACATCGAAATATGTACCACTTTATAGGAACATTTTTTGTACATTTTATGTACATATTCTCAACAACATTGAATTTCGCACATTCAATGTACATTCAGTGGGCAACCACATTAAAAGCTGTGATCTGTGTTATCTGGGTAACTTTGTAGAAGACACCAACTCTCTAAGTATTATCATTCCCGTGCTAAAATTCGAAAATCCAAAGAAGCATAATTTATTGCTTGGGAAAATTCATGATGGCGCCGGTTTGACTGCTGGCAGCCATTTTCTTAAGATCACCAAAAATTCTCTTGGCCAAACTCTATAACTTTCCCGAAGAAACCAACTCTCTAGCTATTGTCACTCCGGAGCTAAAATTTCGAAAACTCCGAGCATTAACCAAAAAACCCTCAAAATTGACCACTTTTTCACATGCCACGGCTTTTCCAGAATTTTCCCGGAAAAGCGGCCTATGAAATTTTTCATTTGAAGCCGAAACTGACGTTCCCTGAAACTCACTTATCATTTTCGGTGTGAAAATGTGCGAAAAATCATACGCCTAATGTTTGGACTCAACGTAATTATTTAATTGAAAAAAGAAATGACAAACAAATTCAGAAATGTGAGAAATTAAACAACTAAAATATTTTATAGTAAAATTTTTCGACAAATGAAAATGTGCAAATTATTTACAATTGATAAGAAAAATCATTCGTTCACTAAATTCAAAAAGCAAACAACAAACAACAAACAAATAAATAACGAATTTCAAAATTTCTCTTTTCACACGTTAAACTATTCAGATTTTTTGGTTTCGATATTTGTACTTAAACAATCAGCCGGTTCGGCAACACACCCAGTGTCAGTGAAATGTTGATTAGATTGTGGCGGTGGTTTGTAGCCGAATAATGATCCTAATCTGTTCGGGAATAAAATGAAACAAGTAAAAAATCATTTCCTTGGAAACAAATATATTTTATTTTTTTTTAGTTAAATTTGTGTGCATTGGAAAGAATTGGTAAGGAGTGCAGACAAGCGAACACTTAAATGATCAAAATTTGAAATGTTTATTAAAGATAAGATGAAGACTTTCATAATATTTGAACTTTTATTTATTATTTGTTGAGTAAATATAAAAATAAATATAATTTTCGCACTTAATTTAACGGAAATCTCTTAACTCAGCGACATAATGTGTTGTAACAGTTAGTTATTGTTCTTGAAGAGGTTATTCTACAGCGAATACAAATATTAAAATTCCAACAACTCCTACAGCGCAGTCTTATTATGTTTTTAACGCTTCTATTGCTTTTTAATTTTTCAAATAAATAATTTATTATCTAAAAAATCTTAAATTATTAAAAATGCGTAAAGACTTCTGAGTATATGATGACAAATGGCCTTAAAATTAGTTTCAGGACAAGTGTCGAAACGAGGACACCGGCGTATCGAAATAGTATATTTCAACATATCCCAATACACACGAGATGTGTACGTACACGCGGGCGAAGCTCAAACGAAAAGTACACATGGAGTGTGTATTGGGGTATTTTGAAAGAAATTTTTCTGTAATAGTGAGAGTGTGTTGGTGCACATACCGCGAAAAGCAACTTTTCGTCCCAAGTAATGGGAAAATATTTTCCGTCACAACCAATACACTCTCACAAATACATAAAAAGAGTTTTTAATGTTTCTATGTTAACAAGAATGCCACTTTCCTGAATGATGTGATTATGGTGAAAGCTTTTCGTTGTTGAGACTAAATTAGCCGACCATTCAAAACCTAACCCTATTCTAAATATTCAAACAATGCAAGCAACTCGCGGGTATATACCGTGTCTGCAGGCGATTTTTTGTGCGTAGAACTCACCAAAGTCAGTCAGAGTTTCTTCTATTACAACCACAAATGAGGTTTTCCCTTTTTCACTTGATAATCCACTTTGGATCATCTTTTCTACTTTCTACATAAATTCAGTTTGTGATAGAGAAATACGTAGTCAGTGACAATGAGCTTTCAGAAATAATATTTTTTTTACATTTTTTTTAAGTTTTGTAATTTACTTTAACTAAAAAAAACTTGCGGGAGGCATTCGAAATTTTCCATTGGGCCGGGCTGGCGAAAAAATTAGTTTCGGTAGCACATCTTTAGTCATCACAAGTTTCGTTGACAAAGAATTTCTCTCTTTTGTATGGGATTTTTTAAGATTTGGACGAGGATTTTTACTTTTTTATATGTGATTTTCCAGACAGGTTGACAAAGTATTTTCCACGTTTATCTGTCCCTCGTCTTTAGTTCTTAAACAATTAGGTAGGTCATCAAATTCCTTTCTTATCCTGTGCAATGATGTCTCCCAAATATTGAGAATTTCCAAAAAATGTGAAAACAAAGGATTTCCCTAAATTTCCCTATGGTACTTTTTTGCAGGATTCTAACATAGTTTCAGTGTTTCAGAGAAATTTCTCAAGCAAGCGATTTCCCTTTATATACAGGATTTTGGTAACCACAATTGATTCCCTCAAATTTCTTTGAATATCCCTAAATTTTCCTAAAAGATTTTTCTCGTACAAAAATTTTTGTATGAATTTTCCATCGTGTGCGATTACAGGTTTTTCACTTTCTACAGCTAAAACAAGAATGTTTCTTCCTTATTAGGTTGAGATATCTACCCTAACTTTCACCCTTACTGACCGTCTATCCGTCCCTATGTCCATCCGTCCCTCGTAGTACTCATGTCCATGGTTTGTTTTTTGTAGTGACGATCTTGAGAAAGACGTGCAGAAAGAGTGATCCCATGAAATATCTATCACGACCTCCAGATGACTTTACACAAACTCGCGGACAGATTGAACATTCACATTTGGTATGATTCCACCCTCAATTCGCCGACAGTCTCACAAATTGCACCGATTAAAACTAATACAAACACAGAATCTGTCTATTTTTGTAAAACCGATTTACCGAATTTCCTGAAAATTTTCCGCATTTACTGAAAATTTCCCAAATTTCCTGAAAATTTTCCGTACTTTTTGAAATGTTCCCGAAATTCTTAAAAATTACTTAAACTTCGTGAAATTTCCCGCATTCCTGAAAATTTTCCAAAGTTTCTGAAAATTTTCCGAATTTATTGAAAATTTTCCGAATTTACTGAAAATTTCCCGAATTTCTTGAAAATGTTTAGAATTTCCTGAAATTCTCCCGAATTTACTGAAAAGGATGATTGCCCCTACGCTTCTACAAGTGGCACCTTCTAAATATTGAGAAAATTGGTGCTGACCATGATGTCCTCAATATTTTAGGAACGTTTTCAGCCGAAACGAATTTTGATATTTTTTCATGTATTTTTTTCATATCAAACACTTACGGACCGTCCTCCTTTCCCGAATTTCCTGAAAATTTCCAGAATTTACTAAAAATTTCCAGAATTTCCTAAAAATTTCCCGAATTTACTAAACATTTCCAGAATTTCCTAAAAATTTCCAGAATTTACTGAAAATTTCTCGAATTTCCTGAAAATTTCCCGAATTAACTGAAAATTTCCTAATTTATTGAAAATTTCTGGAATTCACTGAAAATTTCCCAAATTTACTGAAAATTTCCTGAACTTCTTGAAATTTTCTAGAATTTATTAAAAATTATTTGAACTTCCTAAAAATTTTCCTTACTTCTTGAAAGTTTCTCGAATTTCTTAAAATTCCTGAAAATTTCCCAAGTTTACTGAAAATTTCCAGAACTTCATGTAAATTTTCCTAATTTTTTAATAGGAATTTATTGTCAATTTTCCTAATTTACTGAAAATTTCCGAATTTCTTGAAAATTTCCCGAATTTCTTAAAGTTTACTTGAACTTCCTGAAAATTTAGTGAAATTCCTGAAAATTTTTAGAATTTACTGAAAATTTCGCGAATTTACTGAAAAGAATGATTGCCCCTAAGCTTCTACAAGTGCCACCCTATAAATCTTGAGAAAATTGGTGCCGACCGGCTCTTCATGATGTCCTCAACATTTTAGGAACGTTTCAGCCGAAACTAATTTTGATATTTTTTCATGTATTTTGTTTATATAAAACGTCTATGGACCGGCCGCCTTTCTCGAATTTCATAAAAAATTTCCCGAATTTCGTAAAAATTTCTCGAATTTACTGAAAATTTCTCGAATTTAATGAAAGTTTCCCGAATTTACTGAAAATTTATCGAATTTACTGAAAATTTCTCGAATTTACTGAGAATTTCCCGAATTTACTGAAAATTTACCGAACTTTTCCCGAATTCTTGAAAACTACTTGATGTTTTTGTAAATTTATCGAATTTCCTGAAAATTTTCCGAATTTACTGAAAATTTCCAGAACTTCTTGAAAATTTCCTGAATTATTTGAACTTACTGAAAGTTTACTGAAAATTTCCCGAATTTCCTGAAAATTTACCGAATTTATTGAAAATTTATCGAATTTACTGAAAATTTCCTGAACTTCTTGAAATTTTCCCGAGTTTCTTAAAAATTACTTGAACTTACTGGATGATTGCCCCTAAGCTTCTACAAGTGGCACCCTCTAAATCTTGAGAAAATTGGTGCCGACCGGCTTTCCATGATGTCATCAACATTTTACGAACGTTTCAGCCGAAACTAATTTTGTTTTCGAAAGCTCGGAACAATAAAATAATTTTAAAACTACTAACCACGTAATCCAATTATTACAATGAATAACTAATTTTGATATTTTTTCATGTATTTTTTTCATATAAAACGCTCACGGACCGTCCTCCTTCCGCGAATTTCCTGAAGATTTCCAGAAGTTACTAAAAATTTCCAGAATACCCTAAAAATTTCCCAAATTTACTGAAAATTTTACCGAACTTTTTGAAAATTTCTCGGATTCTTGAAAATTACAGGGACAGAAAAGTGAAAACCGACAAGTTTCTGATTTGTCATACGAATTTACCATGCAAATCAGAAACTTGTCGGTTTTCACTTTTCCGTTCCTGTACTTGAACGTACTACTATCGAGTTTTGTGAAAATTTCTCGAATTTCTTGAAAATTTCCCGAATTTACTGAAAATTTCCAAAACTTCTTGAAAATTTACTGAATTACTTGAATTTCCTGAAAATTTCCCGAATTTCCTGAAATTTTTTAGAATTTCCCGAAAATTTCCCGAATTCACTGGAAATTTACTGTACTTCTCGAAAATTTCCCGAATTTCCTAAAAACTACTTGAACTTCCTGAAAATTTTCCCAATTTCCTCAAAATTCCTAGAATTTCCTGCAAATTTCCCGAATACCCTGAAAATTTACTAATATTTTTCCTGAATTTCTATAATTTTTTCTTTCAAATTTTAAGTAATACTGAAAATTTTGAGGAAATTCGTAAAATCAGTTTCCCAAAAATAAGACTACATGATACAAAGAAAAAACTAGCAAAAAAATGGCGTGAATATCGAAAAAAATTGAAAACACTCTAAGATCGTGATTCACACAAATTCACACAATGAACACTTTAATATATAAAATGAATTACGATAAACAAAATGGCTCCTAACTTACACGCCATGAATAAATTTTAATTATTACCGCAAAAAACGAACGGTCGGCACACCTAATTACACTTTCATTAAGTTCTACTAGCGTGAATTGGTCAAAATATCGCATTGGCTGAAGCTCAATTAATGAAGGACATGTAACTAATGCATAGTAGATAATTTTCAACTAACCGAGCACATAATTCTCGACGAACGGTCGCTGTGAATTTGTTCACCAAACACAGTGTTGTCGCGGCGCCAAAACACAAATTATAACCCAGAACGAATTTAAAATTTCCGAGCCATTCGATTGCGCCATAATCGCCTAGTAAATCGAAATTGGTGATTCCTAAAATGAGTGCGTTTGAAGTTAACTTATGAAGTAGAACTGATCAAAAATCATGGTCTTACCAACAATTCGCGAGAGAAGCGGCTGTGCAGAACTCAAAATTAACAGTAGGGCGCAGTTGATGATGAGTAGTGACAGGGAAGTCTGTTTAATTCTTGGCCGTACATATCGCATCCCTGTTATTGTGTACAGACCGACGGTAGACGTTACTGCTAAATAAAATATTATGCAAACTTCCAACGCCGCTCCGATTGGCCCCAATTTCGACAGGGAAGTTATTCCAAGCGTGAATTGCTATAAGGGAAGTCGTTATGACGAGATTTTTCCTTTTGCTTTGTTTGTAGACTTACTCTTGTGCTCAAGGGCAATGCCTTGATTCCAATTAACAATTCCAGTGTATTTTGTACGACAATCAGAATCGTTATTCCGGTTAAAAATAACAGTAACAACATTGCAATCGGATAAACGAAATTGCGTTGAAATGCCGTTGAGGTACGTTGTTTGTCTAAGGGATAAAATGAAACTGTCAGTGAAACAAGAGATTTTTGTTTTCAAAACCATTGTCCGCACCTAATTCCTTTCTTTCAGACTCCAATTCTCTCAGTCTTTCTTGTAAATTACTAACGTCCACGGAATTACCATTTTCGGATTTTCGTTTATACAAATCGTCCAGATTAGATGTATAAAGCTTAGCTGAATCACTAGATGTATAAAACTTGGCTGAATCATACAATGATCCATGACTATGGTCTGTCAGCAATAGAGAAACAAATTTAAATCAAATTGAAAGGTTTTTTTTTGAATAAAATTTCTTACCCGTGGCACAATTATACGAATTTTCTATTTTTCTACGAATAAAAGCCTCCTCTAGGTTGAATGTTTGGAATTCTTCGTCCACGTCGCGAAGTAAATGCGGCTTCACCAATACCTGCCCAACAACACCAAACAGTTTTACGAAACCGAACGGCGTACAAACTGTAAATTAGATGAAAAAATAAAGTTTTACAACTTTTAGAATCAGTCCCACGATGTTGTAGAATCACTAACAAGCAATGGGGAATGAGAGGGGAGTGTTCTACACGAAAATATTGATAGATCGATTCAAACATCTGCCGTACAAAGCATAAAAACCTTGGAAGGTAGATTTTGAGAGAGAAAATGTATGAAAATCTCTCATCTCATTACGTCACCAAGGTTTTTATGCTTTGAACGGCAGAATGGCAGACATCGGTTTTCATCAGGCAATACTCCCCACAATCTGTGGTGCTATCTATTGATTGACCAAATAGCTGAATATGATTTCAACTTAAAACTAGCTTCGGCAGTCGGTGGTGACATCATTATTCAGCATAGCTGAATACGGGTCAACATACGAGTGCGTGGAATCTCGCCCACAGTATATTTTCAATATCTAGAAGAGCATCTCCCACAGTTAGAAAGTGTTGTGCGAGTTTTTGGACCGGGTATGCGAGTTTTTGGACCGGGTGTGCGAGTTTGTGGAAATGGTATGCCAGTGTGTTGGATTTTTTTGTATATTTTTTTCTATAGTAAAGCCTCAAACAGTAAAGACGTGTTTCCATTTAACCGAAAAGTTTATAGATTATGGGCCCTGACACAAGAGGATTAAATAGAATCTGAAGAGAATCAACTTAGCAGGAAGCTATTTCGCAACATTCGAAAATAGTCGATTTGGCAGCGGGCCACTTCGCAACAGAAAACGAGAGTCGATTTAGTAGGGAGCTATTTCGCAACGAAATTAAAAACTTTTGCCCCTAGCGATATAATATACTATTTATTGATTGAATCTGGGCACTGTCGACCCAAGGGCCGCCAAGCTAGAGCCGTTTAAGTGGTTGTTGGTCTTTTGTACATAACTCAAGTAAATCTTTTCCGATTTTCATACTTTTTTTTTGTTTGAAAGATCTGGGCATGGCCGACAATTTATGGAAGAAACTTTTTTGGATTTGAGTCCTTGGACTTAGCTAGGGCACTAGAAACGACTCTCTGCTAGGGCCATACGTGTTTTTTTCCAATTTTTATCGAAACGTCAAGGACTGTCTCCCGTTTTATGGAAGAAAATTTTTTGATTAGAAACCCTTGGACTAAGTCAGGGCCCTAAAAATGAGTTTCTACTAAGGCCCAACGTGTTTGTGTACATAAATCGTGCAAATCCTAACCGATTTTGTTGATTCTTTTTCTATTTAGGGGTAATCGAGTACCGAATTATATTCAAAATAATATTCAAATATTCTGCCTTAGACAAAAATAGTCATTTACATAAAAAGTTGAAAAGTCGAGTTTTCGTGTGAATTTTGTTGATCCGAGGCCAAGCCGAGGTCAACAGTCACACGAAAACGTGACTTTTCATTTTTATCCCGAGTTTTGTAATGAGTTTTACATGCTTTTGCAAGCCATTTTCGACCCTAGGGAAAACAAGAGTATGTAAAATTATTTTTCACTATGTTGTAGAGAAAATGGAGGGAAATCTTTTTGTCTATGTAAGTATTTGTTCGAAGCCTCTACTGAGGACCCTAGGTCGGTCCTAAGGTCGGCCCCAGACAAAAAAATGGTCTTTTGTTATGTTGTAGAAAAAATTGAGATGAAAATTTTCTTACTTTCGGAAGGCTTTTTTTACACCGTTTATTCGGACGGGTTTTTCAATATTGCCCTCTCCGCAATTTCCAATACAATTTAATGTGGACGTAATTTAATACACTTACGAGTTAAGGCAATATTTACTTAGATACGTTCGATTCTTTTTGCAACGTCTGTTCTGTTCGCCACATCTATTCTGATACGTACGAGTCCCTGCATATGTTTTGGAATACATTAAATATAAACAGAATCCGAAGGAGGCATGGAATTCGTTAAGCAACAGTTTGTGCAGCAGCAGTGAGTTTGTGGAACTGGTGTGCGAGTTTGTGGAATTTGTGTGCGAGTCTGTGGAACTGGTGTGCGAGTTTATAGAATTGGTGTGAGTTATAGAAATAGTCTGCAAGTTTATAGAACTGTAGTGCGAGTTTGTGGAACTTGTGTGCGAGTTTGTGGAACTTGTGTGCGAGTTTGTGGAATTGGTGTGGGAGTTTGTGGAACTGGTGTGTGAGTTTGTGGAACTAGTGTGCGAGTTTGTGGGACTGTTGTGCGAGTTTGTGGAACTGGTGTGTGAGTTTGTGGAACTGGTGTGCGAGTTTATAGAATTGGTGTGAGTTATAGAAATAGTCTGCAAGTTTATAGAACTGGTGTGCGAGTTTGGAACTTGTGTGTGTGTTTGTGGAACTGGTGTGCGAGTTTGTGGAACTGATTTGTGTGAGTTTGTGGAACTGGTATGCGAGTTTGTGGAACTGGTGTGCGAGTTTGTGGAACTAAAGTGACTAAAGGTGTCGACATCCATTTTTTTACGAAAATAAAATTTTCTTTCTTTTCGAATTTAGAGATTGTCAATTCAGTTGTGTTCAGAATCCACCGATAGAGGTCCTTTATTTTTATATGGATCCGTATTCAGCTATGAAAATAAACGAATGCCGTCACCGACAGGCGGCTATTTTTACCTCATGAAAAGTGCTGCAGACCGTACTATCTATTTCCAATTGAGTAAGAAATTAGTTTATGTTCGTCCATATTCAGCTATGAAAGTATTGATGGCGTTACTAAAGAAAAGGGAGTTCAGCAATGCAGATAACATAGACGTCACTACTCGAGACTCGGGGACAGGACACGATCAATGAATTTTATAGGCAGTTCTTAATGAAAATAGATAGCACCAATTATATACACTGACATTTGAAGCAACTTTGTCCTGGACGTTCGTTTCGTAAATGAAAGGCTGATGTGGGTCTCTGTAAAGTTAACGGGGGGAATTTATCGCCTGGTTAGCGTATATAGCCCTTGCGAAGGCAGTGATGCTGCTGGCTTGGACATTTTTTACGAACAGTTGGGGGACGTGGTTAGCAAAAAGGGAAATGAATCTCTGATTTTGATGGGGGAGTTTAATGCAAGAATAGGAAACTTTAAAAACAACTCAGGTTATGAAAGGGTAGTGGGTAGATTTGGGGAAGGAACTCTGAATTCAAATGGTAAACGGTTGTTAGATTTTTGTGATTTCAATGGGTTAGCAATAACCAACTCTTTCTATAGGCACAAATGGATTCATCGGTATACGTACGTCAAGGAGGGTTTGGATCACAAATCCATCATTGATTACATGATTATAGAACAGGACAGGAGACAGGTGGTCAGGGACACACGTGTTTTCAGGGGTTTCACTTTTGGTTCTGACCACTACTCTTTGGGTACCCATCTGTCGGTTGGGAAACTCTGTCAGACTAAAAGGAAGAAGGTGGTAAGTCGCAAATTTCGTGTGGGCAAATTTAGGGAAGAGGCAGTAAGGTCTCGTTTTATGGCAAAATTCGCCGAAGGGTTTGAGGGACTTCCAGCTGACTGCGGGGACATTGGGACTGAGTGGGCGAATTTTAAGAAATTTATCTTGGGTGCGGCTGAGGAATGTCTGGGCAGTGTCACTAGCGGGGGTCGAAACAAAAAAACGGGTTGGTGGAACGCCGATATCAGGGATGTTGTATTGGAAAAAAGGAAACTTTACTTGATCTGGTTACAGGACAGGACGGTGGCGAAGTGGGAGGCTTATAAGGCTTGTAGGCAACTGGTTAAGGATCTAGTCAGGGAAGCGAAGGACCGGGAGGGGAAAAAGTTTGTGGAGGATTTGGAAAGGGCAGGTCAAGGGTAAGAAATTTTGGTCGATGATTAAGGACATTAGGCGCGGTAGCGTGAAAGAGGGATGTAGTAGTATTTTAGATAAAGGCGGCGAGTTAATTACAGATAGGGGGGAAGTCTTGAAGACTTGGCG
>CM055404.1:30643678-30682755 GCA_029228625.1 Pseudolycoriella hygida
ACCAAATTGCGCACCAAACGATCTACGAAGAGGGAACCAGACTCAAAATATCTTCTTTGCAAATATCCAGGTAAACAGGGACAACAAATAAGCATGTCAAACAAATGATTATCCGTACATTTAACTCCATTTCCCAACTCGCTCTTGCCGAAATTCTGGCACGTGATGGGCATGAAGACTTTCGGTTTTCCTGTGTACTGTGGAAAGTTTTTGTCGGAAAAAGGAGCCATTACGTCTTGGACTACACAAACTGATTGCTCAGGTATTCCAGATAAGGAAACTTCATTGTTTGCACCGTGGCTGGATATCACTATGAAGAGCGAGTCATAATTTTTTTCGATCAGTTCGTCCTTAAAGTCGCGAATCAGTTTAGCAAATTCCTTAAAAATGTGAAACATTTATTTTGGACTCAGAGATCAGTTTTTCTGAAATGTTACCACTTTGGTCTTAATGTCCACATAGCATTTGTTACCGAAAATTGCGTATCCCATTTCGGTGAATATCCTGAAAAGCTTATTTATGTCTTTCTCAGATCCGAATCTTTGCTTTATTTCTTCTAAAGGAAAGTTAAAGTTATTGATGAGAAGTACTAAGCCAGGTGGCTTCGAGTTGATTCTGTATTTGGGAATCCATTCCTAAAGACAGAAAAAGTTGTTTTGGAGCATCCACACAAATTTATTGCGTACGTACCTCATAACGTTCCGGTGTACTTTCCAACTTTATTTCAAATTCAGGGAAATCAGGAATTGGAAGAAGAACTTTTGGATTAAGTTCTTGATTAACCACTCTGGCATCAGACGATAATTTGAAGGGCAACTCCGTTGCATGTTCTGCACTAGTCGAAGATGACAATGTTCTTACCCTTGGCGTGACTTCGTCAACTGCATCAACAATTATTGCAGGAAGGTAGGCTGAACCTTTCTTCATCTTTAATTTGAAACATAAATATTTATTCTGCGGCATATCTCAACTTGATGTACCTTTTTCCTTTTTAGAGTGATGTTAAAAGAACTGTTTGCGATTAATTCATTCCATGCCGCTACTGCTTCGTTGTCTGTGTTAAATTCGTCTCCTTTTTTCTTAAGCAGTAACTCACACAGTGAATTGAATACAACCGCAGAATTGATTGTTTCATTTGACTCGCCAGATAGTTGTATGTTCTACGAATGAAATGATTACTTTTAGACCCGCACGAAGTACAAAGTATGGTTTCGTAGGTTCAGATGGCGAAATTGCAAAAAAAAGGTCGTTCTGTCATTCCGCCCGTCCGTCCGTTTGGAAACCATATAACTGATCGTCCTAAATAACGTTCGCCTAAGTTCAAAGTAAAGTTGGTGAAGTTGTTCCGGAGATGCTCAGAGCTCAGTTTTCTGCTTTATGAACGACTTATTTCCTAAATGTGACAAAGTAACGGTATTTCAGCACTAGTTAGGAAAATGTTACTCGCATCAGATGCAACAAATGATTGTCAATTCCGACGAAAAACCATATTCTTCGTTCCATTGTTCGACCCGTACGAAGTCACTGTAACATGGGGAAGATCGAGGCCGGAGTTGCGGAATACATTTATCATCATCTAGAGACAACGAATCAGGAAAAAAATGTCCGGCCGTCCTTTCGTCTCCACTTTTTTTTCCAAATGGGTCAAGCAGTTCCGCAGATATTGTCGAAGAAGTGTCGAGGGTTTTACCACTTCTAGAATCGTAAGGGATGAGTCATATCTCTCGAACTGTGAGAGATAGAAATTTGCTTTCAAAGGCGATGTTGTAGAGAATAAAATTTTAGAGAATCGGGGGGGGGGGGGGTGACTCATATCTTTGGAATTATGACAGTTAAAAGGTTTCTTCCAAAAGTAAAGTTGTAGAGAATACATTTAGAGAACACGTGTTTCAGGGTTTAAGGGAAAAATGGCCCAAACATGGGCGCGTGGTAAGAATTTTTTTTTTCGTAGACTGCGGAACCATATATACAGCTAAGTTTTGACTTCCCACCTTGCGACGTTCCCCCCGGAAAATATTTTTCCTGGATTCTACGGAAAATTCTACTGCGAAGTGTCTTTTCACTCATTAAAATCGGTTCGGTGGATCCGAAGATACGACCTTTAGCAAATGCTCATTTCCTATACAAAAAGTGATGTTTCATAGAAGCCAAAGTTACTGCAAACATCCTACGTTAGTTAGTTAGTTCCAGGGCCATTTCTATGAAAATCGACTTTTTTTGCTCGTGCTCGATAACTTTTCTTGAAATTTTGCAGGGACCTTCGGGTGGGCATTCTACGCTATATGACATTTAAAAAAGGGGGGGGGGTACCGGCCTCGTTTGGGCGCCAGGGCTCTTAGAAGCCGTCATATAAAGCCCATATGTATGTGTTTGTGTGTGTAATGTGTATGGTAGCACATTTTGTATGAGTCAAGGTTGGGTGTTCGAGATAGAGGTTTGGTGTCAAAGGAAAAATTGTTGGGTTGGGTGTGTAGTGTATCAGGGTGACCGCCAAAATGGCGGAGAATAGGCGGGGCCTCAACAAAAAAACTTTTTCTATGTTGTAGAGGAAGTTGATGGGATCATCTTCGCTTATGGAAGTAGTAGCCGCCGCGTTTCGCTTTGGCGGCGGCGGAGGCGGCTCAAAAAAAACCTATGATATGTTCTAGAGGAAGTTGAGGGGATCATTTTCGCCCATGGAAGTAGCAGCCGCCGCGCTTCGGTTCGGCGGCGGCGGCTCAAAAAATAACTTTTGATATGTTGCAGAGGCAGTTAAGGGGATCATTTTCACCTCATGGAAGTAGAAGTCGCCGCGCTTCGGTTTGACGGCGGCGGCGGCTTAAAAAAAACTTTTGATATGTTGTAGAGGAAGTTGAGGGGATCTATTTTTTTGCGCCGGAAATTTTTTCTCCAAAATTTGTCTCCTCTTTTCTTTTCTATCACAACAAAAACCCTTTTTAAAAGGAAAGCGTGACGCAAGTCCTCGTCCCTTCTTCCAAAACAACTGATATCAATTTGGGTGACGCTTGCAGCTTCGGAACGCACAAAATTCTGTTGAAATATTTTCACTTTTGATTAAAAAAATGCGTCACAAATGCCAGACCCGCCAATGTAATAACTTTTCTACGCTTTCAGCTTTCGCAAAAATACGCCGTACATCCCATAAAGTCAAATTTTTGCGTTGTGAAAGCTGAAAGACCAGAAAAACTATAACACTGGGGGGTCCGGGAGGGATGACTCATATCTTTAGAATTACGAGCGTTAGAAAGCTGCTTCCAAAGGCAAAGTTGTAGAGAATAAAATTTTAAAGAACACTGATTTCACGGTTAACCCAATCCTGTATTACGACCACTTCTAGAATTGGCCGGAATGATCCAAATCTCTAGAACTATGGCAGTTGGAAAGTTGCCTCCAAAGGCAGACTTGTAGAGAATAAAATTTTGGAGAGCACGTGAGACTTAGCCACTTCTAGAATCGGGAGGGAAGACTCATATCTCCTGAACTATGACAATCAGAAAGCTGCTTGCAAAGACAAAGTTGGTGTGAATTACATTTTAGAGGAAGTAGTTTCAGAATTTTTTGGAGAAATTACGTTGGTTCTGTTCGAGAACGAGGGAAAACTTTGAGCTTTTTGCTCATGTATTTTATTAGGATACGTTCGAGTCATCTACTCTGTTTGCCACATCTATTCTGATATACGTACGGGGCTTATGTTTGAATAAATATTTAACTTTTTTACAATTCATTCGTACTTACGCATATCATAAAGCATATTTTCCTATCACATGCAACGCCACTTTTTCTCCTTCGACGCAGTCTATTGTTGCAGGTTAAGCTTTTACAGTAATACTTTCCATCGGGATCTTTTCTAGGAATCTAGATGACAGGCGTTGTTATAATGTTTCCGCATTAATTCAAAAAATAATTGTAAAATTAATCTCACACTAAAACTGCAAGCTTTACATCCCATATAGCGATTTACCTTCCCGCCGCTAAATGTGATTGACTTGAGTTTCTTAGTTATCATTTGTTTAGTGCGAAGAAGCTGAAGCACTACAGAAGTGTTTAAAAAGAAATCTTTTTATTTCAGCACTGAAGGAATTTATTTCGTTTGTAAATAATTGGACCAGGCCAACAAAGCTATTAAATTTTTGATAAAACTTTCAAAGTTACTTACCCTTTTTGAGATCACAAAATTCTTCTGTCGTATTTGGAGTGTTAGTTAGACTATGCATCGATTTTAATCTGTTTATGAAGCTAGACCATGGCTGGAATGTCAGATCGTAAGTGCAAGTGGAATTGGAATCGAATTTCTTATTTCTCTTTTGACATGAAAAAGTTTCTGGTGGAAACTTGGTCAATTCACCAACCTATTTTTAATGCAATTTCAGTTATGAATTTGTAAAGAAAATCGTCATTTTTACCTTCAGAATGTTTTTGACAATCTCGTAAGTATTCCCGAAAGCCAAAATATCGATTCTCGATTTACCTTGCTTAAATAAATATTTTCCGAATTTCTCACCATTGCTTCGATTACGTTCTTGAGGCGGCTCACGAAGTTTGGCCACAATACCCTTCCTGAATGAAACAAAGAGTTTGAGACTTAGACTTGAGTTAGAAGTCGTTGCCTCTTTTACCTGTTTTGGTCGACTGATTTTAGACAATTTATTTATTTATTGTATATGTGACGATAAGTATCACTTTAACCGCAACGTTCTGAGATGGTAAATGAGAAATTTTTGCATTTATTCTCAGAATTTTTCCGTCTAGAGGGATAAATTCCACTGTCTAGAGCGATAAATAACCAGCTAGACTAGAAATATTAAATTAAAAAAAACCGTTTGAGAATCGAACACGGAACGTCCCGCATTTCAATCAACGATGCTAGCCACTAATATGATTCAATTGAAAACTCTCATATAATGTGCTTTCGGTATGCATGCGTGTGTGAATGTGTGTATGTAAATGCATTGAACATTTAGAAAATAAAAAAATAATTAATTTTTGACTAAACGGATTTTGATCAAACAAAATGCCAATGTGCAGTGCTTA
Organism: Pseudolycoriella hygida; assembly: GCA_029228625.1. Classification (NCBI taxonomy): domain Eukaryota; kingdom Metazoa; phylum Arthropoda; class Insecta; order Diptera; family Sciaridae; genus Pseudolycoriella; species Pseudolycoriella hygida. Next base: position 30,648,710 of record CM055404.1, read on the forward strand.
ATGTCAGGACTTCTGTAAAGTAATTGTTTTCTCAATCGGACTAATATTTGCCGAGCAATAAGGCTTTGAAAACGTGATGTGATGAATTTGCAAATAACGTTTGTAAAGTCATACCACAAGACAAATTGGTTAAAAGTCAAGTTTTTGCAGCGCAAAAACTCAAAATACATAAAAATTATTTCGTCGTCTCAGAAAAAAAAATTTCTCCTAAAAAATTTTTTCAGAAAAAAAATTTTCTACGAAAAAAATTTTTCTCAGAAAAAAACTTCATCGAAAAATATTTTTCCGAAAAAAAAAGTTTTCGGAGAAAAATCTTACTCCGAAAAAAAATGTTCTCCAAAAAAATTTTTTCGCACCAATCTCTATAACTTTCCCGAAGAAACCAACTGTTTAGCTATTCTTATTATAGGGTAGCAAATAATCCAAAATGGCGTCATTTTGACAGCTGGCCGCCATTTTCTTAGGGTCACAAAAAAATTCTACTCACCAATCTCTAAACTCTCCCGAAGAAACCAACTGTCTAGGTATTCTAATTCAGAAGATAGTATTTTTGAGTATTCACAAAATCTAAGATGACGCCGCTTTGAAAGCTGGCAGACATTTTCTTAAGATCCCAAAAAATTCTCCTGACCAAACTCTTTAACTTTCCCGAAGAAATATTTAGTTTGCAAGATTGTGAGTGTCACTGATGTTTATTACAGCAAAATTACGTTACAAACAAACATAAAATTGACATCCAGTTGCACCTTACATAAATTCACTTAAGAGTGCTTACAGCTTACAAAAGAGCTATCTGTCGAAATCTTTTCAACTAATGAAAATTTGTATGGAAAAAGTCGCAATTTTCTGTAAATGAAAATGAATGCTTATCTCGTCATTACATATTAACCAATGACAAACAAAATTGCGGAAACTCTTTTGAAGAAAATATTTTCATTTGCTAGAAATGTGAATTTCAATATTTCACTGCAAATGTCAGTGTAGAAATGGTAAAAAAATGGACTTCAACCATTTGCCATTTTGGGACCATAAATTGTCGAACAATCTAACGACCTGTTTTCTTTCGCTGCCAATGACCAAATCTTTTACTACCAATGACCAAATCCTTTCCTGCCAATGACCACATCTTTTGTTGCCATTGACCAAATATTTTGCTGCCAATGACCAAATCTTTTGCTGCCAATGACCAAATCTTTTGCTGCCACTGACCAAATCTTTTGCTGCCACTGACCAAATCTTATCCTACCAATGACAAATCTTTTGTTGCCACTGTCCAAATCTTTTGTTGCCACTGACCAAATCTTTTTCTGCCAATGACCAAATCTGTTACTGCCGCTGACCGAGTCTTTTGCTACCAATGACCAAATCTTTTGCTGCCAATGACCAAATCTTTTGCTGCCAATGACCAAATCTTTTGTTGCCATTGACCAAATATTTTGCTGCCATTGATCAAATCTCTTGCTGCCAATGACAAAATCTTTTAGTGCTCCAGGTAGTTCGTGGTTCAACATAGCCACAACTCTTTTGAAGGTAAATAGTTCGTGGTTCAACATAGCCACAACTCTTTTGAAAGAAAATAGTTCGTGGTTCAACATCAACATAGCTACAACTCTTTTGGAAAAGAGAAATAGTTCGTGGTTCAACATAGCCACAACTACCAAAAATATGTGAACAGAGCCACAGTAAAAGAAAGACAACTTCATAAGTATTTGACGATTGCCGTTTCAACATAAAGATTGTCTCGAATTGACTTGGTCAGTGGCATCAAATTATTTGGTCAATAACAATGAAATTGGGTTGGTTAACAACAAATAACATTGGTAGACGTATAGATTGGAAAGAAAACAGGTCGTTCCGCGTGGACATCTGTTCACATATAAAAAATACAAACGTTTGGTAAAGCCAGTCTGAGGGTGGTGTAAAAAGAACAAACTACTGTGGATTCGTCCGGAATCGGCCTTAACCATGATGCGGATTGGACGGTGACACTGTTACGAAGTTTGTTTCAAAGACAGCCAACTCAAAAATGAACAAATCATGAAAATTCTCGAATTATGGACAGGTTATGTAAATGGTCGAAGTTATTATTATTAATCGTATGGGTCCGTTACATTTGTCTTACAAAATTCAGTTTTTAATTATAAAATAATTTGGTAGAAGTATGGACAGGTTATGAAAATGGTCGAAGTATGGACAGTATGGACGCGTTCATGGTAAAGTGATGGACAATTGAACCGAAGAGTACCTGAAATTGGTCGTCGAGTTCATGGCAAAGTGATGGACAATTGAACCGAAGAGTACTTGAAATTGGTCGTCGAGTTCATGGCAAAGTGATGGACAATTGAACCGAAGAGTGCCTGAAATTGGTCGTCGAGTTCATGGCAAAGTGATGGACAATTGAACCGAAGAGTACCTGAAATTGGTCGTCGAGTTCATGGACAATTGAAGCCGACAGGATTTGAACCGGCGACGCTACATATATCTGAAAAGGACAGCCTCCAGGAGTGCTCTTGAATTCTGATTCGCAACAGAAAAATGTTCCCATTTTGTCCTTTTCGAATAACACACAAATGTTTAGAAAAAAAGATGATAGCCGACAGGATTTGAACCGGCGACGCTTGGGAGCTTTGTTACATATATCTGAAATGGACAAATTCCAGGACTGCTCTTGAATTCTGCAGGAATTTAATGAGCAGGAAAATTATGTCCTCATTTTGTCCTTTCGGATTACAATTAAAAAGCACTAGAAAGAACTGATTCCAGTTAGTTTTAATACAATAAATTAGTGTAAAAAAATAAAAACACACTGCCTTCGATATCAGGTTCTCTAGCAAGTTTTTCTAGTTGTGCTTATGCCATTCATTAGGACAAATTTGGGACATTTTCTGTGAAAAAAAAATTTTCCAAAATGTTTTCCTCCTCAGTTTTAGTACACAAAAATTTTGCGATGCTAGTGTGAAAATCTGTTATAGTTATTTCTGTTGATAATAAAGTTGGCCATACAACAATAATGTATTTTGAGAGGACAAATTGAGGACATTTTATTACTAAGTTTCATTTTTCGGTAAATTGGTTTCTTAAAAATAGTAAATACGTTTGGGAACCCTAGCTAGGACAAATTTTAATTTTTGCAGGACATTAAAGGACAAATTGAGGACTATTTATTTAGATGATAAAAAAAGAGTCCCAGAAATTCTTGTATTTTTGTTATTTCACAACTAATTTATGGTAAAAAAATACTTTTGGTAGTAAACATTACTGCAATAAAAAGATATTAACTGATTTCCGCATATTTTCGCGTTTTTCCATACATATTTTTGTCACCGACTGACGGTGTCGCTGTCGCCACGTAGTTTGTATTACGTGAAATTGTGGTGCTGACCATCATCTATAGTCTGTGAATGTAATTTCGTATTAACATCTCGTTATATTACACACACATCGATAAATTTCGGTTTATGTAATATAACTCGACGTTAATTACTCGTTTTCCATACAGAGCCAATATTCTTATATTATTTTATCAATAAGCAGGCTTTGCAGCCCAATAACATATTAACCATTCATAACAAAAAACAAGACAAAAACAAAAAATCATAAAAAGAAGACTTCAATAGAAATTCGCCATTATAGATCATATGAGTCGGTGCTGTTTATTTATTTTTTGTAGGAAACATTATTTGGAACAAAAAATTGTTCTACACTGTGGCAAAATTATAACGTTTTGTATTTTTAATTACTTTTTTTCTGATTTCAAAAATGTTTCACACACGAAAATGACTATACTTGAATATATCTATCTCTTGTCTCTTGTCTTCTCATGTCTCTTTTAGTGATTCTCTCAAAAAAAGACTATTTTTTCTATAAAAACGGTACATCTTTATGATGTACCACAAAATTAGAAAATGTATGGAAAACACAATTTTGAAACTAAAATATAAAATGAACCTTAAGTTTTCGAGGCATGTCGTAGAACAACTTTTTGTTTTGAATGTTATTCCGCATCATATAAAAATATCTTTGATCCACACCACCGGTTAATTGCACAATTATAATAGCAATGTGTTTTTAACCGAACTTTTAAATGATTCAAGAAATTCACTAAAAATGTCTATGGAAAAAATATTTAGACAATTTCCCGTGTTATAGACGGAATTCCTGCGTAAGTGTCTAAAATTAGCCAACCAAAACAGGTATCTACTCAAAAAAATATTCATGCAAAAGGAAAAATAAAGAGAAAGTTTTCAAAAGCGCACTCGATACTCTGGCGCCAAAGCATGAAAAAGTTGTTTTTTGATCAAAACTTACGTTAGTATATTCCTGCCGTTGAAACTTCTAAAGTGAGAATCGGAAATATTTGCAAATTTTATATTCATTGTAAGAACTTTTGTGCCAATTATGATTATGAAAAACTTGTCAATTTGGAAAGAGAAACTTTAACAGGTTCACAACACTCAATTGAAATGTGCGGGAAAATGAATGAATATACACGTCATTGATAATGTGCATACGCACACAGATATCTACACTTTTGTTTTGCATGCTTTGTATGTTCATCGACGAAGTGGGCGAAAATGCACGAACAAAAGTGGTGATAATGCTTTAGTCAGCTGTTGTTGCGTATATTATGAGAGTTGGTGATTTTTCGTGCTGAGGTCAAAAAGAGAAATCAGTGTAATAGTTATTTGAATCACTAGGACGGAAAGCGAGGATTTTCCATGTGTCTCTGTATTGTAACCGAGAAGCTGATTGTAACATGAGTCGAAGACGAGGCAACACATTCACACTCATGTTACAATGAGTTTCTAGGTATATAAATACAGAGAGACATGGGAATTCCGAAGTGTGCGTCATAGTTATTCGAAAAATATTTCATACAATATGCACCGAAATATACAAACACATCAATCAACAATTACCACATAATTCATTTGCACATATTTCTCCAATAAATTATATACGCAATTTACCACATATAGCACAACGTCAGGTACAGATGACACGATTTCCGTCCTAGGAATCACTTTTCCGTCCTAGGAATCACTTTTCCGTCCTAGGAAACACTTTTCCGTCCTAGGAATCGCTTTTCCGTCCTAGGAATCGCTTTTCCGTCCTAGGAATCACTTTTCCGTCCTAGGACACACACACACATTTCAGAGGTCTGCATTTCGTTGCTTCCCGAACCTGGATTACAAGGGACGAAAGTATAAAAGTTCAAATCTGTGCGATAATTGCTGCCCGCGCCGAAGGCAATCATAATTTTGATGGCTTTTTCTACAAGAGTTGACAAATCTCAATTTTTTAACTGCCTAAATGTCTAAATTTTAAACCGTATAGAAGGTATAGAAGCTTTAGGAATATGTTGATCGAATATTTCATAGCAACGACTGTAAAACAAGTCGAGAATTTCATTCAAAGTTTGGTGTCAAACAATGCAACGAAGTCAGTGTCAGCAAGATCCTCTCGAATTGCGCTGAAAGGGGCTTTCTTGAAACAGTAAACCGATTCGGGAGATGTAGTCGTTGAATAAGCAGATGAATAACATTCCATGATACAATGCATTGGTACATGAAAATCATCTTGAATATTATCTGGAATTATAGATAAATCGACCGGAACGGGAAAAATCGCCCACCGTGTTTTCGTACCAAAAACGATAATATCGTGTCAGCGGGCGATAATATCATTTCAGAAATTATTATATTGTGCCAGCGGACGATAATATCGTTTCAAGAATGATAATATCGTGCCACTTGAGGATAATATCGTCACAGGAACGATAATGTTGTGCCAGCGGACTATAATATCTTTCCAAGAACGATAATATCGTGCCACCGGAGATAATCTCGTCACAGTAACGATAATATCGTGCCAGCGGACGATAATATCGTTTCAAGAATGATAATATCGCGTCAGCGGACGATAATATCGTGCCAGCGGACTATAATGTCGTTTCAAGAATGATAATATTGTGCCACCGGAGGATAATATCGTCACCGGGCGATATTATCGTCCGGAGTACGATATTATAATGACACGAAGCAATAATATCGTCGCAAGAATGATAACATCAGACCACGGGATAATATTATCGTTCCAAAAATGATATTATCGGATATTATTATTAAGGATAATCTCGTCACAGTAACGATAATATCGTGCCAGCGGAGGATAATATCCTCAGAGGATGGATAATATCGTGACAGCGGGTGATAATATAATTTCAAGAATGATAATATCGTGCCACCGGATGATAATATCGTTTCAAGAATGTCAACGGACGTTAATATCGTCACAGTAGCGATAGTATCGTGCCAGTGGACGTATATATCGTCTTAGGAACGATAATATCGTTCCACCGGAGGACATTATCGTCGCAGTAACGATAATATCATGCCAAGGAACGATAATATCGTTCCAAGAATGATAATATCGTGCCACCGGAGGATAATATCGTACCAAGAATGATAATATCGTGCCGCCGGAGGACAATATCGTCTTGAGAACGATATTACCATACCATAAGGCGATATTGTCGTCACGGGAACGATATCATCATGACAGGAACGATTTTATCATTCTTGGCGAAAATGTGGTGGGCGATTTTTCCCTGACCCAAATCGGCCGTCGTGACAACAAACAGTTCAGGCATGTTAGTATATACAAGATCCAGCAGATTGTTGCTGCTGTTCTTAAAGTCAGTTATTTGAAAAAGCCTGCCTTCATCGTTCTTGCAATTTTTGCGGGAACTGGGAACTGATTCGGAGTCACCTAATGGTAAATAATAATCAAATTTTTCATCATTCTTTGACCATTTTATTGTCGACATGTTGAAATCTCCTATAGCAAAGAAAAATCACCATCTTTAACGAGGGATGGCGCACTTCATTTATTCCATTTATTCTTTTATTCCATTTATTCCCAAAATTTTTGTTGTTGTTTTTGCGAAATATCTGAACCAAACACATCACAAGTTAGACAAATAAGTTCAAAGAAAGGTTTGCACAAATTATAAAGCATTTAAACCATCTTGAGATTAAATTTTATTTTTTTTGGAATAAATGGAATAAATTTATTTATTCCATTTATTCCAATTTTCAACAAAAATTCTTTTAAGTTTTCAAAAGTGGGTTTTTTCAGTTTTTGACACATTAGTATGGTTTGTTGAGTGCGTTGCCATCAAAATCAAGTCTGTTTGAGGTTTTGACGAATTTGAAAAAATTATCATTTATTCCATTTATTCCAATATTTATTCCATTTATTCCCATTTATTCCATTTATTCCCATTTATTCCATTTATTCCATAAACCGCAGAAGTGCGCCACCCCTCGATCTTTATTCATTGAATGCGCCTTTCGCTTTTTGATGGGACGTGTACATTTCCTCTTCTGAATCGGAAGGGATGACCCATAGATCTACAACTATGAGAATTAGGCAAAGGCAAAGAATTTTTTGAAAAAATGACCGAATACCAGGATGCAGTCACTTCTAGAATTATGAGGGTTTCCAAGGCATTCTTCTACTTCCAACAGGCTCTGTGATATTTTTCTGTTACTCTCGCCATGAGTTCCGTCAGGTTTTTTGATATTTTTCGGTTATTTCGACATGAATAAGGTCATGCAATGGAGCTTCCTAGGTTTATGGGATTCTTGTGGATTATTGCTGATTTCTCTAGTACTTTTCAACTTCCATCAGGGTTTTTGATATTTTTCGGTTATTCTCGACATTAGTAAGGTCATGCAATGGAGCTTCCTAGGTGTAGGGGATTATTGTGGGTATCACTAGCACTCTCCAACTTGCATCAGGTTTTTTGATATTTTTCGGTTGTTCTCGACAATAGTGAGGTTTCGACAAGAGCGGATTTCTCTAACAATTTTTAATTTCAAAATTTTTTTGTAGATTTTGTATAATTGTAGAGAGATAAACTTATAAAAGGACTGATATCCGCACAAAAAAACCCCTTATAGAGGAGGTGTGACGCAAGTCTTTATGTCTGCTTACAAAAATTCTGAAATCAGAAAAGGGTGACGCATTGGTGAGTGATACGCAAAGAAATTAAACCGAAGTTACTACGTTGTTTTTAAAAAATTGCGTCACAAATGGGTCTGGCAACAACGAAATAATTTTTCTATGCTTTTACACTGGTTGGTATCTTCCTTTGGTAAGTTGGAGAGACTTCTCTTGTTATTTTACCTCGAAATGGAAAACGTAATATCCACGAATCGGCTCAAATGCGTCGCAGCCGAAATATTTAAGACAAAGCATTTCATTAGGAGTTTAAACGAGGGTGTTGGGAAGGAAGTCCATTCTGATCTCTCCAATTATGGCTCCTGAATTTACTTCGAAAGTTGTTTTAATACACTTTCGTCCAAATTTCATAGTGTAGCACATTGCTGATTGAATTGGAAAGAATAATTAAAAAAGAAAAGCAAATTTTTCCTTTTGGCTTCTTAATTTAATTGTCTCACATCAACAAAAAATCAAACTCCATTAAACCGGTGTTACGGTGTATGAATCTGGAAACTTAAACGAATGTTCTCCTATAGCAAATATTCTGGGCAAAAGTCCAGCATTTGGGATGATGTTCCACGACAATGTAAGTGTCACATTTTTGTGTCCCCTAAAAAACAGATTCCAGTAAGAAACTCATTTCCACGTTTTCACTTCACTTACTTCAATCCGTTTCCATCATCCCAAAAATAGTATTTGGTATTCATGTTCTTGAAATCAAGAACTGCATTTTCACCACGCAACAAGATTTTATCCCACAGAACAACTTGATTTAATTCATTGTTCTCCGTTTGATATTCAGCTGTTAGGTATAAAAATAACTCCTTGACATTCCAGTTGAACAAGCTGGTCAAATCGGTATGCAAATCGAATGTTATGAATCCCAGATCATGTTTTTCTCTGGATGCACTGTAGTCAGCCACATTTTTACTGCAATCAATTTCATATTGTCATTAACTGTATAAATATGAGACGTGGCCGGTGGAAGTTTTACATTAAAAAAAGACAATTGATAGAATATGAAGACGATTTTTTAAGCGAAAAAAAGTTCAAAAAATGTTATTTCAGCCACTTACACTAGAACCTTGACAGAGTTGAGTTTGGCGTTTGTTCTATAATCCAAGAAAACTGTGGACAAGAAACAGGCAAACGTGAGACATGCCAATACACTTAATGAATAAGCTAGAATTGCATTTCCTCTCGTTAAGACCGTATGCATTTTAAATTATTATTCGAATTGTGCCCTCGTTTTTGTACGTATTTACACAGCAATCGATAAAATTATATTCTAAAATCGAAAGAAAAAATCCTAAAATGCCGATTGACAACACAATTTATCAACGACACGTCAGTTTTATTTCTTTTATTCGTGTGGTTATGGTGGTAATTCTAGCAAAACTGTCAAAAGTAATTTTTATTAGTATGAGGATAGACGCAGATACTTTGCGACAGAAATACGAAAATATACAAAATTTTAGCGGGCAATAGACGTGGCACTATGTTCGTCAATGGCACTCCATGCTAGCAGATCGATATAATGAATATCACTTGCAACAACGTATAGTACCGAACTTACCGAGAGAGTGGGCTGTGGAATTTTCAACCCCTTCCATTTATTTCTCTGAATTAAGTTAACGTTACATGAGCTCTGTAGGCTCGTGAGTCGAACGAATGAGACGTTACCGGCTATATTGAACGAAACAAAACTGTAGGTGATTGAGAGTTCACTTACGCCAAAACAAACATTAGAGTCTAGGTATGAGGCAAGCTTGACAGTTCTAACAAAATTTTGACAGGGGGGAGGGGGTCTGAAAAAACAAATTCTGGAGTAACACCTCAAGGCAGTGGCTAAAAGTCTACATCTAAACCATCAGTCTTTACGCTACTTATCAACGAAAAGTGCGACATTTATTATCCTCGTAACGTCGATATCATGAACTAAAGATAGTCTGTTCCAAAATCACAATTTTCGTCTGCTTCAAATGTCTAGTGTATAGAATGTGCTGCCATCTATTTTCGTTAAGAACTACCTTATAAGCACTAACATGAGAAATCATCGGATTCCAGTGACGACAAAAAATTTTTAATTAAGCCATCGACAATCGATCGATAAATTTAATGAGAAATGAAATCACTAACGACACCGACTAGCGCAGATAACGACAATAATTAACAAATTGTATGTTCAATTTTACGTCCGTTAGTTTGATTTGAAGTAAATAGCATACCGTTTACTGCATCGGCTTAGAGATGATGACAAAATTAGTGTCTTTTTTCATTGTTATTATTTATTTGCAAAGTTCACAAAGGTCTGTCGAAGGCGGACTTGAAGGTATACAAATAATATTTTTATAATTTGCTACGACGCCAGTGTCTCTTCCATTTCTTTTCTCGTAATTTGGAAACTCACATATCGAGTGTCACATCATTTTGACATTTATACCCGAGGTAAAGCCGAGTTTGTACGCGCAAAATTAAAATTAAGGGGTGCCGCAGGAGCCAACTCTGGGAAGGCTGTCAAAAAATGACGTATGGGAATCTAGTAGCCGGTACTTTACGGCACAATACTTTTCAATTCGACACCACGCTGCCCTCTATTTGCCCTTGAACTATGAAGAAACAAGTAGCCCGGTGTCAAAAATTGGTGTATACAGTGTGCCACAACAAAAACCTTTTTAAAAGGGAAACGTGACGCAAGTCCTTGTCCCTTCTTCCAAAACAACTGATATCAATTTGGGTGACGCTTGCAGCTTCGGAACGCACAAAACTCTTTTGAAATATTTTCACTTTTGATTAAAAAAATGCGTCACAAATGCCGGGCCCGCCAATGTAATAATTTTTCTACGCTTTCAGCTTTCATACGCAAAAATTTGATATCCTGTACAAAAACACGCCATACATCCCATAAAGTCAAATTTTTGCATTGTATTCATTGTATTGCATTGCATCACCCAAATTGATATCAGTTGTTTTGGAAGTCCCGTCACGTTTCCCTTTTAAAAATGGTTTTCGTTGTGATTGTAATGTTTTGCATTATTTTGAGCCGCCGCTGCCGAACCGAAGCGCGGCGGCTAGTACTTACATTGGCGAAAATGATCCCCTCAACCTCCTCTACAACATATCAAAAGATTTTTTTGAGCCGCCGCCGCCACCAAACCGAAGCGCGACGGCTACTACTTCCATTGGCGAAAATGATCCCCTCAACTTCCTCTACAACATATCAAAAGTTTTTTTTTGAGTCCCCGCCTATTTTCCGCCATTTTGGCGGTCACCCTGATACACTACACCCCAACCCAACTTTCCCTTTGACACCAAACAAACCTCTATCTCGAACACACAACCATTGCCTCATACAAAATGTGCTATCATACACACTACAGACACAAACACATACATATGGGCTTTATATGGCGCCTTCTAGGAGCCCTGGCGCCCAAACGAGACCGGTACTCCCCCTTTTTTAAAATCTCATATGACGTAGAATACCCACCCGAAGGTCCCTGCAAAATTTCAAGAAAAGTTATCGAGCCGTTTTCGAGCACGAGCCAAAAAAGTGGTTTTTCACGGTTTTTCATACAAATGGCCCTGGAACTAACCCACTAACTAACGTAGGATGTTTGCAGTAACTTTGGCTTCTATTAAACAGCACTTTTTGTATAGGAAATGATCATTTTCTAAAGGTCGTGTCTTCGGATCCACTGAACCGATTTTAATGAGTGAAAAGACACTTCGCCTTAGAATTTTCCGTAGAATCCAGGAAAAATATTTTCCGGGCGGTACGTCGCAAGGGGGGGGGGGAAGTCAAAACTTGCCGTCATAGTGTTTCAGCTTCAAATTTTGAAACCAGGCTGCCTTCTTTGTGCCGCCGAACCATGACAAAAAACTCAGCCTGGTGTCAAATTAACAATTATTTTCACATAAAGTTTGGGCTAACGGCTAAATTTCCTATAACATCACTTTTTGCAACTAGGCCGGCTGTCCGAAATAACACTCTTCCACTTGTTGCGTACTTCAGATCATGGGCGCGCGGTAGCGATGTGACGCAAGTCCACATACGAACAAAAAATTAAGAAAATTTTTTTTCGTAGACTGCGGAACTTCTTAGTTTTTCCCAGATTTTACGGAAAATTCTAAGGCGAAGTGTCTTTTCACTTATTAAAATCGGTTCAGTGGCTTCGGAGATATGACCTTTAGAAAATGATCATTTTCAACACAAAAGTGCATTTTCTTAGAATCCAAAGTTAATGAAAACATGCTACGTTAGTTAGTTATTTAGTTACTGGTTTCCATTAGCACTTGTATGAAAAACGACTTCTTTCTCGAAATTTTGCAGGGACCTTCGGCAGGGCATTTACGCCATATAATAAAAATGGGGATACTGGCTTCGTTTGGGCGCTAGGGCTCTTAGAAAGGCCATATAGATAGATTAGTGGGTGGGAATTACCCCTCCCACCTAAGCCTCCATAGGGCCTGTTGTGCAAGCCCATATAAAGGCATATTTTGTGTGGGTTGTGTGTGTAATGAGTATGGCAGCACATTTTGTATATGTCAAAAAGAAAGCTGTTAGGTTGTGTGTGTTGTGTATCAGGGTGACAACAAAATGGCAGACAATGGGGACGTTCAACTTTTTTTTGGAAAATCTTTTTGTTAAAACTTTTTTTTATTCGAGATGGAGGTTTGGCGTCAAAGCGAATGTTGTTGGATTGAATGTGTAGTGTTTCGGGGTGACCACCAAAATGGCGGAAAATAGGCGAGGACTCAACAAAAAAAACTTTTGATATGTTGAAGAGGAAGTTGAGGGGGTAATTTTCGTCCATTAGAGTAGTAGCCGCCGCGCTTCGGTTTGACGGCGGCGGCGGCTCGAAAAAAAATCTGTATATAATTCGTCAAAAACAATTTTCCTTCTTCCAAAAGAACTGATATCACAACAAAATCCCTTTTTGAAAAGGAGATGTGACTCAAGTCCCTTCTTCCAAAAAACTGATATCAACTTGGATGACGCTTAAAGAACGCAAAAATTTATTTTGAAATATTTTCGCATTCGATTAAAAAATGCATCACAAATTCCCTCCCAACGCCATAATTTTTCTGCGCTTTCAGATTCCAAATCCCAAAAACTTAGCTTGAGCAATGTATTGTAGCCAAATTTTTGCGTGTGAAATTTGAAAGCTCAGAAAAATTATTACAATGGGAGGGTCCTGCATTTTGGGGCGCGATCGAAAATATTTCAATAGAATTTTTTGCGTTCCGAAGCTTTTAGCGTCATCCAAATTGATATCGGTTGTTTTGGAAGAAGGGACGAGGACTCGCGTCACATTTCTTTTTCAAAAGGACATTTGTTGTTTCAAGATATTGTAGTTTCATTCACCAGCCCCGCTAAGAACAGATGAATTTATGATAGCTACTGAGTGATTGCGGATCCATCGTGACTAATCAAAAAAATTTAGCAGGGAGAGGAAGGATCAATCTAGTGCGTGAAAGAAGTATAATTACTGGGTATTTTGGAAATTTCCAGAAAAACTGTCTGTAACACGCCATTCAATTTGTGAAGGCAAAAGTTAGGAACAAGATTTTATGTAACAGCAGTGCACGCTGCAAATCGTTCTCTACATGAATTTTCATTAAGTTTCTACGATCTTAGCATGTAAATTTACTCGGGTGAAAATTTCAACTTGACGTTTCCATCTTCCCCTTCACTTCGAAAACTTGCATTTTCAACACGTTCTGACCGTATACACGTTTTATCATTTAAAAATCGTCACGTGACATTTTAAAAGAAATGAAAATACGATAAATTGTAACGTCACTATGGTCAATATCCAATTTTGATTGTGTAGTAAGGGAAGAAATCTATAGTACAATTCAATTTTTTCCAAGGAGGAATTCATTTTTGGATGAATTTCTTTAGTTCATTGCTAAACTCCTAATTTATTCTTCAGAACTTGCAGATTTTTCATGCACCGAGAGCAATGGTTACACATTTTCTGATGGATGCAACACGGCATTTTGTTCTTGTGAACCTTTTGGTGAATGTTTCATTACTGAAATGGCATGTCCAGGTTTTTGTCCCGACACTCTTACCATCATCCATAGGCAAAAGGCTGCAGCAAATTTTTGTTGTAGGAAGTATGTTATCGATTATTTTGAAAACTGAATCAAATAAATATAGTGAAAATAGTCGTTAATTCTCCCATAAACATTCCAATAGAGTATTGAAAAAAATAGACCGTGGCCCGCGAAAGTTTTCAAAAAACTTTCGGTCGTTTCATTCGAAGCTTAGAAATATAAAATAGTAATTTTTGATACAAGTTACGTACGAAGGTAGTTTAAAGCACTAGATGTGCGATTGCCGATACGAGCCGAAGCCGTGTGCGTTAAACTACCAGAATACGTAACGTGAATCAAACAAAAGTTTTTTGCAATTCACCGACAAAAACGAGATTTTCTTTTAATACAAAAATTCAATTCAAGTAGTGCGTAAAAAAACCGTCATCGCACTAGTGCGGCAAAATGACTTCATACGACACCGAAATGACGTACGGAAAAGCGAGTTTTTGTCGGTGAATTGCAAAAAAAAAAAAAATTCCAACCGTCAAAAATAAATAAGGTAAAACGACGACGGACGGTGACTTTTACTTCGTAATTTAAACAAATGCGGTATTAAATCATCTCGATTAACGAAAAAAAGGTAAAAAATCACTCCCGGAAAACAATTTACATCAAAGTAAAGGACTCGTTACTCAAATTATTATGACATTCATCATCTTTAAAATTGATAATAAATGAAATCCATTTAATTCAATCCAATAAAATTAAATGAAATCAATTATTGACGCCGAAAACAATAAACGAAAAATGTAATGAAAGAACTCTCGCCATTAAAAGTTTGAAAGGACAAATTGAAATTGACTTCGTTGGATAGGGATTATTCGAAAGCGTGGATATAATAATTGTTTAAGACATTAAGACATTCCGAATTAATGCAAATACGAACAAAGAAAATTTTAGACACGTATACAAAGTACAAAGGGCTGTGTTTATCACACGTTTGTAACATTTCGAAATTCGACTTGGGATTTGGGGAGTTTTTTCTTAGGATGTATGGTGCATCCGTCTGTACATCCATCCTTCCCTTCCTCCCACCGTCCATTTGTCGGTCTGTCCGTCCGCTTACGTACCTGTACGTCTGTCGGTTAGTTCGTTTGCCTACGAACCTGTACTTCTGTCTGTCCATCCGTAGTTCTACCCGTCAGTGTGTTTGAACCGAGGAGTTAGTGCTGCAAATCTGTTTTTGCCAAAATGTAGGCAGGAGTGACTTATAAATGTCACATAAGTTTCAATTTGGCACCAGGCTGCTGCTGCCATCTACATTCATAATACGCAGCCTAGTGCCGACTTGAAATTTGTATGACGTATAGTATTCATGAGAGCCGTTTCGATAACACCGACCCATTTTCCTGCCTTCTACATTGTCAATCAAATTTATCAAGAAAAAGTGATCAAAAACGTGGTTTTTCGAAAATTAGTTTAAAGGTCTGGCCATATGCTCCTTAGTGTAGGCCCAATTCACGATACGCGACCCTACGCGATATTTTGTCTTTTTTCCTGAATATTCCTTTAATGATGAGGTTTTGTAGAGAAAGTTGTAGAGTATTGTAGAGAAAACCTATGCAAGGAACCCGTACGTATCAGAAAAGAATCGAACGTATCCAAGTAAATGTTGCCTTAACTCTCAAGTATATGCAACAACGTCCTCACTTAATTGGACTGGAAATTGCCGGAAGGGCAATATTGAAAAACCCGTACGAAGCAACCCCTTAAAATAAACCCAAAATGAAAAAAAATTGCGCTAGGCCCCATCTTAGAACCGCCCTAGAGCACTTAGGGGAAACCTCTGATCCATAATACTTCCATGAACAAAAAAGTTCACTACAAATATCGTATAGGGTCGCGTAGCGTGAGTTGAACCCACACTGAGGACTCTACAGCCCGAAGCACTCAACATATTTTCACTAATTTAATTTTCGTGATTTATTGATGTCCATATCTTTCATTAAAAACCTTGAAGAGCGATTTCCGTGCTAATTTCGCAGAGATAAAAGTAAAAAGGTTCCACCAACCTTCAAAAAACCAAGTTTTTTACCACTTTTTCGACCATAACTTCTAAAGTTTTCGACCGATTTATGAGAAAAAAAAACCGTTTTTGAAAATGGGATAAGATTTACCCGATTTATGTAGGAAAACCACGTTGGGTCCTAGTAGAGGTTCAGTTTTAGGGCTCCGGCTGAGTCCAAAGTCTCAAAATTAAAACATGTTTCTTCCATAAAATGTCAGACAGGCCCAGGCCAGGCCTTTCAAATAAAAAAAAATTTATGAAAATCGGGAAAGATTTACTCGAGTTATGTGCAAGAAACCACTTAAACAGCCCTAGCTCGGCGGCCCTTGGGCCGACAGTGCCCAAATGCAATCCCATAAAAGCTTTTTCAATTACCTATCAGAAAAATTTTTTGAAAATCGGTTGAGTTTTACTCAAGTTATCGCGGTGACAGTCGGACGGACAGACGGACCGACAACGTTTTTATTGTTGTTTCGTCATCTAAGCACCAGGATCGATGCTCCCCACCTACTTCCAGGTCGAAATTGGGGTGGTTACAAACGTCGTGGTAAAAGCACAAGACCCCTTTTCGAAGAACTTCGTTCTTCGTACGGGTCTAAAAAGAGGCGAATGTCCATGGATGTTTGGGTCAAGGGCCCCTCCTAAGTGCCCTAGGTCAGTTCTATGATCGGCCCTAATATATATGTACGACAGACAATTTTGAGTGAATCATCTTCTTAATTATTTCTTTTGAAATTTTAGGCCTTTTAGTGATTAGAGGATGTTTTGCGCCATTGCTTCGGACGGGTTTTTCAATATTGCCCTTTCGGCAATTTCCAATCCAATTCAATGTGAACATTAAATTGAGAGTTAAGACAAAATTTACTTAGATACGTTCAGGTCTTTTTGCGACATCTATTCTGTTTGCCACATCTATTTTAATGCGTACGGGTCCCTTGAATATGTTTTTTTGTTCTGTTGAGTAGATCGATGCAGATTTAGTGTGGAAACAGGTCTTTTTGTGGACACAGTCATCTCCTTATCGCATAGCTTTCTCGAAACTTACTTCAGGTGACCTGCTCCAGCTCGGTTTGCTTGATATTTGGTTTTGCAGAATTAACTGCTAGTGAGACTGTGTAGCGGGCTCCTCTACAAGTTTTTTTTTTCGAACAAGATAAAAAAACACACAGGATTTCAATTTTCATTTTATTTTTTACGGAAAGGCACTCTACATTCATAAATTTATTACAGTCTAACATTTATAAATTAATCAATTATTTTTTGAATCAAATATACATCTTACCGATCCCTTTGAATTTAAAGACTATTACTTAAGTTACATAAATTCATTTACGTAAAACATGTATAATTTCATTGAAACAGAATTTAATGATTCAATAACAAGTACATTTACATTTAATATTATTTTCATAATTAGTTTTTATTTTTTTTATTTTTCATTTAAATATTTATTTATTCTTTTAAATTTTATTTATTTTTTTATTTATTTCTTAAGTAAATTATTCACATCATAAATAGTAGTACAATAGTTTGGCTTGTTTCGGTTAACTTCAATTGTTTTTATCATTTTTTTAAACTAATTAAAATGTCTAGAAGTCACACAGCAACTGGGAACTGTGTGAAGTGCCTGGGGGGTGTAAATAATTACAAATATTCGCATTGACTAGGAAATTAGTTTGTTTGTTTGTTAAATGGATGGCATAATCATAGTCAATGATTATTTCTATTGGTCTTTTTTTTTTTTGTCAATATGAGCAAATCGAAAATGTTAAAAAATAAATTTTTATAAGAAAAGTTTCAGCCTATTTTGTTGCTAATTTCGAAGCTATTTTCCATAAAAATTGACTGCATGGAACTAAGTCGATAAAAACATCTTATCAAAATTCATCCACTTTTAATTTCTTGCTTTAACATTCATTTATATTCAATTGTCTAAAGTTGTTTAATGAGAAAAGATTGTGGCGTCATCTAGCTTCAACTAAAGTCCCCCTTGTCGGTGACGCCATTCTTTGTTTAAATAGCTGAATTTGTTAGGAAGGTCGTGATATTCAAAGTATAGGACGTAATGCAAATCCACAAAAACACACGGAACCCGACTTTTCGGTGAGCATATAGGTGAACATGGTTTGGAAACTAAATTTGAAAAACTAATACGTTCAGTACAAAATCGAAGATCTTGTAAATATCTCGACTGCAACCACTGCAACCAACTTCGTTCTAATAAGGTTACTATATCAGTAACGAAAGTGAAGTTGCAAAGTTAAATTTCTCTGGGTGTTACTACTCCATTAAGTTGCGGTTACTACTAACGCTCTCAAGTCAACAAGAAAACGCAACTCCACAGGTCTATCTCGTTACCTTACACAAAAAATTTTAGGAGTCCAAAACACTTAAAAGATTTTTTTTAAATCTTATGAGTGAAAAAAGAATAATAAAAAAGGTTTTTTTTCCGCCATTTTTCAAATTTGAAACGCTCGCAGCGCCATCGTACTGATAGATTTAATCAAGAAAAGAATTTTTTACCGCGATTTTTGTGATGCTTGGCGTAATAAGTTTCCTCAAGATTTTTGGAGGTACATGTCGCTAGTACCCCTACCATTTTGAACTGTATCGAATTAAAGCTATTTCAATTGGGCTAGTTTGGGGCTGGCGAATGCACATAGCCATAAGTTTTGGGCTGTCATAGAACTCCAGCCCAAAATGATTTGAGTGGTCGAATATGGCGTTTTGAGGTTTTCGTATGAAATCAATGCTTTCTTTGCTCGGTATATAGCTCAATATTTTGGGCTAACGATTGGAACCAGCCCTTAATTTTGGGCTGATGTCAAACCAAAGTTATTCAACTTTTAAGTGAAAAACCATGTCGTTTTAGCTGTTTTCGTAACTAAATCAAATTCCGATCCTAAACTTATCGTATCGTTTTGGGCTGGTTTTGGGCTGACGATTGGAACGTGGTCAAGGAATATGCAAACATTATTTTCAATGCACATTCCGTCTCCGTGAATTTGCAAGCTTTACTTCAAATGTTCAATCTGTTTCAGTGAATGTACATGCACATTCACTGAAATGTATTTTCTATTCAAAACTACGCTTTCACATTCACTCCTGCGAGTTGACTCTGTTGTGCCGCAATAATTAAGAAACTCTACCAACAGCTTAACAGCTTTTTTAATCCAGCATCGAGTGTTGCCTAGACCACTTGTTTTCAGAACCACGTTAGTGAAATAATACGAAAGAGATTTTGACATCGATGCTTACATTTGCATCCAATTTTTTTGCTTTTCATTTTTTAGTCGTGGAAATTCAGATTCTAATAATATCATGCCCGTAGCGGTAGCGGAGGGCGTGACGCAATCCTCACACCCCAAAAAAGAAGTCAACAAACAAAAAACGCCATACAAAAACCTTTGGGACAAGGAGCCATATATACGCGAACTTTTGAGTTCGCGGCAGCTTTCAAACGAGCCCAGACACATCAAAATCGCTTGAAAACTGGCATCATTATGAAAACTTTTTTTCTGATCTGTCGGTTTGTATGTTCTTTCTATCTATTAATAATTTTCGATCTCAAGAACTAGACAGCCGATCTTCCTGAAATTTTCAGGGAACGTCAGTCTCGGCCCCAAATGAAAAACTTCATACGCCGCTTTTCCGGGAAAATTCTGGAAAAGCCGTGGCATGTGGAAAAGTAGGGGTGTGCGATGGTCAAAGAATCAAAATGTTAGGGGTCCACAAAAAATTCTTTGGTCTCATAGATAGCGAAAACGCACGTCCAAAGCTTTTTATTTCATGTTTACAACTTGTGCAAATTCAATGAACTCAAAATTTCGAGATTTCGGACCATTCGGCATTCCCACCTTCACCAAAAATCCGATTCGAGATAAATTTGAGCAACATTAAATTTTTTTGACTAATCAAACTTCAATTTAATGAAAAAAAATAAAAATAGGGGAAATTTGGCGAAAATAAATTTTTCGTCAGTCGTCAAAGTTCGCCAACCATGGAAAATTCCATCTCGAAAAAACTTTGAATTGCTGAAATCGATATGATAAACTGAGTTTTTATCGTTTGAATGCTTCTAATACTTAGGTATTGAAGTTAAGATTGCAGACAAGAAAGGGTTTTGGAAAAAGATTCAGAATTTTTCAACCTATCACGCTTACAATGTTGAAAAATACGGAAAAATTGGCGAAATTGGAGAAATTTTTTTTCTGAGAAGATTTTTTTTAAAGAAAAACTTTTTTTGGAGAAAAAGTTTTTTGGAGAACAAGTTTTTTTTGGAGAAATATTTTTGGAGAAAAATTTTTGTTGGAGAAAAATTTCTTCTGAGAAACTTTTGTTGGAGAAAAAATTTTTTTTGGAGAAAATTTTTTTTCGAAAAAATTTTTTTGGAGAAACTTTTTTTCGGAGAAAATTTTTTTTTAGAGAAAATTTTTTTTTTTGAAAATTTTTTTTCGGAGACAATTTTTTTTCGAAGACAATTTTTTTCTAAGAAAATTTTCTTTTCTGACAAAATTTTTTATCGGAGAAAATTTTTTTTAAAAAATAGAAAATTTTTCACATGATTTTTAGTTATAATAACTGAAAACTTCCAAAACGACTGATATCACAACAAAAACCTATTAAAAGGTGACTGCGTCACAAGTCCGTAAGTCCGCTTCCAAAATTAATGATATCTCTTCGCTTTTCAAAGAAAATTTAAATGTTTGAAATTGCGTCACAAATGCCAGAGCCATCAACGTAACAATTTTACCACTTTTTCAGTTTTCACATGCAAAATTTTCTCAAAAGCTAAGTTAATAAAGTTACTTGGGTACCTTTTCGAAGAATTTTAAAAATTAATTTTGAATTCAGTAAAAAAATAGTCTTCTTTAAAGTCAGGCCATCAATAAGGTCAGATTTTTGCTATGTAAAAACTGAAAGTACAGAAAAATTATTTCGTCGTTGGCTCTGGCATTTGTGACGCAATTTCAAACATTTGAATTTTCTTTAAAAAGTTTTTTCTGCATCGTCATTTCTTGCGTATTTGCAGCGTAAGCGTCACCTCAAGCGATGTCATTAATTTTGGAAGCGGACTTACGGACTGCGTCACACTCTACCTTTTAATAGGTTTTTGTTGTGATTCCGTCTTATGTGAAAAAAAATTCTACATGAAATGATTTTTAACTCATATATGTTCCATATGGTCAACATCGCGAAAACAGTTCAAAAGTTGGGGCCGGTATCAATGTTGAAATAGTGAAAAAGACGTGGTTTTTTGCTTAAAAGTTGAATAACTTCGGTTTGACATCAGCCCAAAACTCGAGGCTTCAAAGATGAGCAAAATCGGCCAAGTAGTTCCGGAGGTATGGTCGTAGAACACGTGCTTCAGGGTTTTAGAAAAAAGTGGCCCAATCCTATAAAAATGATATTTTTTCATAACAAGCAGTACGATGGCGCTGCGAACGTTTCAAACTTGAAAAATGGCGAACCTTGCCAATTTTCACTCAAAAAAATTAATAAAAATATTTTTGGAGGTCTTGCAGTCATACAATTTTTTCTGTGGGGTAACGAGACCAATCTGTGGCGTTGCATTTTCTTGTTGACTACCCTATCTCTCACTTATTGAGATAAATTAACAATGACAACCGAACTAAGATCATGAATCATTTGTTCTATCTTCCATCTTTAGTCCATAGAGAGATTTTGAGAGGGGAAGTTAGGATGTGGCTCTCTTGTGTCAGTTTTCTCTCAACGCATGTTCATCAGAGGTGTAAGCCGAGTGTCGCCGATCAGTGAGAATCTTTGAACTAAAAAAATGAAATACGTGAGATGATTTCTATAAAATTTCGAGCAGCCGCTATTACCCTATCCCTCGCTTGTAAAAATAAATTAACGGTGACAACCGAACTAGCCGATCAGTGAGAATCTTTGAGATACGTGAGAGAATTTCTATAAAAATTTGAGCAGCCGCCAAGACATCTATTTTTTTTTGTTGGATTCAGAAGACATAGGGCTTCCAGAAATACCAGTCCGAATTTTCTGAGATTTCACAATTCATGAAAGTCAATATTATTCCTATTACTGTTGTAACCCATCCACAAATTGTAAAGTGTATTTTCCACAAATTGACCACTGTGAGCCGAAAGTCGAAATAAATGCAAAGTGAGGGGTATCATAAATGAGGCACTCAAAAGGCAGGAGGGAACAAGGAGGGTGTGTGAAAGTCGAGTTCGAATATTTTACATTTTCAAATTACTTTGCTGTCAAAGGTTAGAAAATTATTTCCAGAAAATGTGGTCAACAAATTCGTCACGTGATTTTTTCAACCATTTTCAACGGAGCGTTAAACAGACTACTTTTTTCGAATGGAAGAATTATTATCAGAGAGATATGACAGAGTCTGGTGAAAAACTGTTGAGCCCGGATGAACGAATTTGTAAAGTGGGGTAAAGTGTTGTGAAGTGGTGAATTCTTTTCCATATAATTTGACATTTGTAAATCACAAATACTGTACGACGTTGACTGGGAGGACGGACAGTCAAAGTCATCTAGAACACTCACATCCAGGGGGCGCACTTTGTAATTTCAACTGAAAACTAACGAGCTCTATTGGTCTACCTAACTAACGAGCCAGACAAAATCTATTGAATTAAGAATTACGTTAATTGCGTATACCGATTGTAATTATAGACATTGAGCTATCTAAGAATAATCTGTTGAATTTTTATTTTAATAAAAAAAACTGCAAAGATCGAAGTGGATTTGTTTTCACAATGATTGGATGGTTGCTTTACAATAACATTTTATAAAATAATTTTCTTTTATATTAGAATCAGCATACAAAAATGTTTTAACTCTTTTAATTGAACCATAAAAAATATTTTCATTTTGTTCTACGACTAAAGAATTATCAAAGCTAAATTCTAAGACTAAATAACAAAAATTTTGCAATTAACAAATCATTTGCAAATCATTTTGGTCTTAACAAATAAACTAAACAAATAGCTGGAATTTGATGCTGAACATAAAGAAACATACTACAAGTTAGTATAATGTTGATAAATCACTAATTTCAACGTTTTGACGTTACAATACACATGAAAAGTTTGGAATTGTCATTAAAAGAAATTTTCAGATGGCAATCCTAGAACGAAAGTCAGGCAATCGGAAGAAATTTCCAATGTTCTTGGAATCGGCTAATGTCTAATTTCTCGCTATTTTCAGCGTCTCATTACATTTGGTTAAATTGTTCAACATTTTAAATTCTTCTGAAGCGCGCTTTACCTCTTCCTTGAACTTGAACTATCGCTTCCCTTATCAATGTGTCACTTAGTGATTGCGTCATAGGAATGATCGGTTCTGAAGCTTACAATTGCCAGTTCATCCGTAACTTGACCAGGCACTCAGTCCATTGTCTTTCTTGAACTTTCTTGAAGAAAGTCATAGTACACTGACGCTAACATGCACCAAGTGGACTGATAAAATAACCGCGGGTCCAGTTAGGTTAGGCGGGTCGTCGTATAGCATGAGAACATTTTGGTTGGCACATATGAAAACCCAGGAACTTTCTACCCCGACGTAAAATTCGATTTCAAAACCACAATTTTTTCTGAGGAATTCTAAGAAATTAACTGAGGAAATAGGATTCAAAAAACTTACCTGTGGTGGGTAATTTTGTGTCCATGTAAATTGCTCTACCCTAAATCACCTAATGAAGTCTGCCGTTTTTATGCAATAACTACAGAACTGCAATTTACCTTACCTGGATAAGAGTTACCTGCCACAGGTAAAATTTTTGTCAATGACATTCTATCGCCCAGTTAAACAGAACTCAGACTAGGTGAGCTTTTAGTGTTACAAAAATTATTCGCTTGCGTCGTAACAAGAAGAAAATTGATTTAGAAAAATCCTTGCACAGGAAGGCTTTTATTTTAATTGAAAAATCGATTATTCCTCATACGAAGAACGCGCATTCTTTAACTGATAATTTTTGAGAGGGGGAAGAGCTTCCGTACATGATGTTTTGTCAATGAATTTTTCTTCAACTGAGGTCCATTTCACCCAAGCCACAGAGTAAAGCACCGAAAAATACGGAAATAATCCATTGTGATGAGTATGGGAAAGTAGCGATAGAGTGTAATTAGAGAAGTTAGTTTTGGAACAAAATCATCGGTGATTCTCCGAGTAATCATCGATGATTCTCCGAGGAATCACCGATGATTCACTGATGAATCAACAATAATTCACCGAAGAATCATAGATGATTCACCGAAGAATCATAGATGATTCACCGGAGAATCATAGATGATTCACCGGAGAATCATAGATGACTCACCGGAGGACCATAGACGATTCATCGGAGAATCACCGATGATTCAACGGAAAATCACCAATGATTCCACGAGGAATCACCGATAATTCACCGAGAAATCACAGAGTATTCACAGTGGAATCACAGATGATTTCGTCTGGTAATCACTAATGAATCAGCGATGCTTCACCTGGAAATCACCGATGATTCAATGAAGAATCACCGATGGTTCATCGGAGAATCACCGATGATTCAACGGGGAATCACAGATGATTTCATCGGGATTCATCTCTCCAAGGAATCACCTATAAATTACTGTGGAATCACCGATGATTCTCCGGGGAATCATCTATGATTCACGGAGGAATTCATCATCGGTGATTCCCCGGTGACTCCTCGATGAAGTGTGTACAGACGGACGGACAGGCAGGGCGCCAATTTTATATGCTTAAGTAATTCGACTCTCCCCATTCTATGATTGCCAAAAAGTTACACAAAAAAGCGAAATGAAATTACTGTTACAGTGGAAAACAACGAGTTTTGTTACTTAAATTACCTAACGATTGACTGCGATTTTTCTTTAATTTTGATATAACTCTCTTATGAATGAACGAACCATCGTGAACGTCTAACACTTTGCAATATTCAGTTTGCACCGACGAACTATTACTAAGCGATGGATGAGTTGCCGCGTTTTCGGATTCAGCTATGAAATATGGTTCGAGTCTTTGCATTGAATACCTCGATGGCATTCGTTGGGGTGATGGTTGACCTTCAACGCTGATTTTATCATCGGTAGACGGTTCCTCCACCACTAAAATGTCATCGTTCTCCAGTTGAGCTCTAGAAAATAACAAATCGAATTCTTTTGTTATTTCCGAAGTGAATGCGGAAACAACATTTTTGATGGATTCGTCGTCCATATCAACGATGCTAGATTTTTCCTCGGTGTATGTGGATGAGAACGACTGATGCCGTCTCGAATCCAATGATTTTGGACTCGGATTCTCATTCGATGGCAGGATGGTAACATGTTGAACCTCTGTATCGATCCGTTGATCGTCGTTCGATGTAGATGAGCAAATCATTTCTTCGTAACTTTGATTTATTGTTTGGTGTAGCAATTTTTCGTTGGCAAGAAACTTGTCCACGATCATCATCACCTCGTTGCTAGTAATTGATTCATCTTTTCTCGTTAGATCTTCACTGTCCACAGAGTCATTTTTTACGTGTTGATGCAATACATCGGAACATGTTGCCGACGGGACTGCGTCAGGTATTGCTTCACTGAATGACCCTTCCGGAGTTAATGTAAAATCTTCAAAATCACAATTCATAACGACTTTCTGTTCATCCGGCGTTAGAGTAAAATCATCAAAAATTTCACTTTTCAAGGACAAGCTCAACTTGGAAGCACTGGAACTATCCAAATTCATATTTCTGACCGTATCAAATTCTGTTAATGTGCAAAACGATTCGGAACGTTCGATGTAAATACTTGGTTCTAATTCGACTTCAATGTCAGGCGGAGCATTCCTTATGTACTCATTAACAGCACGTTCTAACGTAATTGACGCTGTGTTCAGACACTCCTGCGCCGATACAGTCTTGTGTATTTTCTCATCTTTCATATTCAGGATGTCATCCTTTGAGCATATTTTGTAGATTGTCAAGATTTCGTCACTGCCGAACGATTCTATTTCTCTAGTGTCTTGGGCAACAGGGTAGAGGAAGTCATTGTCCGCGCAAATTTCACTGAGCTCGTTCAAGTTGCTTTCGATCCCGTTCGAACGGTTCAATAGCGACTGTTCCAACGTAAAATGTTTATTTTCGAATCCATACTCGTCGTAATTATCAGCCTTAGGTGCTGGCATCAGGAAGATTTCATCCACATCCGAATCGGCGCCAATATTCAAATCAATGTCGCCTCTATCTTCAATTTCTGAATGATATGCCTTGCCTTCATATTCTTCATCGATATTCTCTTCTTGACCATCAATTTCAGACACGCACGTACTTTGTACATCCGCAACGTTATTCATTTCTTCTTGTTCGTCCAGTTCCTCCTCTTCCTCATATTCCTGTTCTTCTTCACATTCATCTTCATAATAGTCTCCTTCCTCATCCTCGTCCTCATCTTCATACTCGTCGGTTTCCTCTTCCTCTTCGTTACATTCATCATTTCCATTCTCTTCATAAATGTCCTCGTACTCCTCCTCTGGGAAGTACGGTATGTCACCGCGGGAATCACTTCCATCACGAAACGAAAATTTCGGTTCACTTTTCTGCCGAAGCAATCGAGCGTTTTTGCCTCTAGCATACTTCTTAGCCGCTCCCAATCCTTTATGGCCCAAACGGTATTTGTGCCAGTTTTTATAGCCGCCACACGAGTCGTCAGCATTCTTATTACTCTCATTCTTGTACAACCCACCGAAATCTTCGGAACAGAATTTTTCATACAATTCCATGGCACTTAGTCGAACACTTCCGGTTTTGTTGTAAAATTCTTCCGATAGCGGTGAGTGTTTCTGTTCTTTGTACAGACAGGCGGTGCTGTTGTTTTTGCTTTCTTTAACAGATCTCTTCGTACTGAATCGCGAAGGACTAGATTTGAAATTATTTATTTCGAAATTCGATTTGGATAATTCGTTCAATTTGGTGCGACTGGAAGTTCTTGTATTCAATTCAGTGTTTGAATGCGATGCGTTTGAAAACATTGGCGATTTGCGTATGGAAAATATTGACGATTTACCTGATTTTGGATGGAACAAAGACATTTTCGATGAATGTATGGAACTCTTTGAATCGGTCGTCTTAGCCGGACTACAACTCTTCGCTTTGGACGGGTTTTCCACCTTTTGTGGATTACTTTTCAGTTCAATGTCAGATGCCTTCTTTTTATCGTACAGAGCCGATGCACTGAATCGCTTACATTTCAAAAGTTTGTTGATTTTTTTGATTTTGCCGAACCTTTTCTCGAAGAGACTCGTTATGGCACTTTCCTTTGGTGGAGGATTTTGTGCAACTTCCAATTTTGTGGGACGAGTATTTTCGATTGAGTTCGTTGACGATTTTTCGGTACAGGCCGAAGGAGCACGAATCGGACTAGTTAACGTACTGTTGTCACTCTCCTTCGGTGAAGCAGTTCGAGACTGCGGGTACATTTCACAATTACGTCTGGGACGTTTACTCGCATCAATACACTTGGCACTGCTGTTTTCACTAGTATTTGTAGTGGAAGTAACTTGACCATCTGGACTACAAATCATTTCCGAAGTCGGATTTAGATTCTCATTGTACAATTCAAAATCGTTTTCGAAACTCTGGTTTTTCCATTTGAGAAACTCGTTCCGTTTCTTTCCCACTTCGTCTAAACTATCTCCGTCACTTTTGTACTCCCTCTGTAGACTGGATCGCGCTAATTCCCTGTATTCTCGATCCAATCGTTCCAAATCGGTTGTGTCTGAAAATACCGTATCCAATTCGTCCGTCGATAAATTCCGTGAGCTTTCATCCGTTGATTTTTGAAGATCCTTCGGTGAGCAAATATTGTCCTCAATGTCACTCGAAGCGATCCGACTACCATGCGTCGTTGACGCCGATTCGCTATTGAAATAATAGTCGGGCTCTTTGTGAATTTGAATATCTAGATTCGTTTGCAGCACAATCTGATTGCGGCAAATAATATTTTCGTCGAATATTTCCGAATCCGTTCGAACGATTCGCTTCGATTTCCGAAGCATTGGCTTTCTGGGTCGATTCTTAAACGTTATCTCATCGTCAATTTTATTTATGTCCTCAGCACTTTGCATGTCCAACTCAATTTTATTCGAATCCGTCGATGTTAACTCTTTCTCTTTGTCCTCATCTCTTTCCTCCGGTGAATCGATGGATGGAATCATATTGGAATCTTTGATGCTAATGAAAACCATGTTGGTATCGATGTTCGGAGATTTATTGTTATTGCATCGATTGACGAAGTTGATTTGAGCGGTACGTTCCTTATCGGAAGTTCTGGTTAAGCAAGAACTGGAACTTAAGCTTCGACTTTTTTGATTGTTCGGACTAGCTTTGGGTTTGTCCAGACAATCGTCGGCCGAATGTTGCATTTTTGTGTGGCTTAAGTTGTTGCCATTAAATTTATGTTTTCTATTGTTTAAGTCACTTGAATGTTGGTCAAAATATACAATTGTTCTACTACCATCTACCTTACTAACGTTGCGTTTGCTAGAGTGACTACTGTGACTACTATTGCTTTCTTGAATTTCCCTGCGTCCGCATTCAGGCGTACTTAGTCCTTGTAGATCATTTGACGATACAGCTGGAATCGTACTTAAGCGTCTAGTTATTCCACTGCTGCCAGCCATATCGATATCACCACTAATAATTTTTTCATTTAAATTTCTAGCTACTTCACTCAGCACCGACATTTCGGTACCCAAATCAAACGTTCCAACCGTTTTAAGTCTATCTAATCGTCCACGTGGTTTTTTCATCGGTTCATTTCCACCTAAACTGTACAGTCGACCTTTTTTCTTTCTCTGCAATATTTTACCGTTTGCAGACCGTAGAGCATTGTCAGATAGTTGAATACTGTCTCCTTTCTCAATTTTTGGTATACGTTTCTTCACGACTATTTTACCTGTGTTACATATTTCATTTGGAAGATCGGTGGACGAGTCTGGAGTTAATGGTATCACTTTTCCTCTTCCAAATTCAATGAACCTAAACATCGGGAAAGGACATTTTAAGCGTTCCATTCAAAAATAGCAATAAACATTTCAATTACCACAAGTCGTCGTGCAATTCGCTTTCTCACTTTTTCTCTTTTAAATCCTTATTCAAGTAATGTAGGACATAATGCAACACCAAATCGTAACAGTATTTGTATTCCATCTGGAAAAGAGGGAAGCATTCAAGAGCTACACTCGATTAGGACTAAATGTTTGGAAAATAGTTCCGTATACTCAGGAAATTTGTTGTGAATTTTGGTGAAGTATTTCCCAAATATAAGATTATGGACTCGAGAGAAAACAGAGCGCCACCGGGTTTTCTCTCGAGTGTGGATTTGTGTCATTAACATACCATGTTCTCCACCAATTGTGGTCGGTGGCGTCTAACTGTTTTGACTGCCTGAAATATGTCCACTTCACCATGTTGGATAACCTGCTCAATGCAAGCATTTGCTGCACAATACACGCCGGCTCGACTACGACCATCACTGAAAACAATATCCAGAAATTGTTAAGGTCAATTCAAGTCAGTCTTTTCAAGAAGTTATAATTGTAGGCTATACATCTAGGTGTACAAAAATGTAATTTTATTTAAAATACATAACCAAAGATTCGTACGTATCAGAATAGATGTGGCAAACAGAATAGATGTTGCTAAAAGACTCGAACGTATCTAAATATGGAAATGAGCAAACAATCCAATGTTTCGTGCTGTTTTATAACTGTAAGATTTCAAAGATCCCCAGAAATTCCCCAAGGTAATGTCAAAGGCACGTCCCTGCACCATATCAAAAAGAGGACCAACGTTTCTCTTCAGGAAATCTTGAAAATGTTTTCTCTAAAATGTAATTCTCACTAACTTTGCATTAAGAAGCAAATTTCAAACTGCCATAATTTTATAGATATGCGTCAGGACGCGTTATCCCTCCCAATTCTAGAAGTTGCTTTATCTCGAGATTTGATAATTTTTCCCTAAAACCCTGGAAAACATGCTCTCTAAAATTTGATTGTCTACAACTTTGCCTTTGGAAGGAACTTTCTAACTCTCATAGTTGTAGAGATGTGGGTCATCCCTCCCAATTCTAGAAGTGGTCACATTCCAGGATTAGGCGATTTTTCCTTAAAACCCTTAAACACGTGTTCTCTAAAATTTGATTGTCTACAACTTTGCCTTTGGAAGGAACTTTCTAACTCTCATAGTTGTAGAGATGTGGGCCATCCCTCCCAATTCTAGAAGTGGTCAAATTCCAGGCTTATGCGATTTTTCCTTAAAACCCTGAAACACGTGTTCTCTAAAATTTTATTCTCTACAACTTTGTCTTTGGAAGCAACTTTCTAAATTCCATAGTTCTAGAGATATGTGTCATCCCTCCTGATTTTAGAAGTGGTCATATCCAAGAAATGAGTCGCTTTCCCCCAAAATCCTACAACACGCTTTCTCTAAAATTTTATTCTCCACAACTTTGTCTTTGGAAGCAACTTTCAACTTCCATAGTTCTAGAGATATGAGTAGTCTCTTACGAGTCTAGAAATGGCTAAATTACAGGGATTGGACATTTTTCCGTGAAACGCTGAGACACGTATTTAGTGAATTCTCTACAACATTTTCCTTGGACGTATGTCTCTTCTATAATATTAAATCCCAAATGTCACTGCACCTCACTGCACATTAGACCTGTCCAAAAATGTTCGGGGAAATTAAGTTGTCGAAAAATTTGGGGGCCTGTCAAGAAAACGGTTGTAAAAATAGTCTCCTGATAAAAAATCTCTATGGGGTCGATGAAATCTGAAGCGATTTAGGCGGCGCTCAAATCGAGAAATTGAAAAAAATCGTTAAAATTTGTGTAAATTTGAGTTTTGTCAATTTCTGACAAAATTAATTATTCTGGTCGACCCAGAAAAAAAATGTTAAGGCAAGTTTGGTTATTTTGGATCAGAAAGATCCCGAGATGTCTTAGTAGATAGGTGCCTTTGCGCGTCCAGAACCTTCTGAAGCTCACCAAATGGTAGCACTGGTGGTCGACAGTGTGGGAAACAGGCCGAAAATTTCTGAATATCTATCCCATCATCTACATATGGAAAATTCATACATTGACTAGGACTACATCCTGCCCGAAAATGGTAGCTGTAGGTGTGGTGTCTAAAAAAATTTTGGGGCATAGGCGTTTAGGGTGGTGATCTTGAAATTAAATGTTAGGACAAGTTTGGTCATTTTTGATCAGAATGAACTCGAGAACACGATTTATTAGTTAATAGGCGCGTTAGCACTGTCAGAACCTTCTGCAGGTCACCAAATGGTTGCACTGGTGGTCGGCCGAGGAGTCACTCACTTCAATTTAGTCCATTTAATCCACAAAAAAATGTATAGCCCAACCAACAAATTTGGGCCGTACGCGTCAGAAACTGAACAATTAATTCCGAAAAATAAGATTCGGAGAAGTTTGAGGGTGTTTGGACACACGTTTCGAGTCACCAAAAAATCACGAAAGTAAGAAGAAACGCCAAGAGAAATCGTCAAAATGTCAAGAATGTTGTGTTGACCGAACTAGTCAATACAGAAGTCAAGGAAAGTATATATAAAATGCTTTTCATCAATTATGGCCTCTTGTAAAAAAAGCTTGTTTTAAAGCGTAGGAGGCTCTGCTCCGACTCTACCGACGAAATGAAAAACCTTGTCAGACCAAGGTAGTCTGTCTGATAGCTTTGTACGTACAGCCTGGATTTTTGACCAAAAATATTAGAGTGCACGAACTAAATAAAAGGGATTTTTTACTTTCCATCTTTTATGAAGGGCACTATACTTATAAGGGACGAAACAATGGACAATAACAAAATGCTGATTTCGGCGTATCACACCCTCACAAACCAGGGCTGCCGTAATTTGCATAAGAAACTTATTGATCACTTTTTGAGATAGAATTAGGTAGCCTAGTGCTGAAATTCTGACAACGCCTATCTTTAAGAAGGAGCGAGGTTAATAGTTAGTAACACGATCGAAGTTGGCACCAGGCTGCGTACTTGGGACTCTAAAGCTGGTAATAAAGAAGGCTGAAAATCTGATTTTGCCAAATAGTGGAGGAAATAGTGATATAGGCACATAGCCAAATAGCCACAAAAGTTTCAATTTGGCACCAGGCTGCTACTGCCTTTTGCATTCAAAAAGTCTTCACTCGAGAACGCAGCCTAGTGCCTAGTTGAAACTTATATGACGTATAGATATCACTAATGTGCACACTTTGATAAAGGCAAATGCTTAGCACCAGGCTGTCTTCTATATTGCTAGGTAAGGGACCAAAGTACGCAGCCAAATGTCGATATATAAACTTATACAACGTAATGTACTAGCTACTTCATGAATTTTGGCATTTTAAAATTCCCCAAGCGTCCTGGCTGAAAGTGAAGACCATTCTTCTAACGAGAAGTTTGTTGAAAAAACTAAGCAATTTTAAAAAAGTAGCTCAACTACTAGATGAAAAAACAATGACTCTATTTAGCTATTGAGGTACTTTTTTGAAATTATCAATTCTTTTTAACAAAAGCTTCGCTGGAAAAACATCGTTTTAATCAGGCCTGCTCGCAACATAGAAAACACATAAACTCGAAAAACCAAAAAATGCCGAAATCAAACCAAAACGGAGATAAGATCACATTTTTACAAAAATCAAATCATTTCTTGTTGAACCCACATTGGTCCTAATTTATACAGATGAAGATATACTTGGCAAAGTGTTACTTACGGTGAAACAACACAGACTGGACCATAGTCAGTTTTAGCTCGCCATTGTTCAACCATATTCATCAGAGCTACCAATGAATTCGTAGATGTTGGAACCTGTATTTAAAAAATTTATCATAAGAAAAAGGGAATAACATGCAACTTATTTTAAAAAAAATCCAAAAAAATCAACTTTCTGTTGCTGTCAATATCCAAGATTTAGTTAACTTGCAATAATGACTGTAAAATAAACTGTAAGTAAAAGAGGGACAAATTCGATGGTTACATGAAAAACTGATCGAAGCTGTCGTGATCCGCGAGATGGATCGCACGCAAAATCTTAGAGTTCAATAAGAAACGACCACTTATACCTTATGTACTAAGAAGCGCGTTGGCGTAGTAACGGCGCGGCGCTGATAAAATTTCTCATCAGATTTTAGAATGATACGTAATAAATATAAAAAATGGACAACGAACTGGTCAGGGAAAATGTATCCAAGTAACTGGCGATGGAGCAGCAAATACTTACCACAGTTTTGTGGATAAGAGTTTTTCACGAAAGTTCCCCTAGTTTTTGAATTACATCGACTCTAGTGACAAGAAAGTCATGGACACGCGGTAGCAATGTAGCCGTGACGCATGTCTACATACGAACAAAAATCTAAGAAACATTTTTTTCGCAGACTGCAGAACCATATATACAGCTAAATTTTTACTCCGCAGCCCCTGCAATTTTTTATTGAATTCTACAGAAAATTCTAAGACGAAGTGTGTTTTCCCTCATTAAAATCGGTCCAATGAATCCGGAGATATGACCTTTTGAAAATGATATAAAAAGTGCATTTTCATAAAATCCAAAGTTAATGAAAACATTCTAGGGTAAATGCACCAGTTACCGGCCATATTTCAATGCGAAATGTGACCGGTCACTAGTGAAACTATGGTTTGGCTGAAGACTACTACATGGCCGATAACTGGTGCATTTATCCTACGTTAGTTAGTTACTGGTTTCCATTGGCACTTGTATGAAAAACGACTTTTTTCTAGCTCGTGCTAGAAAACGGCTCGATAACTTTTAAAAAGGATTTTTGTTGTGATATCAGTAGTTTTGGAAGAAAAGAGAAAACAAATTTTGGAGAAAAAATTTCTGTCAAAAAAAAATTCCCGGCGAAAAAAATT
>CM055404.1:30686446-30750076 GCA_029228625.1 Pseudolycoriella hygida
AATTTTTTTTTGCCGGAAAATTTTTTTTGTCGGAAATTTTTTATCGCCAAATATTTTTTTCTCCAAAATTGGTTTCCTTTTTCTTTCAAAATGGATTGACATTGATTGAATTTATGTTATCACGAAAGTTTGGGTCGCCGCCGCTAGCCATTGCAGCTGTGTGAAGTGCCGTAACGCCAAATTTCGTCCCTACTTCCAAAACTACTGGTATCACAACAAAAACCTTTTAAAGGGTAAAGTGCCTAATGTCCACTTCCAAAATTAATGATATCGCTTGAGGTGACGCTGATAATACGCAAAAATTTGATTGAATGGAATCTTCTTCGATTCGAATTCTTCGATTTAAAAACATTTATTATATGGAATCTTGTGTTCAAAGTTTTATTTTCTGAAATTACAGCGACTATGGCTAAAACAAAATTACGTTGTATTAAAAAAATTGCGTCACAAATGAAGAAAAATAATTCTACCAACCCACACTCATAACTTCCAGGCAAGTGCGTACTCAAGACATTCGTCTCTATGAGGAATATTAACCTCTAACTTGAAGAGTTTCCAATGAATGCATTCGTTCTTGTTGAAGTTATTGATGAAAAACGATTTTCGACAATTCCGTGAAAACCATTTTCTCGAAAGTTCCACAACTAAAGCTAAATGTTTTCGAGAAAAATGTTCTTCTACGAATTTCTCCTATGGGCCCAAGGAATCAAATAAGCTATAGGTAACAAGAATCGGAGATGTGTTGTTTTCAAGTTTCATACAACTTGGTCGAAGAATTGGCAGGTTGACGGACCTAGCTCGGCGGCCCTTTCGATATTTCGATTACCTTTCAGGGAAATAAAAAGTTTTTGAAAACTGGTTGAGTTTTACTCGAGTTATTGTGTTGACAGACAGAGGGACATTTTTTTATTGCTGATTCGCAGGGCTTATTTTTGAGAATTTATTTCCTAACAATTCCATAAAATTCTTAAAAACCTAAAAATTCGTAAAATCTTCAACATGAGAATTTTAGAATTTTTTAAGAATTTTATGGAATTTTTAGGAATTAAATTCTCAAAAATAGGCACTGGCTGATTCGTCATCTAAGTATTAGGGTCGGTGCTACTCATTACTCCCGAGAAGAATGGTTACAAACGTCGTGGTAAACGCATAAGCCCCGTCTTCGAAGAACTTCGAATCTTCGTACGGGTCTAATTACCACCAACAGTATGCGGGCGAGTAGACGTACTCAGGCTTATTCTTTGGACTCTCCGTACCGAACCGTACTATTTTTGAAAAACTTTAAGAATTTTTTGAAAAATATTTGAGAAACTTTGAGAAAATTTAAAAAATTAGAAAAGTTTGAGATGCTTTTGAGAAAACAAACATTGCCTAAGTTTCCCTGAACTGTCATGTTTGGCCTCATATCTAACCTATGGACTAAAGAGCCTGCTGGTATGCAACTAGCAAAGTGACATTTTCAACGTCAAATATTCATATAATGAATTTGTCCTTCGTCTTGTGTTCTTTTTTGATGAAATATATTCACATCAGCGGCATAAACATGATAGACCTATTCCCTAACTGCTGTTTATTTTACAGCTTTGACGTTTAAAATGTCATTCTGACAGTTACAGTAGACTAAATTTTAGTTCCTTTTAGATGTGGTTCAAAGGCAAATCGTCGTCTGTTTCTTAAGAGCAATATCTTCAAGTTTTTCACAGACAGACAGAATGGTTTGCTTCGGTGACTTTTCGAAAATCAGATCGAAAAAGAAATCAACATTTTTTCAATTAATTATTTCAAACGAAAATGCTGTCAAATTTTACAGCAGGCTTTAAGTTTGAAATGAATTGAAAATAAAAAGTTTATAAAAATGCCACAAATCACGTGCCCCAATCGATAGAACCGAATGATTTCTCTGAACATATTTATGTGATTTTCGCTAACATGACCAATTGCCATCACAGCCATAAAATCAGATCTTTTTTTTATTACAATGCGTAAAATGAAGAAACAACAGCCAAATAAGTTGAGAGAATAAAAAGTATCGAACGAGCAACGAATCCTTTTACCATATTTCTTTGACCTTTGCCTCTTGGCTTTAGTAGAATGAAGATTTCTTATGCCAAGTTTATCTAAAACGGTTCTTTTTGTTTCGTACATTTAATCCAACGTAAATCGATTTAACGAGGAAATGAAATCGGTATTCTGATGCTGGTATACGCGCTCGTAATATTTTCACATTTTCAGTTTTACGTTCCTTGTAGTTTCTTTTCATGTTTCAAATTTAAATTCTTTCACTTGATTTTTTTTTATTAACTCCTTTATAAAGTACACAAAGTACAGAGTATACCAAAGAACTGAGGAAAGATAACTCGATTTCCAGCTTATTGGCAACTCTAGTTGAAATGCAAATAGTGTCGAATGTAACAAGTCTGTATGGATAAAGGAATCCCACAAACCAATGAGTGAGTTTCACTTTTTTTAGAAGCAATTTCGCTCTTCGCTCAACCTACATTTACATTAAAAAAATTGGAATAAAATCAAAACCACGATATGCATTAAAACTTCAAGTTAGAGTCAAGAATAATATTGCGGCTATGAAAAATAAATTGTCAGCTAATGTTTACCCAAAATGTTAAGTGTAGCTTTTTACATTTTATAGATTTCAGAGGTTGGTGGTTTCACAAATGTGGTTTCATAATGTAAGTGTTGATATAAAAAATTTATGGATGGAGATAATAAATTCGAAAGCGGTACTCAAGTTGTAGCGTGTGCGCCGTGGATGTTAAAAAAAACGCAATGGTTTAACAGTGGTCACAGTGGTCGGAGAAACCTCTAAAAGAAATCATCACGAGGACGAGGTAGATGAATTTGGTTTGAATGATTTGTAGGTGTCACAACTCGGATATATTTAAAAATCGCATAGAAAAACCTCTTAAAAGATTAAGTGTGACGCTGTCCGGAAATCCGCTTCTAAAAAAAATGATGTCGCTGATGATACGCAATTTTTTTGAATAAAACGACGCAGTCCTCACTTAACTTTTTAAGACGCTTTCGTATAAAGCGTTAAAAGAGAGTGTTTTTTTATTAGTTAATTCTAATATCTAGGGGTCACGTGTCACAATGGGAGAAATCGTACACAAGTTTAAACTGAACCTAACTCTCAATTCTCTTTTTCATTCATAATTTTTTGACAGCTGACCCTGAGATAAGTTAAATAGGCAAATGTTGTGCCCCACAGGAGAGAACACAACCGCTGGTTTCCTTATCTTATCGTCGTCTAGAACATTTTCATGGAGAAAAATTGCAACAAACACCAAGCTGGGCAGCCTCCTGCCGAAAAAGGTTCTATGACAATGTTGGAGTGGTAAACGAGCACATTACTATGCACTCGCTTCCAGCTCGGCACCAGGCTGCCTACTTGAGAAGTTTCAGTAACCATAAAGAACGCAAACTGGCGCCAAAAATCTCTTATGTCATCGAAACTGCAGTTTACGAATGTTATACGTCACATTAATTTCAACGTATTCTACTGTCAACATAGAGGGCAGCAGCAGTCTGGTGCCAAACTGAAATTTAGATGACGTTTCATTTTCTTTACTGTCGTTGCAATGACTAACAGATTTTCGGCACCAGGCTGCCTTCTGTAAGGGTACTAATATTTTTCAAGTATGCAGCCTGGTGTCGAGTCGGAACCAAGTGAACATTTATGAACTCGTTTCATCATCCAACTTTGCCAAGGGAATTTTTTGCAGCCCTTCTGGAATCGACCAGAGTAGCCCCACCATAACAAAAAAATTTTATACGAAAATTTTTTTTTAGTATTATCTTTGATATTGACATACCTTGACAGCTGGCAGACATTCTCTTAATAAGCCAAAAAATTCTTTTCACCAATCTCTATAACTTCCAAGAAGAAACAAACTGCCTAGTTATTGTATGCGCATTGTGGATACCTCTGGGTTACGTTTCTGGGGGAACCCAGTACAATCCCAGAAAGACCATTGGGAAGTGACGAGCAGGTCTAGCAGTGCCGTGAATACAAGTTCCCAGCTGTAGTAGTCACTCGCGGCTGCGAGCCCTACCCGAAGGTCTAATATCGGTACCACGGGGTTGGGGGCCCTCAAGTATCAACAACATCGATGGTTGACCTCAACAAGGTTATAGTGCCTAATGGTGCTGTAAGGTGGTGGTTGTGAAGTGGAGTTAGATTTATAGATTTATCAACTTGGGACGATCGTTTTACCAATCTTGAAACACAGATCTGACGATCCTTTGTTCCTTTCCCGTTCATTATTTAAATCAGCTTCCCCACTCAAGTTAGTTAAACCTCCCGGTCGCCTCCAAGAACTTGCTCAAAGTAGCTGGTTATAGGTTAGTAACTTCGGACGGTCTCACAACATACCCTCCCAGCAGCCTGCGCCTCAGTTGGAAGAAACTGGGACATTCACATAATACATGAAATCCCGTTTCTTCCTCTAAGCCGCACACACACATAGAGGTCGCCGAGAGCCTAAGCTTTTTGATGTGCCCATTCAGCCCGCAATGTCCAGTGATCTCACCTACCACTCTCCTGATGCGATTCCTGTCCATCCCTAGCAGAGATTTGGCCATTAGGTCTCGGGAAAAAGCGCTTGGTGTGGATACCACCATAGTATCCTTCCCAACGCTCCACATGCCTCCTCATCACCAAGCTCCCCAGCGCTTCTACACGCGCAGGTCGAGTAATCGGCAAAAACGGCTCAGGGCCGTGACGGAGAGCTTCGGCACCCGCCTTGGCTAGCTCATCAGCTTTTTCATTCCCCTCCACGTCAGAGTGCCCAAGTAACCAAACAAAATGATCTGATTCCTCAGACCCATTTCGTTCAGGCAATCTCTGCACTCTTTCACTAGCTTGGAGGTCACTCTAGGCGACATCAGCGCCTTGATCATTTCCTTACTGTCCGAACAGATAAGCACCCTCTTGCAGTGCGTACCAACAGGCAGAGTCTCACGAGCTGCTGACAGCACCGCGAAGATCTCTGCTTGGAGCACACTGGCAAGAGCCCCCAGATAGAAGCAATTTCCCTCTCCAGAGCCCATGCCGTATAGACTAGCACTTACTCCTTCACGAGACTTCGATCCATCTGTAAATCTAACCACGCAGTTCCCAGGAAGGGTCGCTGGCCATCCACTAAGCCATTCTTGCCTACTGGGAACTTTCGCTTCAAAATTCCTGTCGAAACAGGTTACCACAGCCATATCGTCTCTCGGCATTTCTAACACCGGGATTGATATCATCGTTGCAATCTTATCATGCCCAATGTGAAAATTCGGAGTCCACATGCCATTCTGCATCAGCCTATCAGCCGTGGCAAAAGCTTTCGCTTTAACCACAATATCGAAAGGAGGCAGAGCCAGCAGCGTCTCCATCGCTAGGGTTGAGGTGGTTTTCATAGCGCCCGTGGTACAAATACACACTAGCCTTTGAATCTCACTTGACAGTTTCCTAGCGCATTCTACATGTAGCCACGCAACCGTGGCTAATCATCGGCCTTATCACAGCCTCATAAATCCACAAAATTGCTTTTGACGGTGGGACCCAGTTTCTCCCGAAGGAGTTCCTGCAAAGCTATCGAAGAGCCTGATTTCACCGACCAACTTTGATCCTGAGCGCCTTCTGCTGAATAGCATAAGATCTGTTTTGGCCGGATTGATTTTCAGACCGTTCTCACGGCACCATCTCACGACCACTCTCAAAGCTGTTCTGACTCTGTCACCCAGCGTGCTCTCGAATTTTCCCCTAACTAAAATCGTTATGTCATCCGAATAGCCCTGCGCATCGATTCCTTCGTCGTTCAGCTTTCTGATGAGAGAGTCTATCACTATACACCACAACAAAGGCGATAGAATCCCGCCCTGAGGGCAGCCTTTCGCTACCCAGAGATTTTCTTTGTGACCACAAACCTCCGCCTCAACAGTCCTATCTCTGAGCATGCTACTTACCCACCTAACTACCACACCTCCCACTCCTCTCTCCTCGGGGAGTTAATTCGGCGACTGCGCCATTCCAACAAAGAAGTTCGTACAGTTAAGCGCGGCGGCTTATACTCCCAACTTCCTCTACAACATATCAAAAGTTTTTTTTGCAGCCAAACCGAAACGCGGTGATTACTTTCCATGGGAGAAAATTATTCCCTCAACTTACTCTATACCAGATCAAAAGTTTTTTTTTGAGCCGACGCCGCCGCCAAACCGAAGCACGTTGGTTACTAATTCCATGGGCGAAAATGATCCATGAACTTACTCTCCAACATATCAAAAGTTTTTTTTTGGCGGTCACCCCGATACACTACACACCCAACCCAACAACTTTCTCGAAGGTCCCTGCAAAATTTCAAGAAAAGTTATCGAGCGGGAGCAAAAAAAGTCTTTTTCTGTATACGTGTATTGGTTGTGACGGAAAATATTTTCTCATATTTTGGGACGAAAAGTTGCTTTCCGCGGTATGTGCACCAATACACTCTCACTATTAGAGAAACATATCTTCCATAATACCCCAATACACACTCGATGTAATAATATACTATTTTCATACAGCTGCCAAACCGACGGAAACCTCAAAGGTTCGTCATGACGTTTTTCCACGAATAATCTGAAAAGGATCGTCCATAAATTACGTAACGCTTTTTGAGTGGTGCCATAAATTTAAATGCTCTGTCAGGGGGGTACATTCGACCGAGAAAATGCTTACTTGTTGAGATGTAACAATTCTAAATTGATGTCAGCACTCAAAAAAGCGTCACGTAATTTATGAACGATGCCAATAATTGTAGTTTTCCAAAAGTAACTGCCTTTACAGCAGGAAATTCACATCAAACTAGATGGCGTACTTAAGTCCACCGCAGGCGTAATAAAGCCAGCAGCAGGCGTAATAAAGCCAGCAGCTGGCGTAATCTTGCCATCCGATTGCGTCATCAAGCCATCCGATGGCGTAGTCTAGCCATCCGATGGCGTAATCTAGCCATCCGATGACGTAATCTAGCCATCCGATGGCGTAATCTAGCCATGCGATGGCGTAATCTAGCCATCAGATGGCGTAATAAAGCCAGCGGCTGGCGTAATCTAGCTATCCGATGGCGTCATCAAGCCAGCCTCAGGCGAGGGGCAGATAAACGTGGAAAAACCTTTTGCACTCAAAAGAAAATTCATTGTTAGGAAAATCCTCAAAAAGAGATCTTTTGGATTATAAGAAAATCCTTAGAAATCAGAAGAAAATCCCAAAAAATCCTATTAAAATGCGAGAAAATCCTCAGAAATTGACAAAGAAAATCCTTGGAAATCAAAGCAAACGATAGAAAATCATTAAAAATAAAAAAAATCCTTTGAGGATTTTTAAAATGCTATCAAAATGATTCATACTAACCTTATGACCTAATGGAAAACATGTTAATTGAAAAAGTTGAACAACTTTGGTTGGAGCTTTTACACCAGCCATCAACTCCGTTAACGAAACTATCTGCAAAAAATAAATGCAAAAACTTTTTTTTAGTACAATAAATGAGTTTATAGAGTTTATAAAGTGACAAGAGATAAATTGAAGCGAAATGACAGCGTTTTGTAAAATGTTATGCATTAAAATTGCTCGTACTTTTTTATTGATTTTATACTCCCACTGCTTGATGTTGGCATAATGTTTCCTCGACACCGAATGTACGGTGAACACAGGACCATATTTTTCCATTTTACTTTTTTCGGGCCAAAATGATGGATATGTTGTCTGTTACAAAATGTGAATGTTTAAAACGTAAATTTCTCAACAACACATTAATGGACAGTTAGCACTCACCGAATTAGGTGGCGGCTGTAACAGTACAACCACAGCAGAACACTCCTGATCGTAAACAAGAGACCAAAACTCACCGACGGTGTGTTTCAATGGCCATTCGGTTACAATATATTCACGTGGTTTTGTGTATCCCTGAAATGCCATTTACCGTATTAAAATAGAGTGAGAGCGGTAGTATACGGATGGGAAAATGTTGATGTTGAGTCAAAAACCTTCAAAGTTCGTTTATTACGACTTCTGTTGATGTGATGTGGGAAGAGATTAAGGAATTTCAATTGAATTTTCCATTGCCTTTTTCTCAAATAAGGTGCAGGGATCGTACTAAAATGTTCATTGTCCATTTATAGCGTTCTCTGTAAATAAATGTCTCCAAACAAAACAACTCCAACTTCAAAGAAAGCTAACAATAAGCAACCACAATGGTGTCGCATATTTTGGTGGTATAAAGAAAAAAAATTTTTTACAACGCAAAAAAAAATGTCCTTCGAAGAATTTGACTTTGAAAAATCCGTTCGAGAGAAGACTGATACCCGATACACTTACAGACATAAGGGGTGTTCAAAAAACCAAAGAGTCACCAGCCGAAAAACCACTCCAATGTGGCTCCCTGAGAAAAACTGTCGACGAGCTCAACTCAACACGTGGCGAAAAGATAAATAATGAAATGCTGTTAAAAAGAACGTTTTCCTTCAACCCTCTACGTTTCAAAATTTTTGTTTATCGTTAAAGCGAATAAGCTACATCTGCGTTCCGGAAGAGCCATTAGGTGAACCCAAAAACTTCTACTCCAAAATGTACAAATTTAGTAGATTCTTGAATATTCATGAACAATGAGCAGTTTTTCATTAAAAGTGTAGTTTGGTGAGAGATGGGACGAGTTCTAAATGCAAAAAGGAACGCAAACTTTTATAAATATTTAATTACAGCATGCTAATGACTAGCTGTATGAAAACGTTTCTCATTAGCAAAATTATTCATGTTGGACCGGAAGTATGTCGAAAAAAGTGTCAAAATAGGGTTGAAATTCACCTTCGAAACGGTACGAAAACTTGGATATTTTTTCGAAAATTCAAATTAATTTTGGGAAGATCTACAAAAAATAAAAAAATATATGCAATGGACCCCTACGCATCAGAATACTGCCATTATTTGCATAAGAAACTTAGTGATGACATTTTGAGAGAGAATTTCATATATTTTCTCTCTAAGAATGACGTCACTAAGTTTCTTATGCAAATTACGGCAGTATAGATGTTACATGTTAGAGATGTTACTCTTAAGTGTTTGAAATTACGTCCGCATTAAATTGACTTGGAAATTGCCGACACTTCAATATTGAAAAACACGTCCGAAGCAAAGGGGCAAAGAACCTCTAAAAATCCCTGAACGTATGAAAAATCCCCCTAAAATTTAAAAAGAAATTTCCAAAAATATTTCGGAGAAAAAATGAGAAACAAATTTTTTCACACAAAAAAAAATTTTTTTGTACTAGGACCGATCTTAGAACTGAACTAGAACACTACGAAGAGGCCTCTGACCAATACTTTCACACTACTACTGATACTACTACCAATACAAAAAAGTTCGCCTCATTCTACTCTAAAACACTGCACAAAAAACTTCATCATTAAAGAAATATTCACGAAAAGCGACATAAAAATCGTGTAGGATCGCGAGACGTGAGTTTAGCCCTCACTAAGGAATTTACAGTCCGAATCACTCAACAGATTTTCTCTAATTTAATTTTCGTGATTTTCTGATGTCAAGGTCTTTCATTCAAAACCTTGAAGAGCGATTTCCGTTCTAACTTCGCAGAGATATAAGTGAAATAATTCTGGCAATGTTCCTTGACTTAAAGCGGGCGTTTGAAACGATCGATAGGAGACGTTTAATCCAGAAATTGGAACCTCTGAATTTCTCACCGCAGGCATTAGCATGGTTCAAAGGCTTCCTCAGCAATAGATGTCAGAAGACGAAAGTGAACGGATGCGAATCGGATTGCATTCAAAACGAGCTTGGAGTGCCGCAAGGCTCGTTGTTGGGTGCATTATTATTCATACTGTTCATAAACGACCTACCACTGCATTTAAAGTACGTGTTTGTGAATCTTTTTGCCGATGATACGTTAATCTACCTCCATGGGAGTAATATTGATGCGCTCAGGGATCGAATGAACAGCGAACTTGACATGATAAATCAGTGGTTACGGCTGAATAAATTGATGCTCAATGTGGGGAAAACTAAGATGTTGATAATTAGACAAAATCGAGGTAGACGGAGAGGAACTGGAAGTTGTGGACCAAATAAAATATCTAGGAATCATTATCGACAACAAATTAGATTTAAAAAGTAACGTGGACAGTAGCAAAAAAAGTACGAGTGCCTAGCCAGTAATTTAACGGTGGGAGCGCGAATCACCATTTTCAAAACGATTATATCCACGCAGTTCGACTATTGTTCGTCGTTACTGTTCCCTACTGATGAAGCGGCATTTGACAGGCTTCAAAAGTTACAAAATCGAGCTATGAGATCGGTGTTGAAATGTAAGAAGTTAACGCCAATCTCATTCATGTTGAATGCACTGGACTGGTTGTCCGTGAAGCAGAGAGTGTACGCAACAACGATGATATTCATCAATAAACTACTACGGCGGCTGCTGCCTCAATATCTCAACGAAATGATACCATTCAATGGAGACATTCACGGATACCAAACTCGATCAAGATGGGACCTCCATGTGACTAAAATTAGCACTAGTAAGGAAATGAACTTTCTGTTCCACAAAGGACTAAATTTGTTTAATTCACTTCCTAGAGATTTAAAAAATGAAAATAGTGAACAAATATTTAAATATATGAAGGGACCCGTACGTATCAGAATAGATGCGGCAAACAGAGTTGATGTTACGAAGAGACTCGAACGTATTTAAGTAAATATTGCCTTACGTCCACATTAAATTGTATTGGAAATTGCCGATAGGGCAATATTGAAAAACCCGTCCCAAGAAACGGTGTAAGAAAGGCCTTCCGAAAGTACAAAGTTGACCCCCAAACAGACAAAAACGTTCGCCT
Source organism: Pseudolycoriella hygida (assembly GCA_029228625.1). Lineage (NCBI taxonomy): Eukaryota > Metazoa > Arthropoda > Insecta > Diptera > Sciaridae > Pseudolycoriella > Pseudolycoriella hygida. Next base: position 30,697,331 of record CM055404.1, read on the forward strand.
CAATTTTCTCTACAGCATAGCAAAAAACCATTTTTTGTCTAGGGACGACCTTAGGACCGACCTAGGGTCCTCAGTAGACGCCTCCGACAAATACTTACATAAACAAAAATATTTTCCTCCATTTTCTCTACAACATAGTGAAAAACCATTTTTTTGTCTTAGGCCGATCTTAGGACCGACCTAGGCCAATAAGGAAACACCTCGGACACATAATTCCATAGACAAACATTTTCCCCTCAATTTGCTAAGCAACATAGCCAAAAAAATTTTTTTGTTAGGGCCGACCTTAGAACAGACCTGAGGCCCACTTCAGCCCTAAGCGCAGGCAACGGGTCCAAATTTGTTTTTGAATATAATTCAGTACTCGATTACCTCTCAGATAGAAAAAGAATCAACGAAATCAGTTAGGATTCATCCAATTTATATAAGGAAACACGTTGGGCCCTAGTAGAAACTCAGTTTTAGGGTCCTGATTGAGTCCAAGTGTTTCTGATCAAAAAGTTTTCTTCCATAAAACGGGAGACAGTCCTAGACCATTCGACCAAAAAAAATTTGAACATCGGAAGAGATTTACTCGAGTTATGCACCAAAAATATGTAGAGCGCTAGCAGAAACTCGTTTTCATCCTATATCCTAGAGCCCAATCTCAATAAAGTTTCTTCTACAAATTGTTGGGCTTTCATAGACCTGTCGACTAAAAAAACAATTATGAAAATCGGCAAAGATTTACTCGAGTTATGTACAAAAAACACGTATGACCCTAGCATAGACTCGGTTTTAGTGCCCTAGCTAACTCTAAAGACTCAAATCCAAACAAATTTCTTCCATAAATTGTCGGCTATGCCCAGATCTTTCAAACAAAAAAAAATATGAAAATCGGAAATAATTTACTCGAGTTTTATGAACAAAAAACCACTTAAACGGCCCTAGCTCGGTGGCCCTTGGGCCGACAGTGCCCAGATTCAATCCCATAAAAAAGTCGGTCGAAAAACGAAGTCTAAAATTCTTTCGAAGTTCCAACATTTCTCTTCTGAAAAATTCAAAAGTTTTTTCCCGAAAATCCACGCCTTTGTGCCCGTCTTTGTGTAATTCATTAAAACTTTGTAAAATTGAAAGAATTCTTTTACAAACATTGCATTTTACAGCAGAATCAATATTTACTCACGATAATTAGACAAATTTGTAAAAAATGGGATAAACTATTCGAATACTTCGTCAACTTACATCAACAAACACGGCATTTATGTAGTCCGTGAAGGCATTTCCTTGGAACGATGTCAAATAGGGACGAAAATTATCGGCTAAAAATAGAAAATGAAAAAAAAATTGTTCATTTTGTGTTATGGTGGAATGAAAGAAATTTGTCGCTTACGTGGGACGCACAATACATCTCGATTCTTTTCTCTATTGTCTGCACGATGCCCTCCAGCGCAATCACCGATTGTGAATCTGAAAAATATCAAAAGAAAATTATGGAAATCGAATTTTCCCTTGAACAATGATGGGTTGTAGATTTGGTGCTAAATTATTACCTCGGCGTTTGTTTGCAAATTTGAGCGTATTCCTTTTGATATTGATTCATTTTGGTGACTGGATCCTTTGCCGCTTTAGCTTTAAGTCGTTCGGATAGTTCGGAAACTGAAAACCATGTTTTACCACAAACAATGTGCTCTTCCAACGTGTCGTACACAAATTTGTATTGATCCTAGAAAAACAAATTGAGAATGTTTCTTTCGTCTGTAAAAACCAGGGTAGAGGAAGGCATTGTAAAACGTTTTATTAATTCCGGAAGGAAACATCAATCCTTCAATAGATGCTCGTAAAAGGGAAGTTGAAAAAAAAACCATCCCAAACGAGAAATTGTTTTGGTCCACTGCGTATGTAAATTCTGACAAAATAAAAAAGGAAACAAACAAAACTCCTACCTCTTCACTGAATCGAAATCACTTCAACTACAAAATGACTAAACCTTCCGAACATTTCTATTATTAAAACGGAGTAGATTTACAGTTCGTTCTTGAAAGTATTCACTCTGAGCGTTCGGGTATTTTGTTTGTTTACATAATCTCGTCGTGAGGGTTTGGGTTGAACAAGAACCTTCAGTCGACCTTTAAATATCAAATTCTATTTCTTCTCAGAAATACGCAGCACTGCAATCTTTCTACCATTAGTTGGATAATCAGGCGATTGTACTCATCCCAATTCATTCTTTTTTCTAAATTCGTTTACGTTTCATCCCTTTCGTATAGTATTTACTGATCCGTTCATTGTACACGCAAAAAAAAGTTATTTTTCAGCACTTAAGCTTTGGTTCCAAAATAGTAATCTATGCAAGAAGTTGTGGGATGGAGACGTTTTTGTTACTTTTTTGATAAACACATCGTATGACTAAAACACCCAATTTCGCCCAATTAAAACAAGCTATCAATACTCTTGAGTGGCAAAAATAGTGTTTGCAGAATAGAAATTGTGTAATACGTTGCGAAATGATTGTGTAATTTTTCACACACCAAGGCACCTTCATTTCGTAATTGGATGAATTACTCTTACGTCATCAACTAAATTTGTAGACCGGTAGGTAATCATTTTGTAATCATTTCACGATGAGCCACACCCCTCCAGATTATTCTTATATCAAGTCGACAAGTGAACTAACAAGCCAAACACAGGACGTAATCATAGCCGCACAGTAGGGTTGATGATAGTGGTGATAAATCATTAAAATGTGTATAGAAAAGTAGCGATAGAGTGCAGTCAAAAAAGTTAATTCAGTTACGTCGTCGTCCACCCGTCTGACGCGTCATGACGTGACAAAAAATGACGTTAAGTAACGTCATATGAGGTAACGTTACGTAACGTAACAGGAGGGGTGCACAGACACACCGGACGGACAAAAAGGGTGAAAACATAAAGTTACTATCGCTACATAATAAAGCAGGGACCTACTGCTGCCGACATAAGGAAAAAATACTTAGAGAAAATCAGCGAAAATTTTCAACGAAATTCGCCGACAAAATCAAATTAGCGACAAAATTAAACAAACGATTACTTTGTTTAATTTTGTCGCTAATTTGATTTTTTCGGCGAAATTCGTTGAGAATCTTCGCTGATTTTCTCTAAGTATTTTTTCCTTATGTCGGCAGATTCTCGGCGATTGTTTTTTTTAATTTTTTCGGCGAAATTCGGTGAGAATCTTCGCTGATTTTCTCTAATTTGTTTCCTTTTATGACGGCAGTCTCAAAATGACGTTGATAAGTTTCTTATGCAAATTACGGCAGACTACTCCTAGGCGTTTAACATCGTTGCTGAGCTCCTGAAAGCTGACATCAAAGTCATAACAGAATTGCTGCACCTCAAGAAGTTTGGAGATTGGAGGTCGTTCCAGAAGAATTTACCGACGCATTGATCATAAAACTGGAGAAAAAAGGCGATTTGACTGTCTGTAGTAATTGGCGCGGTATCACACTCCTAAACACAATCAACAAGATTCTCTCGATCATCATCCACGACCGAATATCAAACGTCTTAGAACCAGTGCTTCGCAACCAGCAAGCTGGTTTTAGACCCCACAGATCATGCGTCGACAACATCAACACACTGCGAATCATCATGGAACAGTCAGTGGAATTTAACACACCACTGTACTTGCTCTTTGTTGATTTCAAACAAGCGTTCGACAGTCTGGATCAAAACGTGATGTGGGGAATTTTGGCGAGTTACGGCATCCCTGCGAGAATACTGAACCTGATAGTCGAAGTGGAAAATGTCGGGTCATACATCGTGGCTATCTAGGACGATGGTTTACCGTTGATTCTGGGGTGAAACAGAGATGTGTGCTATCCCCCTCCTGTTCCTACTCGTAATGGACTGGGTTATGCGAAAAGTGAGTACTGGTGGCAGAGGTATTCAGTGGACGCTTACCGAACGTCTGGAAGATATTGACTTCGCCGATGATCTAGTCCTCATGGCACAGACTGCACGTGATATACAAAAATCTTTACGACTGCTTGTCAAGTATGCCGTGCAAGTTGGATTGAAGATAAACGTAACGAAGACGACCGCACCGTGCACTCTGATCAACGAAGTCGAGAGTTTCTGCTATCTTGGAAATCTCTTGTCAAAGGACGGAGGAGCCGACTTGGACGTACAAAGCCGAATACAGAAAGCGCGCCAAGCAGTTTTTTCGCTCAACAACATTTGGAATTCGACACAGCTAACAAGGAACTTGAAAATGAGATTTTCCAAAACGAACTGTATATCAGTCTTACTGTATGGCTGCGACACTTGGAAAATCACATCGACCATCGAGAACAAAATACAAGTCTTCGTCAATAAGTGCCTCAGACGCATACTGAGAATACGCTGGCCAGAAACCATAACCAAATGCGAACGAATAAACCCATTAATCAAACGTCGGAAATGGAATGGGATCGGTCATACTATAAGGCGACCTGTAGGCGACCTGTAGGCGACATAGCGAAAACCGCACTAGACTGGAACCCTCAGGGAAAGCGAAGGAGAGGCCGACCAAAGCAGACGTGGAAACGAACGGTTCTCGACGAAGCGAGCAAAACCAGCAAGGGATGGAGTGAAGTCAAGGCGCTCGCACAGAACTGAATTTGATAGCGACACTTTGTGGACGCCCTATGCTCCCCCGTGGAGTAGGACATAGATGATGATGACTGTTAGGCGTTCTACTAAACATGACTAAAAAGTACTCTCACCGGCCTATAAGAAGCCTGTTTTGCATGTGTGTGTTTACACCGAGGGGTGGCGCACTTCATTTATTCGATTTATTCTTTTATTCCATTTATTCCCAAAAATTTTTTTATTGTTTTTGCGAAATATCTGAACCAAACAAATCACAAGTTAGACAAATAAGTTCAAAAAAAGGTTTGCACAAATTATAAAGCATTTAAACCATCTTGAGAATAAATTTTATTTTTTTGGGAATAAATGGAATAAATTTATTTATTCCATTTTTCAACAAAAATTCTTTTAAGTTCTCAAGAGAGGGTTTTTTTTCACTTTTTGACACATTAGTATGGTTTTTGTGTGCGTTGCCATCAAAATCAAGTCTATTTGAGGTTTTGATGAATTTGAAAAAATTATTTATTCCATTTATTTCCATTTATTCCCATTTATTCCATAAACCGCAGAAGTGCGTCACCCCTCGGTTTACACAAGGTAATGTGTCTGGCGGCGGTGGCGCATTAGAAAAATGTTTTGATGGAAAGAAGTGAGGTCACCGCGACCTAGTTTGATAGTGAAGGCTCAAAATAAAACTCTAGTAATGTCACAAACTCGCCAACGCATCATTTTCTTACGACTTCTCACATAAAAATTTGAAATCACGTCAAGGAGTCCATTACTTACTGGTATGGAGTTTACAAATACACATCACATCATGAAATTCGCTATACTTTGACACAAGCCGATATCGCTGTAAAAACCTTTTATAAAACCTTTTTTTAAACGTGACGCAGTCCTCGTCCCTTCTTCCAAAACAACTGATATCAATTTGGGTGACGCTTACAGCTTCGGAACGCAAAAAATTCTTTTGAAATATTTTCACTTTGATTAAAAAATGCGTCACAAATGCCGGACCCCCCAATGTTATAGTTTTTCTGTTCTTTCAGATTTGACACGAAAAAAAAGTTAAGTTTTGCGTGATGTTTGGTAGCCAAATTTTTCGCGTTCGAAATCTGAAAGCGCAGAAAAATTATTACGTTGGGAGGGTCTGGCATTTGTGACGCATTTTTTTAATCGAAAGTGAAAATATTTCAAAAGAATTCTTTGCGTTCGGAAGCTGTAAGCGTCACACAAATTGATATCAGTTGTTTTGGAAGAAGGATGAGGACTTGCGTCACGTTTCCCTTTTAAAAAGGGTTTTTGTTGTGATATCAGTAGTTTTGGAAGAAACAAATTTTCAGCGAAAAAAATTTTTCGGCGAAATAAATTTCCGGCGCCAAAAAAAATTTTCCGGCGAAAAAAATATTTCCGGCGAAAAAACAAATTCCGGCAAAAAATTTACTGCGAAAAAAATTTCCGGCAAAAAAATGTCCGGTGAAATAAATTTTCCGACGAAAAAAATTTCGACGAAAAAAATTCCGGCGAAAAGAAAATTAAAAAGTATTTAATTTTTCCCCTAAGTCCACCCCATACAAACGTTTGTTTGTCACCTTGACACACTACACACCCAACCCAATCACTTTTCCTTTGACGCCAAACATCTATCTCCATCTTAACACAGTCCAAAAATTTTGCTCATATTTGACCCATACTTTGAATACACTCACACACACATACAAAACATTCTTTTATATGGCGCCTTCTAAGAGCCGTGGCACCCAAACGAGACCCCGCGCCCATGATCTCACTAGCCGCCCTGAACAGCCACTAGGCAACACAGCAATAACTGAGTGGTGCGAAAATATTTTCAAGTCGAGTTGAGTTTTAAGAAAGAAAAAGGGACGAAGGGACGTAACATTTACTACGTTGGAAGTACAGGAAGAAGAGATAGAGTCTTCGATCGTAAAAACCATCTATCGTTTTTTTTAAATATTTAAAAGTTAAGGGACTAGACGGACCATCTCCTCGACTGGTCTACGTTAACGAGGTTCATCATTTAGAATAAAGATGTCACAACGAAAGGCACTACAAGGCATAATGGTTGTGCGAGACATGTTTATGGTAGCACCAAACATGTCGAAAAAACATTTCGCTGAGTGTACCTATGTCCGAACCAACGCTGTCCCTTGCCTTCTCTTTCACTGATCCATCTTTCTCATCTTCATACACATTAAGACATGTTTTTTGCGTGCCTTTGTTAAAGCTACTGAGAAATTTACGTAATTCAAGTAAATTGTATAAAATGTGGAAAAAATGGGTCGACAGTTTTATTGCAGAGCATATCGAACAAAAAAGGATAATCACAATAAAGTGCATTATCCAATAATTGAGACCATTTTGTGCCACTTTCCAACAAATAACTTGCACTTACCACATTTTCTATAAGCCCTTTCCGTGACTGTCGCAACTTTTTTAAATATCCAAACACATGAAAACAATCTTCTTCCTCTGCCAATTCCATGTTTGCATCTATCGCACAATACACTCCGGATCTACCACCGCCATCACTATTCAATGAAAATTTATTTTAAAATTGCTTGCAACACATTCAAATAAAAATCGAATCGAATTTCAATGTTTTCTCATTTTACAAATTTTCACTTACTTGCAATGAACGAGCATTGGACCCACTCTACTATTTGCTGTGATAATGTTACCGACAACAGCTCTGACACGACGTCGAAATTCTAAAACAGCATTTGAAAACGGACATGTATGTGAATGCCATTCGGTGTAGTGAAATTGAAGAATATGACGCTCTTCAGCTATTGTGTTCTGGTGGAGAGTTAATTAAAATTGAATCGAACGCAAGAGACATTTTTTCGATTTTTCTGTTGAGATTCTTACATCTGGATTCAATTTCCATATTTTAAATGTCCGAATTTGAAAGTTGGCTAATTGTTCCTCGTGAACGATTCCGATGTGGATGTCACCATACACCTCCTGTTTATCTATAGCTGGCGGCCAATATTGCATACACATAACCTACACAGATACAGGGAGTTAGAAACATCAACTCCACTATTTAAATTCAACACCCACCTTGGTAAAATCAAACGTTTTCGTTAGCATTATGATGGCGCTAACATTTTCCTGCCACACCATTCGCCAGAAATCGTTAACTGTTTCTTCAGTTGGACCCTGAGTTACAATATAAGCATTTGGTTTCAAAAGGCTCTGCAAAGACACCAAACCATTATAACAATTCAAATTCCATTCCATTATCACAAATTGCCACTCACATCAACATAGGATGCATTTATATAGTCAGAATCTACAACACGTCCCACTTTTTCCAAAACCACTCGATTATAGTCATATGGAATGCACTTTTGGTTCTGATTTTTTTCCTCATTATTTTTTCTACATCTGTAAAGAAGAGAATGCCATTTTTCGGATTAAAAGATTATTAAAAATTGCGACACGAAAAACCAATTTGTTATCTGTGAATGGAGTGAGAAATTTTCTCTTTCTTTCCTCAATTTCCATTTTATTGTTGCGAATTGTATATGTGCAATTGGATACAAATTAAAGTACGATCAACTTAAGCTTCTGAATTCTGTTACGGGTCATAGACTTCCAAATAAATTTCAAAAGCTTTTAAGCTTGACGACGGTAAAGAAGTATTTCATGTTGTATTTTAACGGACTCCCGCCAAGTACGTTTTTAATGAACATAGAAGACTCTCAAGTATTTCTTAACGATTTGATTGTAAGCTCAAAATGCATTACAAGCAACTGTGTCACTCGCAGTTCAAATCGTAATTTCAGTTGTAATCCATCTGTTCAGGGTGGAATTTGCGTCTGAACGATTAGCTGCATAATGCAGAAGTGGGACGGAGAGAGTTATGAGTGAAGCGCAACGGTTCTAACAAAATTGAATCTGTTTGCGTGACAAGGGGAGGGAAGGTCTACATTTATGAAAGGCTTTGAGTAATTCACCATCAAATTCACTATACTTTGACACAAGCCCACGCCGCACTAAGCGCGCAGATAATACATTATTAAAGTTTTGAGTGCGGCATCGGCTCATGTTGTTACGATGTTTAGAATATATAAAGTGACGAAAAGTGATGTGGTTGTCATCATGTCTTTTTGTATACTTTGAAATAAGCCGACACCCTACTTTGTTCCCTCGTATTGGATTCATTCTCGACAGTAGATTAGAATAGACGGAACACGTTGAAGGAGAGAACCAAAAAGGCACTCAAGATTTTCTGGCAATGCCGCTTCACGTTCGGGAAGAAGTGGGGTATCAGACCATCTGTCTTGTATTGGATGTACAGAGTCGTTATAAGGTCTATACTAATCTACGGACGTATGGTATGAGCACCATGCACAGAGCTAGGTGTTGTACAGAATCTGACAGGAGTCCTCAGGAGACCTCAACTCCAACGGTTTCATTGGAAATTCTCCTGTCATTACCACCGCCAAACCTGCTTATAAAACAGGAAGCTGAATTGATAGTGTACAGACTGTACAAAGGAGGGAATTGGATGGCGCAAGATCAAACTTTTGGTCGTGCTAAGATCCTATCTCTTATCGGAACTGAAAACATAAGGAAGGGAGCTGTACGTATCAGAATAGATGTGGCAAACAGAATTTGATGTTACGAAGAGACTCGAACGTATTTAAGTAAATATTGCCACAACTCTTAAGTGTATGAAATTACGTCCACACGAATTAGGAAAACAAAAACTAGAATAAATAAAAATTAGGAAAAAAAATTAGGAAACCGAAAATTAGGAATTATTTGCCAAAAATAAGGAAAAACAAAAATCAGGAAAAACTAAAATTAGGAAAAACAAAAATTAGGAATGAACTAAATTAGGAAAACCGAAAATTAGGAATCAGACAATCAGGAAAAACCAAAAGGAGGAAAATAATTTTTGAGAGAATGCGCCGCAGGCCGTAATAAATCCTTAAAAAAAGCGGGGTCGAGGGGCGGTAGCCCCTGCGTAGGGGAGTCAAGGCAGCCTGCAGTGAGTTAGTAGCTCGCCGCAGGCGCAAGAATTTAGGGGGTAGAGCCCCCTATATACCAAAAATAGGATTGCGACCTCCTTAGGAATTGAAAACTTTGATGTTTTTCCTGATTTTCGTTGTTCCTAATTTTGGTTTTTCCTAAATTTGGTATTTCCTGATTTTCGTTTTTCCTTATTTTAGGTTCCTGATTTCTTGATTTCTGATTTTTGCTTTCCTAATTCAGGTGGACATTCATCAAATTGTATTGGAATTTGCGAGACCCTTCCCTTTCGAAAGCATAAAAATGGCCTCCAAATAGACAAAAATTTCCACCTCAATTTGCTTTGCAGCATAGCAAAAAAAAATATTTGTAGTTACAGCCGACTTTAGGACCCACCCTACCCTAAGCAAAGGCACCGGGCCCAAATTTGTTTTTGAATATAATTTGGCACTCGGTTACCTTTTAAATAGAAAAAGAATAAGCAAAATCGGTTAGGATTTACATGATTTATGTGAACAAACACGTTGTGTCCTAATAGAAACTCAGTTTTAGGGTCCTGGGTCCGAGGGCTTCAAATCAAAACCTTTTCTTCCATAAAATTTGAATCATTCCTAGACCTTTCGATTAAAATTTTTTTTTGAAAATCGAAAGAGAATTACTCGAGTTATGAACAAAAAACACGTAAGGCCCAAGCAGAGACTCGTTTTTAGTGCCCTAGCCAAGTCCAAGCGCTCGAAATCAAAAATGTTTGTCGGCCATGCCCAGACGTTTCGAACAAAAAAAAATTTTAATGAAAATCGGTAAAGATTTGCTTGAGTTTTGTACAAAAGACTAAAAGCCACTTAAACGGCCCTAGCTCATTGACCCTTGGGGCCGACAATGCCCAGATTCAATCCCAAAAAAGATTTTTCGATTACCTTTCAGAGAAAAAAAAAGTTTTTGAAAATCGGTTACTCGAGTTATCGTGTTGACAGACAGCCAGACGGACATTTTTAGACCCATACCAAGAACAAAGTTCTACGAAAAGGGGTCTTATGCCTTTACCACGACGTTTGTAACCAGCCCAACGTCGACCCGGGAGTAGGGCGAGCACCGATCATGGTGAAGACCTCGGCTTTGGAAAGTTATGGTTAATGTTATGAAAAAATGCCTTTCTTTTTGTGTTAAGGCTTAGGTGTAAATTACTTTATTGTATAGGGACGATAAGTGTCCCATTAAACGCCAATTTTTGAGATGTTAAATGATAATTTATTGCATCTATTCTCAGCGAAATCGATTAAATAGAACCAATGTCAGCTGTTTGGATGACAAAACATGTTAGAGAAAGTCATTACTTTCTGCAAGTTTTGAAGTGCTCAGACCGAAGCTGCTGTAGTGAACCGAGAAGCAGCTACTTTCAAACAATGAAACAATTTGTTCCTGCACCGATGTGTATCGGAGAGGTTGCATTACTGATTGACGAAACTGGAAAAAAAAATTTTTTCTCTATTCTTGCGACTGGCCCTAAGAGACGATAAGTTTCAAGTTGGAACGGTTCGAGAGGTACCTTTCGACCAGTGCTGTCCGTCATTGGGGTACATTACAAAAGAGAGAACTTGCGAAGCCTGTGGAATTTATCATGGTACAAAAAAAAAAGCCTTAAGAGACATACCGTCAAGAAAAAGTAGACGACATATTCTCAGTCTACGAACTGGACCATGTGTTGAAAAGTCGTAGGGAAAATGAATAATTCTTCTAACTTTTGCTGTTTCATTTTTTGACATCGCTACAGCCTACTGCTTTCACTTAAATCACTTCGAGCTCATGTGACACAAGTGTGACATGGGAGGAGGGGGGATTTTTGCGCGACATACTTTATGAACGACCCCTTATTATCGCTATTACAATAAAACGTACTTTCGAAAAAACATTCGCGTGTATAGGTATTACACACACTTGCTCGCGTTCGCTCGCTCGTACGGCCATTCTCAAGTTATCTCAGTGAATCGATAATCTTATATTAAGTTGCGAGTTTAGGGACTGAGCGGCCGTTACTTTGTTGCTCCATTGCCTAAAACACTGACATAAACAAGCAAGGTCACAAACATGGCACACCTCTTACTCTTTCATCGAAGACGTCGATATTTACCCGGTATTAGCGACTTCAAGACACAGGTGACAAATCACTGGTAATTATGAAAATGTAACGCAGACAACAAATTTTTCAGGTTATTCCGAACGATTTCAGGAGGCAGCCTGGAGCCGAATAAGTTACTATGACAATGTTGGATGTGTGGACGGGTATATTGATATGCACTCGGTTCCGACTCGACAAAAGGCTGCTTACTTGAGATGTATTAATAGCCTCATATGAGTCGGAGCGGAGTGCATAGTAATGTATACTCATTTACCACTCCAACATTGTCATGGAAACTTTTTTGGCACCAAGCTGCCCATCTTGAAATGTAGACCTCTGTCTGTTACAATTTTTCTTCGTGAAAATGTTCTAGACGACGATAAGATAAGGAGTTCAGGCACAAGAAAAAGGATCAGTCTAGTGCCTGAACTCCTTATTTCATCGTCGCTTAGAACATTTTCATGGAGAAAAATTGTTACAAACAGAGACCTCGCTAGACTCTTTCCTCTGACAAGTAACGGTAACTAGCTTCAAAAACTACTTCACAACACGTACCCATGTTTACACGAATTTGTTTCCACCTTCACAGCAGTCTGTAAATAAAGCGAAATTAGAACATTTACACCGTACTCCATATAATAAGTTTGTTCTGTCATTTAGATGACACATGGATAATATCATATTAGTTTGAAAATTGCCAACTCACTTGAAACTCCAACTTGTACAGTACCGGAAACTTTCGTCGTTGCTCACATAGTTTCACAAAGTGTCGCAGTTCTATTGGCTTATCTGGGATCGTTTGTGACAAAGAGTTATTTTCATCTGTAAATGAAATAAAAGTTTTTTTAGAGCTTTAGAGGTATGTGTGTTTATTATGCATTGTTGTATTTCGTTATACGTTAATTTTAAGCGCTGAATTTGCAACAAAGAGTAGAGACAGTTGATTCCATCGAAAATACGGAAAACTATGTTGCTGGCTGATTATGTAAATCTCTTTAGAGAAAATTTAAGTTCGCTAATTGTTTGCTTTGATGCGCTTATTCGTTTCGTAATTATCTCAGAGTTTCATTGTATGCCGTAGTTAGAGTTAATGTTAGTTCCATTTGAACTCAAATCCAATTTGAGTGTATTTGACCAGGAGAGTGTTTGCATCTTCATTATCTCGAGGGATTTGTAAGGTGTTCCGGGTGGATAAATTATACAGAAGTGCTGCACTTACACTATACATTTTACAGTTGTCAGAACTAATTAGTAGTGAAAGGTAGCGTAGATTATTTATTTCAACTAAAGCGAAAAATTGCATTAACGCGGATGGCATTGTTGTTGTATGAATAAGAAAATTTTTAATCTTTGCTTGTTGCAATTATAATGTTAGGAGATAAGATTTTCGCGTGTCAATTATTTTTAGTCAGTAATCACAGATAAACCGAAAATACATTGATTAAAGCACACAATCATCTAAGTGCAAGAGGTGAGCAAACAATGTCAATAATATTTGCATTTATTTTGCAGTCTCATATCGGACGTCCCCGAACATGATGAACCTATTAAATTATTCCTAAAATAAATGTAAAAACGAAAACTTTCACAGACTCAATGTTTCCATGTTAGTGCGTCTTCCCTCCCTACTAAGCTAAAAAAGAGGACGCGGCCTTAACACAATATTCTCAGAGTTAACGTAACAATAGTTGGTCCAGTTTGCAACAGATGGCGATCATTGTCATAATTGTTACAATTCGCTAATCGAAAAAATACCTCCAACCGAGATAAATAATACATTCAACAGTTCTCTGTTTATTCGACAAAAATTATTTAAAGAGAAGGAAGCATTTTCTTTGCTGGAAATTGCAAAATTATAGTTAATATTTTCGCCATTTTTTCGTCATGGCACCACTTTCTACGTCAAAAAGACATTTGAATATTTTTCCGCTAGGCATCAACTCTTTGAGAGTTGATGCCTAGCGGAAAAATATTCAAATGTCTTTTTGACGTAGAAAGTGGTGCCATGACGAAAAAATGGCGAAAATATTAACTATAATTTTGCAATTTCCAGCAAAGAAAATGCTTCCTTCTCTTTAAATAATTTTTGTCGAATAAACAGAGAACTGTTGAATGTATTATTTATCTCGGTTGGAGGTATTTTTTCGATTAGCGAATTGTAACAATTATGACAATGATCGCCATCTGTTGCAAACTGGTTACAAAAGAGCCTATTCCTAAATACAATTGCGGAAACACTATTTCACTGCAAAAATCAGTCTTTCAGCTTTTCCACTTCATAAACACTTCAAAACGCATAATTTTTTCTACCAATGTGTTTTCTCACTTGATCTTTAACTGAATAATCAATTTTAATGACAGAAAACATTTTCTAAAAGTCAGAAATTGATACGAAAAATTTTGAGTTGATGGTCGCCATCTTTGTTAGCTTTTGACGTTTACAAATATTTGCAAATGTATCAACTCAAAAAGTTTTTATCTATTTCTGACTCGTAGATAATTTTTTCTGTCATTTAAAGTGATTATTCAGTTAAAGATTAAGTGAGCAAACACATTGATCGAAAAAATTATGCGTTTTGAAGTGGAAAAGCTGAAAGATTGACTTTTGCAGTGAAATACTGGAATTCACATTTCTAGCAAATGTAAATGTATTCTCCAAAAGTGTTTCCCCAATTCCGTTTGGGAATAGGTTAAGTACGTAATGACGACATAAGCATTCGTTTTCATTTAAGACTTTAAGAGGAAAACGTTTCAGAAAATTGCGACTTTTTCCATACAAATTTTCATTAGTTGAAAAGATTCCGACATATGGCTCTTAAGTAAGCAGTGTGCACTCTTAAAGTGGTGGTAATGGCCTGAGCGTCCAGGTGGGAGGGGGAGCGTTTCTGTAAGCAGACAGAATGTGACAAGGTGGATGTGGGTTCCCTGAAACACACGCGTGCTTTCAAGAATAATTCACATGGTCAGCTTCAGAGTAATTTGTGTTGGTTTTTAAAACCTTCGAGTAGCAACGCAAGAATACTTGTTAAGCGAAAGACTGAGATTTTGACCAGCAACAAAGACTTTTGTCCATCAGAGAACTTGAATTTTGCCTTTGAGGGTTTCGAGGAAGCAGACAAAAGAAGGAGTCAGGAAAAAGTAGATAATTGAAAATGTTAACTTTGTATGGCATTTATCCCCTTAGTTCAATAAACGTTATGCTTACTTACATTATACGCACAAACAATATTAACGTCCTGCTGAAAATCTAAAAAGTCCTGAAGATAGAGTTTGCTGGTCAAAGCTCAATGTACAAACTAACGATTTCGTACTGTAAGCTTGAGATGCCACAGGGATAGTCGCCAACAGACTTTGCTTGCATCATCCCGTTGGTCCACTGGTGGGTAGCGACACCATGGCTTCATGAGCTGGTCCTCCAGTACCACGAATGAGTGCGCATTGTACACTCCTACCCAAGTAGTTTGGTGAAAAGCCTTACTGCGAAAGAACTCACCGAGGGTAAAATTCGTACCACGGGGCTGGGGGCACCCGGGTCTATTGTATCACGTGTTGAATTTGGGAGACAACGCCCCTTCTCCTTCCTTGTTAACTAGGTTGGGGAAGCAGTAGTAGAAAGATGATAGTATCTCGGCTCGGGCCTTACCTAGATTTAGGAGGTTTTCACTAACCATCCGTTTTTAGGGAGAGGATCCGACGGGGAATCGTTCAAATTGGGCGTGCCCATGCCCAATTCCCCGCCCATTGGAGCCGTGCGGTTAAGGCATTGCCAGGTACCTACGTTAATCTGCTACATCTTCGTTGTAGGCTTCAGATGCTACGGAGGTGGTCGCCAACGAACTTTGCTTCATTGTCTCGTAAGTCCACTGGTGGGTAGCGAAACCATGGTTTGTCGAGCTCACCCAGAAGTGTCAGAGGACTTTTGCGTAGGTTCCTACTGAAGTATGTCGGTTAAGACGCGATCTGCGAAAGCCTACACCGAGGTTAAACTCGGTACGGCGAGGTGTTTCTGGCTGTTTGACGTGGCCTGCATCCAGTCGCAACGCTGGGTTCAGGTGCCTATTGGCACTGTAACGAGGGGGCTGTGGTAGATAGTCAACTTGGTCACAGCAGTTCCCGTGTTGAATTTGGGCGTCTACGACGCTTTATCGTCACCAGGTTGGAGATACGATAGTGGAGAGATGATGGTATCTCGGTAAGGCCTAGCACTTTCGACAGAAATCGCAACTCTGTCGTGATAGGTAGAGCCAAAGTCTTTATGCTTAGTACGCTCGCGCTAATTGGGCGTATCCCAATTCCTCGCCCATGGGAGCCGCGCGGTGGTAATTTAATCAGATACGCGTCATAAGTGCAATGACTATTATACTGCCGTAATTTGCATAAGAAACTTAGTGATGACATTTTGAGAGAGAATTTCATATATTTTCTCTCTCAGAATGACGTCACTAAGTTTCTTATGCAAATTACGGCAGTATAGGCTTGAGAGTACAAGACTACAACAGACTCCTGTCACAAGACGTCAGAAGCGGCAACTGTTCGTCGGCCATCTGTATTGTATCGGTCACGTGTGGAAAATGTAGGTTCATAAATTTGCAAGAAGCATCTTGTTGGAAAACGTTTTACTATATGTAGTAGGGCTGAACAAACACCTGTCAGGAATGAAGCTCGAAGAGAATACTGACCGGACAAGCGGATAGTCAGAAAACCGAGGCTCAGAATCTTCAAATATTTGTCATAATTTATTAGTGGTGCTACCAGCGCAGCAGCCGTTGCGGGAGTACCGCTTCATATTACTAGAAACACTGTCATTTGGGGTACCGTGCAGCAGAGGGCAATATTCTGGCGCTACCGACGGTTGTCCATCATCAACACTTTTAACAAACGCTCGGATTTATGCTCTATGCGACCCTCGGAAATATTGTTTAAAAAATGTTCCTACACAGAGACGAGGAGGTTCACATGATTTGCATGATGAATCAGGTTAGGCTTTAGGTTAATATCAAAAATAGTTCTAGAAATATTACTGATACGCCAGCACATGGAAAGTGAACGAGCCCCAAAGCCCTTTCTTTCAAGCTTTCTCATATCAACGACCCAAAGCTCTCTCTTGGGAGCTTCCTTATATTAAATAAAAAACTGCCGCTCGATGGGATCGAACTCGGGTCGCCTCACGTATCAGTCCTCGATAATTCCAGAGTAAAGTGGCATTTCCATAGAGAAATTTCCAGAAGCCTATACAAGCTATCAAACGAGTGTAGTTAGACATGAGGATGAGGCTGCCTTATTATTCATAGCATAACAAAAATAATCGACATTACCAGCATGTAGTTAAATACTGTACGGTAATTGCTGTGCATAATGTATGAACAATTTAGCTCACGAGAATTACCATGGACTGATACGTGAAGGGACCCGAGCTCGATTCCAGCGAGCGCAAGTTTTTTGATTTAATATGAGGAAGCTCCCAAGAGAGAGCTTTGGGTCGTTGATATGAGAGAGAGCTTTGGGTCTCGTTCACTTTTCATGTGCTGGGTTCTCTCATGTGCTGGCGTATCAGTAATCTAGAAATGAAGAATCTGAGCAAATTAGATTTTTGTACGAATTTCTAGAACGCTTAGGCCGTTAAAGCTCCAATTCAATCATTCTTACTGTCGCAGTTTTGCCATCCAAACAATTGTGGAATGGCCCCACGTAGTTTTCCTGTCTCGAAAATATTATTTCTATTTCATTATTATGATAAGATTAATTGGGACGTTCTTGAAGATAAACCTCACGAAACCTTGATGAGTAATTTTAGTACTAAACACGTTCCGCTTGGCTTCAACTATACGACAAAATGAAATATTATCAGTCCCTTTATCCAACAATTATCATATGTCTACACAGCATATAGTTAATAGGCAGTTAATCAGCTAGCAATTTTATCCGAAAAATAACTTATCATTTTCTTGTCTACGAAATCAAATTCTGTCTAATGTCATGCGAATGTTGGATTGTTCAATGTTTTCATAAAACATAAGGTATCTGTATCGGGCCGTGATTGCATTAAAAATGATTACAATTTAAATTAGGAATTTATCTTCAACACAAAAAAAATGTATCAACAAATTGTGTTAAATGGAGACGGGTGCCTATTTGAATAAAATTACTAAAATACGATTATTATATTCATGCACGCGATTCCACCTATTTACACCGATGAATGGATGGGTGGACGGATGGATGGATGTATAGACACGCAGAATGTGAGCTTCATAATACAATATTTTTGTGTAATATACACTTAAGTTGATAAGGCTATAAAAAAATGAATTAATGTTTCTTTATATAGTCGTGAAGGCATTTTTTGCAAAAGTTAATCGCTCAATAAAAAAAGCAATTGACTAAATACACCAAATATAAGAAAATTGAATCTTGGGTGTTGTAAGTGAATTTTCTTTATTAACTTGTCGAAGAATCAAAATATTAATGGAATTTGAATGTTACACAGAAAAAGCATTTCAATTTTATGTGAGAAATTTAATTGGCATCGTGTGTGTTCAACATTCATTTACATTGAAAGCGTCTATGTTCGATGGTTCACAAGTTTTACTAGTTTTCCTTTCTTATGTTAATTACATTAACACCAAATAGTCCAAAGTAAATATATCGATCAATTCCAATAAATTAAGACACCAATGACATTAAATACAAGTTCCGAATAGCATCGTTTTAGTGCCTATGAAATCGACGATACCACACCCTGAGAGACTCAAACGCAATGAATTAAAATTGTAGCTGCTGTTGAAGATTTTTTGACCTGTGCGAAGTGCTGGCTTATTCGCTTTGTGTTGGAATTTGGTGGAATTTGGTTGGAATATAGTTCGTGGAATTCGGATCAGCTAAATCTATCCGTTGTCGTGTAAGCACAATAACACGGGTAGTCCTAACATCATCCTTTGAAAGGTATGCGTTTCATGTAAATTCGAAAGTGAGCTAAAAGCGGTCAACATGATCAAATGGGGTGGAGATTGATCACAGCAAGTGAAGCACAAAATTTGTTCATTTGAAAAGAGGTCCTTAGACTTATTCACACTGACAATTTAAGAAAAATCCCTGCATCGAAACATGAAATAGTCTTTAGAGCATTTCCAACAAAAAAATCGGCGAGCTGGAACTATTATTCGAACGTCTGCTGCAACTTGACAACTACCACATAGCATTCCACATTCTCAAAAACTGTTTCGCACTCCCAAAACTGGTTTTCCTTTGTAGTGGCTCGACCCCTACTTAATTATGGCACACATACGCATACATAAACTTTCACTCATCACTCATACCTCATATCAGTTAATATTCATTCCATTACCGACACTTGACTAGAGAACACGCAATAAATAATTAACATAAAATACAACATCAGTGTTTTAATTATTGTTAGAATCAAAAGTTCTACATTGGTGACCCCGACGTGATGTAACGACACTTTCTCCTCCAATTAAATAAATAACAAAGACTCACACGAAACTCATGTTTCCAAAACTTTATTCCTTAATCTTAATAATAATAAAAACTTAACTTACTGTGCACGTCCCCTTAATTTCTAAAATATAGGTTGGGTGAGTGAGACCAGAAAACTTGAGCAAACGAAAAACCTTTCTTTAATGCGAATTTCTGCAGGCACCACATGGCCCAACACAATGTTCCATATCAAAAACTCTTTGTTTCCAAAATTATTGCACCGAACCTAAAAGCTGTGTCAAATAATATTGACAATGTTTCCTTTAACTTAGGGCCAATTCTTACCCCGTTCCATCCACGAGCTTTTAACACCAATTTCAAACTACGACCACAATGGTCATCGAAAATTAAATTGAGACACAAAGTCGAACGTGTGTAAAGCAAATCGTTAATGTTAACTACTTCACAAGTGAATCACAAATGAAAGCCGTTCGGGCAGAACTCACTATCATTCGGTTGTGCGTTGATTGTCATACATTCCTCATGCTACGAAAGCTCCATCTTTGCTCAAATTTACTCACCGCGGTCTCCAAATTCACCGGTTAGTTCAAATCTTTATTAAAACTAGTGTTAGGTTTTTATAATTATTTATAAAATGTTAATGCCCGAGTTACATTAGTTACATTGGACCCTTTCCTCTTTTAGGAAAAAATCCCAAATAACTTTGGGGTTTTTTCCGTCCAAAAAAAACTCACCCGGAAAAATAATTAACGTAAAAAAATAAATAACAAATCACTCAAAATAAAATAAATTATTTAGAAAAAGCACAAGCCGGTCAAAAGAAAAAGACAAAGTTGTCACAAATAAAGTTAGGACAATATTGTAGGAATTAGTCTAATCAAAAGATGTACTTGATTTGATTTCTTTTATTGACATAAAACACTTAAACAAAGAAATTGAAAGTAGAGCTAAACTCTAAAATGTAATTTCAACAAAGCTGACTGTGCTCTAACCAACGCTGAAAACAAACTCAAAAACCAAATGCTAGGTTAGAGTACATATATTTTGAAAAAATTCCGTCGCAGAAAAACATTATGTCCAAATGGACACACAAATACACATAACTATTCCACTCAATTGCAATCGAAAGTAGAGTTATACTCTAAAGTTTCGTTTAAAGAAATACTTTGCGTCCTTTCTGACACTCAAAAATAGCTCTTCCGCTTAATTCCAGTCAAAGTTTAACCAACCCGAACTGTTAGTCATCCAACAAAAATACGTTCCGCTCAAACAATCCGTCCATTGACCATGAATAGAATTGCGATCTGCGAGAATCGACAATTTAAATGACAAAAAACAAGGAAATAGAGAAAAGCGAGGTGGAGTGATTGCTCTAGCGTCGCCTTCCTTCAAGAATGTTATGTGTACCCGACACATTTAAATCTACCCGACACATTAGGGGACTGAAAGAACAACTTAAAAGTCCCACTTATGATGAAGGAAATGACCGACGTTAAGAAAAATATCACCTTTGTGTCATACCCGACACTAACAAACTCGATAACTAAATGTCAGCTGAAAGTACAGAAACACTGTAAAATTTCGCTGAAAATAAGAAAATATTGTGTTCTAACCGATACACACTTTTTTAGTTCGAAAACACCATGTCCAACTCGACACAGAAAACCTTCCATAAAGTAGAGATACACACTAAAATTCACGATGTATTGAGCCTAAATCTTGTCCTTCCCGACACTCAAGAATTGCTTCTCAACTCAATGCCAGTTGTGGTTTGGTCAACCACAACGATTTGTCATCTAACAACAAAAAACAACTCTTGCTCAAATAATTCATCCACTGACCATGGAAGGAATCGCGTACTGAGGGAATTGACATAAATTTAAATTAAATGACAAAAACAAAACCAAAAACACGGAAAGGCGTTGAGGAGTAATTTAATTAGAAAAACACTGATGCTAAGGTCATAAACCCGACAACCTAAAACTAAAATATTTAACTGCGAAGTGAAAAGTAGAGCTCTTAAACCTTCGTTAAAATATATAATACTAAATCTCTTACTTAACGCGTTTCCTGACGACTACTATCTGTACGTCAGCGCTAAGAAGAAAGAACTAAACTACACAAAAACATTAAACTGATGTAGACTCTCGGCAACATTTTATGAAACTACCCGTTCCAAAAAAAATTGCCGTCAAAACCCTACGAACATGAAAACTGAAGTGAGGAATGAGAGAGAAACTCAAAATTCCTACGATATGCGGACGACAGATACCCTCCGTCGTCTGGCCCCACAGCTTCCAAATTCTAAAAGTTTCGACAGAAGCGAAAGAATAACTTTTGGTTTCCATAATTCACATATAGTTTGTGTCCCCAATACAAAACAATTTCGAGGTTAAAAAAAAACATACCCCTCTCGTCAATAATAACACAATAGAAAATAAATTAAGTTTTGAACAAATAAACACAAAGTCACTAAAAAAACTGAACAAACCAACAAACAAACAAAAGAAAATCAAATCAATTCAAAAGGCCTAGAAAAATTTAAAATGATTCACTCTACGCGCCAAAATTAAGCACAAGGTCTTTGTTATATAACTGTATGACCTTGCAAGGACTTATTGGTCCCGTTATTTATATGATTCAGTGCCCAAACGCTGAAACATGAAAACTTTTCTTTTTCAGAACTAAAAAATTGAACAGAAAGACATTATTGAAAAAAAAAATAAACAAAATTACTAACCACATGGTAAATAAATTAAGATCAAAAAACTTTACCTTATTTTCAAAGAAAACCCAGGAACAAAACACGTGGTAAGAAACAAAGTACAAAAAGCACATTTTCAATTTCTGTTCAATAAACCGACCACTTATCAATTGAGCATTAATGTAAAAAGAAAAAATGTATATTTCCAAACCACCCGAGCGGTATTGAAAACGGATAAGATCCCGGTTGAGCCCCCAATGTAACGAAACTTTCTCCTCCAATTAAATAAATAACAAAGACTCACACGAAACTCATGTTTCCAAAACTTTATTCCTTAATCTTAATAATAATAAAAACTTAACTTACTGTGCACGTCCCCTTAATTTCTAAAATATAGGTTGGGTGAGTGAGACCAGAAAACTTGAGCAAACGAAAAACCTTTCTTTAATGCGAATTTCTGCAGGCACCACATGGCCCAACACAATGTTCCATATCAAAAACTCTTTGTTTCCAAAATTATTGCACCGAACCTAAAAGCTGTGTCAAATAATATTGACAATGTTTCCTTTAACTTAGGGCCAATTCTTACCCCGTTCCATCCACGAGCTTTTAACACCAATTTCAAACTACGACCACAATGGTCATCGAAAATTAAATTATGAGACACAAAGTCGAACGTGTGTAAAGCAAATCGTTAATGTTAACTACTTCACAAGTGAATCACAAATGAAAGCCGTTCGGGCAGAACTCACTATCATTCGGTTGTGCGTTGATTGTCATACATTCCTCATGCTACGAAAGCTCCATCTTTGCTCAAATTTACTCACCGCGGTCTCCAAATTCACCGGTTAGTTCAAATCTTTATTAAAACTAGTGTTAGGTTTTTATAATTATTTATAAAATGTTAATGCCCGAGTTACATTAGTTACAGTGACGCCAATTTGGAATCTGAAAGAACGACTAGAAGAGGTAGACATTCGAATAAAATCGACATTAGAAAAGTTGACAAATTCCAATTTGGATAATGACGCATGGATCTTGTCATCACTGCCAATCAACACAGAAGGCATTGGAGTCAGAAGGATAAAGGATACAGCTTTACCAGCCTCCCTGTCATCGGTAACTGCAACTTATTCACTTGCCATTATCATGTTACACCAATCAACGCTGCAAGTGGAAGACGTTGCCGATTATATCCAGACAGTTTGAACATATGGGATCAGCACACCCTGCAGCGCCATTACTTCAAAAATATTGGGAGTCGATAGCAGTGAAGAGCCGGTTGGACAATTGGAAGTTTGAGCAAAATCACGACATGGCAAGAGTTCTTGCAATTCGAAAACCAGAGTCAGGTGCTTGGTTATATATTCTTTATTACAAATATTGTACTGCTTGGTTATATACATTACCGTCAAAGTCAATAGGCACCCTGCTGGACAACAATGCATTTCGAATAATCAACGGGACGGGTGGTCTAGTGGTGAATGCACTGGACTTCCACCGAGAAGGCCCGGGCTCGATCCCGGAACGAGGAATTTTTCCCTAAGAAATTATAGACTGTACAACGTCCCTAAGTTCACCCAAGCTTTATAGTAGGGTAGTATGGGTAGTCTCGGTATTCGGTGCCCGGGACGCAAAATAAGGTACACAAAATATGTGACGTCACTCGCATATGGAGAGCAAGGTGTACTGGAGCGTCACCTGTTAGACAATAGGAGAACCAACGGCGTGGACCAGAACAATTCAACAAGAAATTGTGCATCGGTGGGTTTGATTCGACCTCCCCAGCAATGGAACCTGTCATTACAAATCAGCACATAAGATGGCGCCTGCAACCTGCGAGCGTGATATTAAAAATGTGAATGATGCCAACCCAGTATACATTAACAAAATGGGTCTTCACGATGTCGAACCCGGTGCCGGTTGCCGAACGAGTTGGCTAAGCCATCCTCCCGGCAGACATCAACACAACAATTAAATGTTTTGTTGGTTTAATTAAATTAAATGAAAAGATTAACTCAGCCAGTATTAGATATAAGTCCTATGTATATGTAATACCTATAAGAATTGTAATAGATGTAAAAACACCATACGCTACAGCGAACCGAATATAATGAAATAATGAAATTCCATTGTTAAAAATTCGACTTGTCCGTTTTTATATACGGTTCGCTGTATATAAATAATACATCGGGCCTCGGTTAGGTATTGACATCTGTGCTCCTCACGTCTGCAAGTGTGGGTCTCAAGTGGAAAAGGAAGGTTATCATGGCCTCAAATGTAAGAAGAGTGCTGGTCGACATGTTAGGCATGCCTATTTAAATGTCATCATCAAACGAGCACTACTTCTGTCTGATGTCCCACCTCGTTTGGAACCAGTCGGATTGGTTAGAGAAGACGGCAAGAGAGTGGATGGTATGTCACTAATGAGGTAGCACGTTGGTGTGGGATGCGACCTGCACTGACACATTTGCCCCAAGCAACATCCAGTTCAGCACAAGGGCAACCGGAAGGGCGGCTGAGAATGCTGCACAAAGAATAATTTGAAAGTACCAGACACGCTGATCCATCAAAATTATCATATTGTTCCCGAGCTGTTGAGACAATGAGTCCTTGGAGCACCGACGCAATCACGTTCATCGAAGAGCTGAGTAAAAGGATCATTGTGAAAACACAAGAAAAGCGATCAAAGTCCTTTCTAAAACAGCGGTTGAGCATGTCGAGCAGCAATCATGGGCACATTTCGTTCGTGTGATAGTATGGAGGAGATTTTTTATTTATTGTGCTGAGTTATTGTGAACAAACTATATGACGAGTGTAAGTACTAATGCTGAAATAAAATTTATTCTAGGTGAGTGATTTTCTCTGCTTGTCGATCCACAAGCAGAGAAAAGCCCTCACCTAGTTTGAATTCACGATCAAGGAAAAATTACATAAATACTTTTAGTATTTATCATTGAGTATAAAATTTGTTATATTTTCCAGTACTTCGAAAAACCAATTATTTTTAAAAATTCCCAAAATTTCCCAAATTTCGAAAATTCAGATCTTTTGGCGAAAATATTTTTTTTGCAATTCACCGACAAAAACTCGCTTTTTCGTGCGTCATTTCGGTGTCGCATGAAGTCATTTTGCCGCACTAGTGCGATGACGGTTTTTTTACGCACTAGTGCGATGAAAGTTTTTTCACGACTACTGGAATTGAATTATTATATTAAAAGAAAATCTCGTTTTTGTCGGTGAATTCCAAAAAACGTTGTTTGATACACCTTACGTATGCTGGTAGTTTAACGCACACGATGTGTTGCCGAACTCGCCTTCGGCTCGTATCGGCAATCTCACATCTAAACGTTTTAAACGTTTTTCGAAGATTCTAGACTTTTCGAGAATTCCAGATTTTTCCGAATGTAAATTTTTTGGATAATTGAAAAATATCGCCGATCGCGAGTGACACTGGCTTCACACGATGGTTATAGTGTTCAAAGTTAAATCTTCTTTACGCGTCCGTACAGGCGTTGCGTACGGGTCACCTTGTATCTAGTTTTCTAACACTTCTACACAAAAGTATTTAATGCGTTTTATTAACTTGATTGGCGTATAGTCCGTATAGTGGACATGGTAAATGCGCCAATAGAGTAAGATGATTCACTAAAACAAGTTTTTTGTTTTAACTTTTTATCGGAGGAGGATAAAAGTTTTATGATGAATATTTTAGTTTTTTATGTTTTGATTAAGATTAAAGACCTGAGGGAAATCTTGCAGCCGAAAAGAAATAAGCGAGACGCAGATAATGAAAAAATTTTAATTTTCAAGTCAGATTCAGAGTGATGTATTTCAACTGTGGCGACTGTAACATCTGAAGTTGATTTGTCATTCAAAAATTCCAAAATATACAAAAGTTATGGCTTGTCGTAACATACCATAAAACAAAATCTTTTGTTAAGCAATTAGTTTCGACAAAAAAACCCACTTTTATTGTCTTAGTAGCATATTACAAACTTTTGCTTGGAAATTTGTTGACTCAAAAATTCTTCATTCTGTTACTATGACTAGACCGCTATAATCAAGAAAAATGGCTACTTCAGCCAAATAACTATTGTGATCCAACGGTCGAGAAAAATTGACAAGTTTTGACGATTGAGACATTTGTAGCCCGAGCCGAAGGAAAGATCGATTAGCATAGAAATATTTTCAACATTTTTACGCTATTTCTACATGCACTTTTTGTCGTCTACGTTATATTATTTTGAAGTCCCCACCATATTTCTTTGGCGCCGCCCCAGTAGACAGCCAAAGATTTTACGTCAGTTGGGACTCACGATATTAATTATTGTGAAAGAATATGAGCTTTATGCGAATATAAAACCCTGTCCAGACATGAATTTAAAGGTTGAACACGATGAAATCTGGTCACGTTCATATGGCTGCAACTGAACCGACGATGCAAGGAAGCGCCCATAAACAGAAATATAATCTTAGAACCTCAGTTTCAATACATCGGAAGTAAGCAAATTATTTGCAGGATCAGTTTCTGAAATGACTTCGTCCAAAGTGGCAAGAAGAAAAACGATTTTGCACAAAAGTTTGAAAAATGTATTAATGCCATCAAGCTTTTCAAAAAAGAACAGATTGTTATACATGCGACGGTCAACTTGGTAACAAAAATCTTTAATGAATGTGTAGCAATAGATCAGGAACAAGGAAATGGTAAAAAACGAGATCGCTGGATGATTTCAAGAAAAAAACCTGCTGCCTGACAAATCAAAGACTTTCGAGTTGAGATGTTCTGAAAAAAGTCCATATTAGTCTCAATCAGACCTGCTGAATGCGATGTGAAGGTCACGGTAGATGAACAAAAAGGCGAAACAGCTTTAGACGGAAATGCGAATCTATATGATCTGCCGAATAGCATTCTAGCGGATCGCATGATTCGTTCGTAACAAAATCTGACTGTCTTGGCTACGGAAATGATTGCAAAATGACTTTAAACTGATTCGTCGTCATGAGTTTTTCATGTCGCTCGACAGACACAATGTTATTTATAAGTTCAAACATGAAATTAAACATAAAAAGTTCAAAATATCGCAGAAAAAATTTGGTAAGTTGTGCGCAGAGCGTGTGTAATGCGCGACACGATTAATTCAACTTTACACATGAAATAAAGTCTTCGAACTCAAGTTTTGCTTTCCTGACGTCAAAAAGCACTATTCTG
Organism: Pseudolycoriella hygida; assembly: GCA_029228625.1. Classification (NCBI taxonomy): domain Eukaryota; kingdom Metazoa; phylum Arthropoda; class Insecta; order Diptera; family Sciaridae; genus Pseudolycoriella; species Pseudolycoriella hygida. Next base: position 30,724,415 of record CM055404.1, read on the forward strand.
CTCTCATTTGGCGACCCTCTCTTGCTCCAACGTAGTCGAAGGTATGTATGTTTTGCACAAGGCGACATTTGTTCCAAGTTGTACGGAAAGACGTCAATCCACAAAACACTGGCGCTGTCGAAAGAAGTGTAGTAATGTTGTACGGAAAGTCTCTGAAGGGCTTGTGCAAGAACAGATGATCAGAGTTCGTCAAAAAACTCTATCCTTTGCACTGAGCAAACAATAATTATTTTTGCAAACATTCTTTCTTAAGACTCGTACCTAACAATTTCAACAAAAATTTCGAAGAAGAAGGCTTTAACGTGACTCATAATTTCGATTTAAGGTGACCAGATTTCATCGTGTTCAACGTTTATTTATTTGTCAATTACAAAAAGAATGCGATTCAATACTCATTCTAAAAATAAAATAAAAACTCCCAAAGTGTCATACCTTTAGTCGGATCAGTACTCAAATCTAACGACTTCGAGGTTGCACATAAGGCTGCCTTTTTGGCGTGGAAACAGCAATCAGGTTCAGAACTCCCACGCGAAAATCGAATTGGGATTCACTGATAATAAAGATAACATCAGACTCGATTCCTAAATCATTAGCTTCAGACAACGCGAGAATGCTGGCCATATCCCGTTCAGAGTCCGGTGCTTGGCGCCCTGCCGTCAAAAAATCTAGGGATACTCCTATACAAAGCGTCACTCCGAATCGTCCTATCGCTGCGAATAGGTGAAAAAATCTGCAAAGAACATCTTTGTGTGTGCGAAACGATCGTCAAAAGCAACGGTATGCATGGACTTTCCTGCAATAAAGTCACCGGGAGTTACACTTACGGAAATATATTTTTGCATCAAATAGAATTTTGTACTTCTGCGCAAGTTTTTGCAGTGTTAAAAAGCTGCGCAGAAGTACAAAATTCTATTAATGCAAAAATATATTTCCGTGAGTGTACAATCGGCACTCATTTTTAAATATGACGATCAAAAGAGCATTGTGTTCAGTCGGTTTTACATAAGTCCTGGAATCACCTGGGTTATTTCGCAAGGACGGCATGACGAATCGCAGAAAATCATTGGTTTGAGACGCCACCTGTAACGACACCCTCGCCCCGCCATACTTTCACCATACATCTAAAGAACCTGGTTCTGCCGCCAAAAAAGCTGAAACAAGAAAGGTAATTTTGTACGGACAGTTAATCCTAGACGTTTCGTGAACGATCTGGGGAAAATGCTCGAAATCTTTTTTTATTCAAAAGATAGGGGTAGGTGCCACGTGGAAACACTGCAAGCGTCATCGGAACGATTCCTAACGATGAAACGGCGAATCATTAGATGAGATATTCTATTTGTAATTCTCTTCTTCATTGTGTTTAAATAAAGAATTTTTTCAAGAGTTTAAAACTCCTTCGTAAGAAAATATCACACAAAGTCATTCGTAAAATATATCACACGTTTTGATGAGACTCCCTTAATCGAACTCCTCGGAAAAATATTTACTTGTAAATTTTCAAGCCATGTAACCGTCACATCCGTTATCTTGTGCACAGCCTCGATCGTACACCCGAAACGGTGTATTTGACATTCTTCCAGGATATGCTGCATCGTTTGGACATCTCCACATTGGCGGAGGGGCGAATCGATCAAATTCCATCTGTACAGTAGGCACAGCAGCCTTGACCGGTGCGAAATCTGTTCAATCGCAGCCGAGTGTTTCGTTGTATGTTCATTCCGTCTACTTCAGTTGTCGGATCGTCCACCAATGCTTTGTTGTGAACAGTTGCATTGTTCCTCAATTCTTTCCACCGCGTTTTTTTGTCGCCTATATTGTTGTGGTGTCTGAAGAACTTCCAAAACGGCGAACGTGACTTTAGCCTTGCTGTCGCTGGTGCCAACATTATATCTCTGTGCAGCGGTAGGTCGTGGTCCATTTCAATTTTTCGGCATTCTCTTGAGGCCGATTCTTCTCGCAGAATGTGTGATGGGGCAATATTGGCTAAAACGACATGAATAACTCTGTGTCACACAAAGTCAATTTCACGAATTAGACATCTACGCCGATAAGACAAGACAAATTTTTACATGCGACGGGGCCGAAAATGAAGGCATTTTTGTAAGTTTTTTTGGGATTTCACCCCTTTGCATGTTTGTTTTGGACGATTGTTTTTAGGCATTTTCGCTGGTACACCTCAATTTGTTCGGTCTACAACTCGCGAAATTGCCCTCTCTATTCTGATAGTTCACCGAGTTGGAATTTAGTCTTTTTACATTTCATATCGTTTGCCGACTAAGCTTAATATCCCATGACTATGTATCTCAAGTTTTCAATAAAAAACATTTCATTTCGTTTGTTAGCCCTGAACTAGATAAGTCGCTAATAAAGCGGAATCATGTCGTTTTTTATTATATTCGAATGAGAACTATATTAAAGCCTCAAAATTAAAAATTATGTATAGAGTGTAGAACAGATATTCATTGAATTTTTGCAGCAGACGATAATTATCACTTCAACCATAATTTTTCAAGATCATTAATTTCAAGATGACTTTGTCCATAGTATTTATTCGTCTAGTCTAGAGGATTAGATTCCACTGTCTACTGGGATAAGTATCCAGGCAGATTAGAAATGTTAAGCCTGTCTGAGAATCGGCTTCTGGCAATTAAATCGGAATCTGGCAATTAAAGATGCTAACCCCTACACTACACAATCTTCGAATTTATGGAAAATTAATGATAGAATGAGGAGGATCTTTTTGGTATCAGTGTACGTGAATGTAAATTATTATTTGGATAACTCCAGCGGTACCGTCATCTGGGTAACGAATGTCATCTCTTTCACTCTTTCAATGTGAATTATATTAACATGAGACAAAAGACATTTGTTCCCCAGGTAACAAAGGCTCATTCCACGTAAGATTTTTACTGTTGGTAATAATGTAAATGCTACCGAAAGTGAGTGTACACAAATGTATTTTCGTTCACTTTATTGAAAAAGATACCAGTTTGTATGGAAAACAATGGTTAACGCTTAACGCAACCAAATTCACAAAGTTTACAATAGTAGTTTGTCGACCATGTTGCGATACGTTGATTTCTTCAGCATCAGTCCTAATATTGTCCATACGAGCCAAAGGCGAGTTGGACAATATTTAGGACGTATGCTGAAAAAATCAAGTATCGCAACGAGGTCGACACACTGCTAATCGATTGAGAAGAAAATAACAACAAAACTTAAAAAATTCACTCCACAGAAACCATTCTATTTTACAGTGTACAAACAATTTTTGATCAGATTGCAATGCACACATACGATATTGTAACGTCGTATCATAGCAACGGAGGGGTACATTTCAGCACATGTATCAAATTTTAAAAGTCATATCGTTACAAGGTGTAAATTTGTTTCACTTCCCCTCACACTCTTAAAAAAATTGGAAACTGTTTCGATTTTGATCGCGTTACCGCATCGTGAACAATATCGAAAACAGTCGAAAATCGATTGTGCGTTGCAAAAAATAGATATCTTATCGCCCGGGGAACGAATGTATTTTGTCTCTTGTTAATATAATTCACATTGAAAGAGCGAAAAAGATGAAGTTCGTTACCCAGGGTACGGTACCGATGGAATTAGCCATTTGTAGAAAACAGTATTCGGCACAAAGAAACGTTCTATGCTGTGGCAAAATTGCGAAGTTTTGCATTTTTAATTAATTTGTTTCTGATTTCATAGAATTATCTTCCACGAAAATGACTATATTTGTCGTTCTCTCTCTCTCTCTCTCTCTCTCTCTCTCTTCACATGTAAATCTCTCACGAAAATGACTTTTTTTACTATTCTCCAAAAAAAAAAAACACAAAATTGGAAAATGTATACCGAAAATGCACTTTGAAACTAAAATATAAAATCCATCAAAGGCACGTTGTAGAACAACTTTTTGTTCTGAATGTTATTTCACATCATTTAAAAATATCTTTCCTCGATAGCCCTACTTTATTGCGAAATGTATTCTCGCTTATTTATATGAAGTGTTCCATTTTCCATTTCCATTTCCATTTTCGCATGTATCTCTCTCGCAATTTGTTGAGTCTGCTGAATTTACCATATTGAGTTTTTTATTTTGTTGAATGTGTAGCGGAATCGATTACTTCATGTTTTTATTGTAAATTTTTGTTTAGGCTAGTATAGGGTTTTTGATCTTTTATTTATTCTCGCAGCTCATGTAATTCAATAATTTAAATCTCACCAAGTTGTGCTTAATATGTGTGTTTATGTGTTTGCGTCGGATTATTCTCTGATCTATTTTTTTTTATTTTCATATACGGTTGGGTGCTTTCAAAACATTACTTCTCTACGTATCAGCTGTTATAACACGCTGACTTTAATCAGTATACGGCAGTTGTGCTGATGTACACATGGTCTTAAGACAAGGTGTTCTGATGAGCCGTAAACGACAAAATCAGAAACATTTTTGTACTCTTCAGTTTTGTTTAACAATTTGGAAGTTTCATGGAAGAATTGTTAATGGAATTTAATTTCCCGGTATACAGCAAGTTGTATTGTTAGTTTATTCGAATCACTCGATTTAAAGAAAAGTCCCAGCCGATTAACATTTTCAGTTTACTAGAGTTTCTGTCAAAAGACGCATGATGAAGGGAAACGTAAAATTTTTCTTTTTGATTGAAACGAATGTTTCCCTTCGAATATTCGATGTTTTCTTTACAATGCACCCAACACATACATCTTTTCATAATGTCAGCTGATGCAAATGACATAGTAAACTCAAAAGCACCAAACAGTAGTCAGTAGTTGTAAAAATATAAAACGAATAAAATGGTGCTACTGTGCGGTAGCTAGCTTTTTAATATGTAAATATGAATCTGTTGGGGGCAAAACTCGGTCTATTCCAGCTGTCAAAATGACAGCTTTCTTTCGTCTAAGATTCTTTTTTGACCAAATTTATTAAGATTAACGACACAAACATGTTGGAGCATCTTTCTAAGCGCTCGACTGTATCATAGCTTTGACGTTGAACACGTCATTTTGACACAAAACAGAACAAAAGTCATCCGCGGCTACCCAGATCCCATTTTTTTTGAAAAAAGGTCTCCGTAAACGTTGATTTAGGTTCGATTATCTGCAACAACTCCACAAGCCGAAAAAAGAAATCAATCCGAAATGAGAAGGGCTAATTACACACTACGCGCGAGCGAATGCGAACAAGTATGTGTGTAATATACACGAGAGCGTTATGTGAGATTTTATTGTAATAGTGTTGATATCTCGCATCACACCATACATACATTATATTGAGGCGAACATTTTAGAAGGCGTGGCATCCATTGTTTAGTCCGATTTATCCGTCTAGCCACTGGAACTTATCCCACTAGCCGAATAAGTGCGGATGGTAATAGAGAGTTTGGGCAAAGAGACTTAAAGCCAAATTTATAACATATACATATACATATAGCTATAAGTAATAAGTTATATGTTTACGTTAAAATTTACAAGCTTACGGTACAAGTCATAAGTTTATAGCCCAGATCAGTATTGTAACTGACCCAGATCAGTACTATTCTGTTTCAAAACTGAACCGAATCAGTACTTATCAGCCTCGAAACTGATTCGGGTCAGTACCTATCAGTTTCGAAACTGATGCATATAAGTTCTGATCAGTTTCGAAACTGATCCGTATCAGTACTGATCAGCTTCGAAACAGATCCGTATCAGTACTGATCAGTTTCGAAACTGATCCGTATCAGTATTGATCAGTTTCGAAACTTATCCGTATCAGTACTGATCAGTTTCGAAACTGATCCGTATCAGTAATGATCAGTTTCGAAACTGATCCGTATCAGTACTGATCAGTTATGAAACTAATCCGGATCAGTACTGATCAATCTGAAAAGTGACATTAATCAGTAATTATCAGTCTTAAAACTGATCCGGATAAGTAATGTTCAGTTTTAAAACTGATACGTATCAGTTTCAAAACTACTATCAAAATTAGTTTTGAAACTGATAAATTATGATGCGGATCTATTTTGGAACTGATCAGTACTGGTCTGGATCAGTTAATATACTGATCTGGGCTATAAACTTATAATGTTAACTTATAACGTAAACTTGTAACTTAACTAACGTAAACATGTAACTCAAAACAAATAGCTATATCGTCATATGAATACTATAAGGGAATGGATATTTCCAAACTTAGTATTCACATGACGATATGTAAAAGTTATAAATTTGTCTATAAGTGGCTTTGCCCAAACTCTCTAATTACCCATTTATCGTTGCAGACACAATCAAAGAAAAGCTCGTAAATATCAACTTATCAACACGCATGCAATAAAATTATTAACCTCCAAAGAGCTAGGAGAATAATTCTAATTCGTGTCACTGCAAAAATAAAAAAACGAACCACGCTATTTCATCTCGTGTGCAAGTTTTTGTATATATAAAGAAAATTGCATATTTTTCTCGCAGCTCCTGGTGAACTGATATCAATTTCTTTGTATACAAAGAAACCACCACACAACATGTATATGATTCATACAGCCGGTGTGATATACACATGGGCAAAAGAACGTCCATAAATGACATCTGATTTTTTTTTTTCAACTTTTTATACCCCCTCCCTCTAAAAGCCTATTTTAGGTAAAAATTTTACGATAAATTCACGATTCTTTCTTTGATTTTGATGTTTTGGTTATCAGAAATTGTGTTTGAAACAAAGTCATTAAAAATCGAACATTTCATTTTATGAGGTAGATGAAATGACGGATAATTTGTAGACCCCACGTGGTGAAATTATTGAACATCACAAACAAAATTGTAATTTCAAATTAAGAGGCTTTGTTTCAGAACGGAGATGATTGTTTGTTACATGTCGCATGCGAGGAGTACGGGATGAAGATAAGTGAAGGCAATATTGTCAGTTGACTGAAAAATTCTACTTCTGCGACAATTATTATCACGATAAATAATTGCGCCAGCCAATAGATAAGAATTCTTCGATGAATAAACTCTAAATACTCTAAATACCAATGTTATGCATTTCGGCAGCTGTATCAGGTGTGTGAGTTTAATTGTAGGAACGTAGAGAACGGATGTCTCCTCAGATCCCTTCCCCTTCTCACATTTCATATGTTTCCTCAGATTTCACCCCTCACTCTAAAAGCAGACGACATTTACAGTCTCAATAGTGTGTTAATTCTTTCATTCCCCATTTGCACAAAATGAACTTACAGTTGCTGTAGATGAATGTTCAAAAAATTATTCAAACAGATACACAGTGTTAGCGAAAAACAGCGTTAACTCTTTGGAAGTATATTATGGTTAACATTTTTACGAACCGAATTAGTTTATTGTTATCGTTCGTTTTGCAATCATATTAATAGCTTGCCGATTAAATTTTGTGTTCGAATTAATAATTAAGTAAATAATCGATAGAATGTTTAAAGCTTTGTTGTTATTTGTGACCCTAATAACTGTTGTTCCGACGTCGTTTACAGATGACATAAATACGGTCGTTAAAACGAAAAGCGGACCGGTTCGCGGTAAAATTTTGAAGACATTGTTTGATGAAATTCCGTATTATGCATTCAAAGGAATTCCTTACGCTGAGCCACCTGTTAAGAAATTGAGATTCAAAGTGCGTAAATTTCTTGTTGTTGTTATGATATTCTATGTGTAGAAAATGTTCAATAACAAACAAACCTTGGGCAAGAGTGTCATATCCGATTATAGCGTGGTCGGACGCCGTAGAAATCAAAAACCTGTTGTCCAAATATTAATTGTATGTATATCATGAATAGGCTATTATCACCAGTTAACAGGTTGTAATGAATCTTCCGAAAATGTAATTTTGGAATTCTAATGATGTTAACGGGCTAATGGCTTTGACGAGGCGTTTCTAGGATTGACTTCAAAATTTTTTCTGAAATAAGAAAGAAATAGTCACTCGACACGTTCCCCCAATGAGCCGCTGATCCCTAAAACTAGCACCGCCCTCGGTTAAATGCAACTGGAAGATCAAATAGTTAACTCTTCTTATGTTATGTTGCTGCAAGCGCACTGAGTACAGTATGACGATGACAGTGAATATTTTTTGAGGGAAACATTTTGTGAAACAAAAAATAGTTCTACACTACGGCAAGTTATGAAGTTTTATATTTTTGATTATTTTTCCTGATTTCAAAGACTTATCACACACGGAAATGACTGTACTTATCATTCTTTCTCTCTCTCTCTCTCTCTCTCTCTCTTTTATTCGTATGTAATTTTTAGTGATTCTCTCACGGAAAATAATTATTCAAGTGCCACTTCATAGTAGCCAAAATTGGAATGTGTGCCAAAAGCACACTCTTGAAGCTAAAATATAAAAATAACCTTTTGAAGACATGCCGTAGAACAACTTTTTGTTCTGAATGTTATTTCACATCATTTTGAAATATCTTTGTTCGTTGCCATAAATACTTTATTACGAGAAAACTGACAAAGCGTGACGCCAATCTATGCGTTTAGTGCGACGTTGGCTTATGTCAAAGTATGTAAATATCATGATGAACCGACGCCGCACTAAAAGCGTGGATACTTAGTATACTTTGAAGACTTCTTGCAAATATTTTAGAATAATTTACGATAATCATATTAGGAACGACGACATTAAGGGTTTCGTCTTTAAGGGCTAATCGTCTGCGGCGTTCAAAAGAAATGTGATAACAAGCTACCGAAAAGGAACTTGGATACAAAAGTCCCGGGTGTTACGGCCAGGGTTTATAAATTCAATCAAATCAGAGTTTCACTGCGCGAACTGCGAACAAACCATCTCCTTGGCAAGCGACAGAATAATGAAACTAGAACTTCTAAAATAGAAGGCTTAAAGCCTTCCATGACGCTGATAATTTTTTGGGTTTTCTAGATGTTAATATGAGGTAAAGAGAATTCAGTTGGAGGAAGTTTATGGTGATAATTTATCATAATTTATCAGCTTCAGAACTAATTTGGATTAGTAGTTTTGAAACTGATACGTGTCTGTTTTAAAACTGAACATTACTTATCCGGATCAGTTTTAGAACTGATAATTACTGATTCATATCACTTTTCAGAATGATCAGTACTGATCCGCATCAGTTTTAGAACTGATCAGTACCGATCCATATTAGTTTTAGAACTGATCAGTAGATTTACTCAAAATGCTTAAGTGGGTCCTGAAGAAGGCCACAGGGACATTTGAAACGTTAGATTTGCATGTTAAATTCAGATTTTCCCGCAAAATCGTGCGGGATTGTCTTCAAGGTTATTTTTACAAACAAATCAACAGCTTAAAAATGATCAAATCCGCCTGCAATGTCATGCTAATTTGAACACAAAACGATTAACAAAAAAATTACATAATTTTTCATCATTCAGAATGCGTAAACTTTGTTCGTTCGTGTAATATATTAGTTGTAAAATTAGCATTTTTTTGTAGTTTTTATATGAACCGGAACTAAATTGACTACCATAATTGAGCATCAAATTCTTGTTTACAAAGATGATGATTCGACAAGACCAAAAGGAAAGGACTAATAATCCAATTCTGCGAAACAATAACAAAACATACCTATATGCTATTTATAATATTCATGTTAAACGTAAACAATAAAAAAGAGGTCGATGTATACAGCGGTGTTGTTTATATTTCACAATATGTGTATATATACACAGACAAGGAAAGCACACACCAAGAGTGCATTACGGACGTGTTATTAAGATAAGCTTTTCAACTTGCGATGATTTTTCAGTGGTACTTTTTGCGATAAAAAAAAATATTGAAATTTTATTGTCGCTTAAGTTTCTACGAGACAGAGTCGTAAGAACATTTAGAATAAAATCTAATGTGGTTTTAAAGAAACATCGCATTCAAAGGCTGTATGCGATGTTTTTTCGAAGCTACTTATTTCACACATTTCTTAATTCTGTTGCATCTATTTTTTCGATAGTTTTCGGAGACAAAACATGAGCTGAATAATTTCTTTTAATGGAAAAAATGAATTGAACAAAAAACATCGCAAGTTAAAAGTTACTACTGTAATGTCAGATCCAAAGAAAAATGTTTTCTGAATTTTTCTGTCGACTTCGACCATTTAATGCGCAGTACACGCTTTCTATGGATCTGCTAAGATCCTAGCACCCAAAAGGAACCGGCGGCGAGGGTACTTTGTTTTTGGTTCCTCAGCCTACGATGTAATAGTAGCTAGCGAACAGTTCTGCGGAGAAACGTAACATTTGTTTCGATCAAGTTCTGTCCATCTATTCTTAATTCAAATCAAATTCCTCTCCTTATAGATAGATAAGTGAACCTTTCGGGTTGTCAAATTTTGACGGTTGACTGGCACCCGGATCAATGATCCTTTGTACCCCCTTTCCACGTTTATTGTAGGAAAGTCAAATCATTACTTATACTCTTATTAATTCAAGTACAAGTATAAATAAAATAAATATCGAAACAGGTCTGATTAGAATTTGAAAGTTAAAAGTATAGTTAGGTCAAGTTGAGTTGAGTTGAGTGTAGTAAACCAATACAACAACCCAACAATCCAAAAACCAATAACATGATATACAAAATAGGATCATGTGACATATGTCCACAATCCAATTTGCACTTAGACGGGAGGCCACATTCCTAAGACCTCGATTATGTAGTTGTTGTATTTGGCGGCACGACAGAAATAGCATTTTATCTATTTAGCGTATGGCGTACATCTGTATATTACAATGTTTCTTTATTATTATATTAATGATTACAATTGTTGAAGACCAAGAGGTCCGAAAGACAGGTTTGGCTTCTATTGATTCATATCACTATGTTAAGGTTATATTTTCACACATTTCATTTGTATGATTGATTTGTATCACAGTGCAGTTTGCCAGGAGGTTGGTTGTTCAACTGGTTCGACATCCAATGTGACGACATTCTGTCCGCAGTGACTACGCGACGTGTGACGTTCTTGTGTTGTCATTCGCGCCTTTATTCGATGTCGATATCCACACTTGGGTTGAGCGCTATCCATGGGCGAAAGGCTGCAGCTAAAGCTGTGTTTTCTCGACTGTTCTGTTGTACACAAAATGCTACGTAGGTGACTGACGTCACGTTCCGATTCTTTTTGAGTACAATTTTTCGTTATGGGCCTCGAATTTATGAAGCTTGGGTGAACTTAGGGATGTTCCATACCATTACTTAATTACAGAAAATTCCTACACATCCCGGGGATGGAACCCGGGTTTTCTGCGTGGAAGGCAAGCACGTTCACTACTTGCCAACCCATCCCATCACAGAAATAAAAAGCCTTCAATTGAGTCTTTTAACCACTCTCAGAAATTTTACTAGCTTTTAAATCATTACCACTCCCAATCTCAAGTCCGATTCAAGTAGCTCATCCTTATCGAAGACCCTTCTACGGGAGAGCCTGTATCTCGGCCAATTCGAGATGATATGGATGCCTGTCTCAACGTTGTGACCACATAAGCATTTGGGACTGTCGACATAGCCGATCTTGTGTAGATATTCATTCAATCCACAATGGTTAGTCAGCGCTTCTACTGTTCTTTTGATGTCAGTTCTGTTCAGTGCTAGTAGGACTTTACCAACTTCTTTATTTGGCTTACCACAGAAGTTCTTAGTGTGTTCAGCGCCCTCATATTCTGACCAGACCTTAACATGATCTTTAGTTAGTCACCCTTTAACCAGTCGCTTTCTCGTTCTCATGGAAATACCGATTCTTGGTTCGGGTCCTATGAAACGATTTTCAGCTCCTAGTCACGTCAGACAACTCGTTACCCGCTATATCCTCGTGACCAGGAACTCATAAGAGTGAGACCCTATTACGGGACCCAACTTCATTGAATCTGATTTTACATTCTCTAACTTGCTTCGACTTAACCACGTGGGAGCCGATCGCCTCGATGGCCGATTGACTGTCTCAGCATATGAAAATATCTCTATCTTTGAGTTCTCTTAGCTCTTCCTCGTCACATAGCTTTGAGATGGCAAAAATCTCTGCTTGGTGCACTGTCGCGTAATCACCCAAGTGTTGCCCTACGCTGAGTTTCAGGTTTTTGCAACAGTATCCAGCCCCTGCAAGTCCGTCTTTCTTCGAGCCATCAATGAAGCAAACTATGCTATTATCCGATGGGGGCAAATTTATTGAAATAAGCCATTTTTCCTTATCCGGAATAGACCACGTAAATTCGTCGTCTAACATGAGCTTCATCTGATCACTAGGCATCAACAATTCTTCCGTTCGTATTAAATTCCTAACGGTAGTGTGCCCTTTGGTCAACGTCGCTTTTCAGTGCTCGTTTACATCTAAACTATATGCAACATTGAACGCAGTTGCTTTAATAAAAAGATCTGGCGGCGGCAGATCTATCAGGGTTTCCAATGCACGAGTTGAAACGGAGTTTTTCACCCCGGTCATGCATAGGCATGCCAGTCTTTGCAGTTTGTCTAGCCTTTCCTTTGACCATTTGACTTCTCCTAAGATCCTAGCTTCCAAAAGGAGCCAGTGGCGAGGGTACGTTGTTTTCAGTTCCTCAGCCTAAGATGTAATATTAGCTAGCGAGCAGTTCTGCGGAGAAACGTCACATTTGTTTCGATCAAGTTGTGTCCAACTATTCTTAATTCAAATCAAATTCCTCTCCTTATACTAACAGGCAAAAGTCAGCATACTATGCATTACGCAGTAGACGTGAGAGCCGCCGTGGAAGAAACATTAGCGGTGGGCAGCAAGTTAAAAAAAATTAGGTCGGCTGACTGAGTGGCCTGTGAAGAAAACCTCTGAAGAAAACAGTTGTATCAAAATAAAAGTTGTCATTATTCACTTCAGTTATGAATAGATCTATTCTGTACATTTTACTTCACTGAAAAACCAATAATGAAGTTACCATTTGTCGGAAAACCATGTGATTCGTTGTATGGGATGAACGGATTGCTTTGTTTGTTTGTTACAAAAGCTATTTCGAAGTAAAAAAAACGAAAACAAAACAAAAAGTTGCATTTAAAGTTTCAACTAAAATATTTCTTTTTCCTGTTCTTTTAAAACAAAAGAACTTGACAAACAAAAGAAAACTCAACAAACAAAAAACTTGACAAACAAAAATGACTTGACGGCCTGAATGCATTGTAAACTTTGAAATTCGCAAAGCAATTCGTTTTACAATAACTTCTGTATCCAAATTAGCAACTGTTGGTTGTATAACAAAGTAACTCAAACAAGCTACTTATTTAAAAAAAAGCAAATTAGTGAGTACTGAAATCATTTATTTAGTGTTAATGGCAGATAATATTTATGTATTCTGTGCAAGCAAACGATATTGATTCCATCTGTTACTTCTTAAACAACAATACCATAGACCGTAATCAAATTCCACATTATTTTTGCATAGCAGGTAAAATATATTAGTCTTAAATATCAAGGTTATTCTCTTTGGGGCATAATGGCAAACGAAAATTAAACAGTCAAGATAATAAGTTGAAATAATTCGTAGGGGGTACACTCCAACAATTAGATCAGTTTTACTATTATTATTCACTATACGAAACGAAAAAATGTATGGATTCTTCTCTCTCTTTCGTTTTGAGCCTGGTGTAGTGTACAGCCTTGCATCCATAATCTGCTACTTCAAATTAGAGGTGAGCGGGCCACCCCAAACTCGGCTAAAACCCGTCCCGAACCCGAATCAATTTGGGTATGATTTGAAGACTTTAACTAACCCGGCCCGATCCGGCAACTATTTATTATTTACTCAATTTAATTATTTACTCAAAATTGAGTGTAAAAAATATTTCGAAAGAAATCTTTCAAAAAAAGAGTTCGGGTTCGGGTCAGGGTTTCGGTTCGTGTCGGGTCGGGTTTGAATTTTTTATTTCGGATCGGGTTCGGTACGAGACGGGTTTAATTCTTTATTTTGGTTCCGGCTCGGCTCGGGTCGGGTTTGAAAATTTCATTTTAGGTTAGATTTGGTTCGAATCCTATTTGGAAAAAAAGGTCGACCCGCACACCTCTACTTCGCTATACAGCTGTTTTTCGAAATTCGAACTATCAAAGAAAACTGTGCCCAGGGCCGTGACAGTCTTTTGTTTCGAAATTTGCAAGCAATACTCGACGTGAAGTTAGCTGCAGTTGCAACCGAAACTACCTTCAGCTGATTTCATTCATAAATTTATTAAAATCAGCTGACTTCATTGAAAAGTTAAAAAATCAGCTGATTCTTTTGCAACTGCAGCTAACTTCACGTTGAATATTAGTTGCAAAGATTAAAACAAAAGAATGTCACGCACCTGACTGTACCTCTTCTCTTAGAGACAAACTTTAATGATTTGGAATTCATCTGCCACTCCAATACAAATAACATAAGCCGTCTCTTTCATTTCTACAAGACAAGACGAGTCATGGATTCCGAATACTGTTTGAGGCTCTGCATTTCTCATGAAGAGAAGAAGACGATAATCCCAAGAAACATATTGAGGTCAGAAGAAGTGCAGGGAGGAATAGATCATAGTCGTAGGGTGAAAATTTTGAAGATGTTCGGGTATAGGTACTACAACTCTACTCGCTGGTGAATTAAATAAATCAATTCTTATTAGGCTTCCTAAATGAAACTGGATGATTTATTGTACCACCATCAAGTATGGGTATGTAGAAGATAAAAACCGCCGCTTGCAACAAACACCTAAGGTAGAAACTAATATTACGTCAGAATTGGGTAAAAGCAGAACACTCAAGACGATTTATGACGAGAGATAAGCTAACAAACAACGTTTTCAAAATTTTAAAAACGTTGCTATACAATAAAAGAATGTTACAGCATGCGCGTGAGAATTAAAATATCTCAAAAAATGCAAATCATTAGAAATTGTATAGCCGGACGAAAAGATATTTGCATCATGCGTAAATTCAAGTAGGTAGGTGTATATGGCTCAATCCGTTGTAAAGAATGTAGATGCTAGATATGGAGATAACTATTTTATTCGCTGTCCCATATGGAAAGATGTCAATACATGCATATTTCCCCCCAGGCAATGCGGTCTATAACATGTAGGGTTCTTTCGATATTTGTGTCCATGTCCACATATAATAGCATTGTGTCCACATGTAATAACATTGTGTCCACATGTAATAACATTGTGTCCTATCCGCAAAACTCATTACATACAACTAATGTCATTGTCACCGTTTTAGTCGAAGCGGTTATTATTTATTTATTCAAATGACTTTACGAAACTAACATAAAACTAGTGCATTTACATTTAAAAATTAGCACGTTATTACATTACCACATTAGTACTTATTGAACTTATGAAAACAAAGGACATTGATATCATTACACGTTGATGTCTAACCCGTTGATCCACTCTATGGCTTCGTCTGTTGCCAGATGCAGTTCTTCAGGCCTCCGTTGAAGCGATGTCTTGGGCATTGGCTTAGAATGTGTTTCATCGTCTGCTTGTTATTACAATCGCAAAGCGGAGATTGGGCGTAATTCCACCGATGCAACAGAAACGCACAGCATCCCTGTCCCGTACGGAATCTTTTGATTCTGAGTCTATGCCGCCTGGGTAAGTCCATGTCCTTAAGGTTTTCCGTTGGGTCGCTCATTAGATCTTTGTTGGCGACAGATGCGTTTTGCCACCAATTCCCCCATCTGGTTTTCAGCACTTGGATCTCAGAGCTTTGTAGATAGAAACTCCAAAAAGGATTTTTTGATCGTAGTCGAAGACTAGACGGGGCAGAATCCACGTCGGCGTGAATGGGTAGATCGAGATCAGCTTCGATTTTCCTGTATTCCCTTAACGCATATTCCTGCCTTCGGATGTGGTTCGGTGTTACGTTGCTGAGGACGTACAGCTATTCCACTTCCGTTGGATCGACCGTTCCGGTCATGATTCTCAGTGCGCTGTTTGTCTGTGTGTCTATTTTGTTTGTATGGCAGCTGTTCATCCACACTGGTGCGTAGTTGTCGGTCACCGGCTAGACCATACTGAGGTCTAGCTTCCGATTTGCTTGCTGGTTGTTTAAAAGAAATAAACAATACACCGTCTTGTCTGTATTTCTTAGTCGCCACTGTATAAAATGAGTGACTAGGTCGTCGGTTAGTGCGTCTTGTAACTCCTCAAATGTCCTTGCTTGAACTGCTGCTACGATGTCATCAGCGTAAATAAACTTGCGTGATTGAGTTGGAGTGAGGTCCATCGTGTAAACACAATAAAGGAAGCAAGATTGCACTGATCCTTGTGGGAGTCCATTGTTTAGAGATCTCTTACGGCTGGTTTTCCCATTGATTTTTCCGTGGAAGCTCACTTAGCATATTCATTACAAGTTGAAGTGTGCTACGGCATGGAATTATACGACTTAACTTGAGCATTAATCCTCTTTTCCATACAGTGTCGTAGGCTGCTGATAGATCTTTCAGGACGAGGTCTTCGATCGTTCCTATCACTCTCGCCAGGATGACTCTCTCGAAACAGTTAAGACCGTCGAATGTTCGAATGATGTGAGCAGATGTTCGAAAATATGACAGTCAACATGTGTACTTTCGTTTTGGTAGATTCTTCAAATTCGAGAAAAAATTAAATTTTAACTATGTTGTTGAGGTTTTTTGTTTGATGGTGGGTAAATATACATGTATGGACATGAACAACTTCTTTCCATATGTAACAGTGAATAAAATAGCATACGTTCCATGCTGTGAAAATAATTCATTTGATTCGAGATCAATTTTGTGAACTTGGGAACTCACTCGTGAATTTTCGAGCAACTCGCTTTGGAAACTGTTTTTGACGCGGGTAGTTACATAGCTCGCCTTCGGTTCGGATATGTAAATTCTACCCTTGTCGAAAACAGTTTCCAAAGCTTGTTGCTCGAAAACTCTCGTGAGTTCCGCTTATATCACAAAATTGATCTCTCATGTAATGAATTATTTTCCCTGCATAGAATGTAATCTACTATTCCCTACACGCTTTCACACATATACAAAATTGTATGTATGTAAAAATAGGTGTCGGATTCTGTCAAACTATAGCCAATTTCATGATGAAATGAGCAAACTCATCAGGAATTTATATTTCACGGGACTGTATGTACGCATCTCGTCTCATTACTTTGACAGATGCCGACGACGCGACGCACTCACGCGTTTAGTGTTTGTTTTCTTTGATGCACAAAATTTTACATGTAAACGGACTTATTGAAGATCGTTTTCTACTAAGTTTTGTTTAAAAATCTCATTAGTAAAAGTTAATTTAGATGCGCCAATGAATTTCAATATGAAAGTTGAAAAATGGTTCGCGCGTTTGAAATGAAGGAATAGTTATGTTAGCGTGCGATGCGAATAAATCGTGTAAGGCTTGTTTGAAAGCTCTACTTGACTGAAATAAAAATTCTGCTAAGTTGAGCTTTCAAATTTGCATCGAACGCTAACATAACTATTCCTTAACTCTTTTGTATGTGATTTTCATGCAAAACTTAGCAGTATCAAGCCGCTCGGATGCATCCTTCAGCCTTCATTTGGTCAAGCGTTCAGCCGAAAAAGACCGGCGCGCACCTCTACTTACGGCAATTATATATTGAGTGTATCGAATAGAGTAACTTAAAAATTAGCAACTACCAGGCGATTATTGAAAAAACCTCGCAAACACCTAACACAAACATATTATTCATTTCAAATAAACTTTCAAGCGTTTCGCATAGAACTAAATTCTCATCACATCAATCATGGTGTTACCACAAGCGGTTGTAACATCTTGTAAACAAGGATTTAGTGTGAATGGAAGAAACTAGACGGTTAATAATAAAACGAGCGAAGGTTTTTTGAGATATTAAGTAGTTGAATGTCAAACTTACTTTCAGTTTTATTAAGAGTTGTTATACTTCTATTAACTCGGGTTCAGTTTATGAAGATCATTAAACATTGGAGGTCTCATAACAATATAACTGTAGATGTAGAGATAGGGTAACATATTGAGCTTTCTATTTAACGAGGCAACTGTGGGAGAACGTTCTTAGAATACGTTGCCACCGCTTCATAAACAATAGATGCATCCCTTGTATAATAGTCTGTATAAATCTCAGCAACTAATGACTGTTTATAATCCGCAAAAGATTTAAAATAGTTTTTATACATTACTCGCTATGAACCTGTTATTAGAGTCGAATGATTCCATTAGCCCAGTAAGCGCATCAAAAATTTAAAAATAAGTAGCTTATAATCCCTTTTATTTTGCAAAATTATTATCAATTTTCATTTAATGTTGTTGCAAAATACATAGTTAATTCAATCTGATATGAACGAAACTCTCGTTGTCGATTTAACCCGTTATCGATCAGAAAACCAACTTTAAGTCTGCCCTGTAAGTTGAAAATGAGTTCAACTAATCGACCATAAAATTGTTATTTAACTGTAAAATGTGCAAAGTAGAAGTGCAGATAACAGCAATGGTTCCTTTAACATCTTTTTACCTATAGGTCACAAAATCAAATCTCTAGTAAGTAGTCTGTTGTTTACGTCACTCAAGGGAATTTTTTTTCATGCTTGCGGAGAGCTCGGACTGTCCCATTTTTCGTGTCAAAAATCGTTTTCACCACACACACACACTTGTTGCTTTCGTTCCAAAAATCGTTTTCACCTCGCTTTTACCACAGCTATGTATACGTGGTGAAAACGATTTTTGAAACGAAATCTGGAACAATCCGAGCTCTGCGTGGAAAATGAGTCATTACCGTCGCGTTCAAAGCCGATTTTTTGGACGCAAACATGACAAATTTTGTACTAATATTCTGGGAAATTCGTGTTTTCTACGTATAGGATGCCTTCGGCTTGAAATACAAACTTCCCACATATCTCAACAACAAATTTCGCAATAAAACAGTAAATAATAATAAAAATAATAAATAATAAATAATAATAATAATAAATAATAAATTGCAACATCTGACATTTCTTCCATGGAAAGTGACAGACTCTGAAACTTTTCATGCAAGAGCTGTGCATTGGAAAAACAAAAGCATGAAGAATTGTTTTTAGAACGCTTTGACGCGCCAGTGCGATAAAATTTTATCACACTAGCGTGTTAAAGCGGTTTTTACGCACTATTGCGAAAAGTGACCTCATGCGACACCGAAATGACGCACAAAAAACGAATTTTTTGTCGGTGAATTGCAAAATACACATGAGATAATTAAAAACTGCACTTTTTACAGAATAGCCAGTTTCATTGTTTACAGAACAGGTTTTGTATGTGAATTTCATCAAACATGCTTAATGTTTGAAATGAGAGAATGTGCATTTTTAAAATAGCGAATGTGTAATATTTTTTTAATCAAAATTAAAAGGGTAGTATTATAATCGATCACCCAAAAATAATTTTTGATCACCTGAAAATACAATTTTGATCACCAATACAAAACAAAACTTAATTAGGGGCAAAATTAGTTACACCTGCGCTGAGTTAGCCGCTTTAAAGATTCCTCCTTTTACGAAGCGGTTGGGCGCACCCCTGGCCCTAAAAAAGTGTTTAATTTTTCTGGTGATCGAAATTGAAACTTCTGGTGATCAAAAATGAATTTCTTGGTGATCAGTTAAACATTTGCCAAATTAAAATCAAAGTAAAAAATGTATCGTATGTTAGAGCAGAACAGATCTGTGTTTCAAGGACCAGAAATGGACCGACCCAATCTGATAAATCTGATAACTAACACCAGCAGGCACGCCGACTTCCACGGTTAGCTGGGGCTTAAGCCCCCAACAAACAATTTGGTGGGGGGCTTAAGCCCCCAAGAAGAATTCTGTTGGGGGCTTTGAAAGGACCACATTCGTTCGTCTCTCAACACGATAACTTGAGTAAATCAACTCATCCGATTTCGTTGTAGTTACTTTTTTTCTTGAAAGGTAATCAAGTTTGTGATTTCCATTTCGAATATGAGCAAAATCACTCGAATCAGTTCCGGAGATATGGTCGAACTATGGTTCACCAAAAGTTTTTCACTCCAGTTATGGAAGTAACTCAAGTGGTGACCTAAGCCTTTAGGGAAAAAAATTTTATCGAGATCGATCCACTTGGTCATTAGCTTTTTTGGATTTGAGACTCCCTGGACTTAGCTAGGGCACTACAAACGAGTCTCTGCAAGAGCTCTACGTGTTTTTTGTACATAACTCGAGTAAATCTTTTCCGATTTTCGAAAAAAAATTTTTGTTTGTAAGATCTAGGCACGGGCGATAATTTACAAAAGGAACTTTTGCATGTGCTTAGGGCTCAAATGGGTCTCATGTCGGCCCTAACCAAAAAAAAGTTTTTTTGCTATGTTGCAGAATGCAGAGCAAATTGAGGGAAACATTTTTGTCTATGGAAGTATGTGTCTGAGGCCTCTACTTAGGAACCTAGGTCAGTCCTCAGGTCGGCCCTAGACAAAAAATTGGTTTTTTGCTATGTTGTGGAGAAATTTGAGAGAAATATTTTTGTCTAGGGAAGTGTTGGTCCTACGTGATTTTATATAAATCGGGCAACTCTCTGAAGTTGTAAAAGTGGTGGTTTCTTTGGTAAAGTCTTAGAGTTTTGTGTGTAGAATAGAGTGGCTCATGAAAAATGTCGGGTAGTTGAAAAAGAGGGTTCAAATACGTCTTTATGTCTCTGGACTTATGACAGATAAAGGATTGAAGTTAGCCCTCAACAAGAAAATGTAAAGTCGGTATGTCTGAACACAGTACACCAGTACACCTGACTATATTCCAACATGTTAATGGATTTAGGTACTATTTTACGATTTTGATATATTTTATTTTTTTGAAAAAACATTCCACCAGACTGCTAATTGCAACACAAAAAACCAAAGGGCTTTTTCTGGAAAACATTCTGAGGGAATTTCAGAGAAAAATGATTTTCATTTGATTTTCAACTTGACTTCACTTTGTAGTATAGAAACATTTAATTAAAATATAATCGTTGTTCATCAATTCAATGTCTAAGTATAACTACTAGAACCGATAAGCTACTCGTAACTTATAATTAAAATGCGGTGCTGTGTTTTGATCTATCGTTATTAACAAAGGTAAATTTGCAATAGTAGTCTTGTTCGTGTACACCACGATTGATAATTATTATTATGAATTTAGTTATGTGTATCGAAAGACTGTCTTAGTCAAGAGAACACTAATTAGTATTTTGGATGAAAAGGGACGGAAGTAGAAAATGTTAGCCATGTCTTGTGTTCTGTGTTATTCGTCCAGTTTTTTACACATACCACGAAAAAAATAGTTTCTCGAAATAGAAAAACAAAATAACCGAAATCCAAGTAAATAAAATTCTATTGTCGAAACTCTTATTGGTTATGAGAAGTATTTACCTAAACCAAAAGTTTTCGAACAAAATGTCGAAATGTACAACGAACGAAACTTTCATTTAAAAAAGTTCACTCGCTTCGCTCGCTATGGCAGCAAATCTTAGGAAATGGAATGGAACTGACGAGTAGGAGAAATACTTACATATTAATAAGATAAGCTCAACAAGTAATTTACTAGTGATCGTTGAAGAACAGGAAAATAAATGATTCCAATCTTTCAAGGGTATCACCACGAAGCGGCCAAGTCTGTTACTTTCTTTCTTTAAAGAATAGATGCAAAAGCAGCTTTATAAGAGAACACAAGCCAGTACTTATCTTATAGGAAAGGTTGTTCAATCCAGGTCTCTACAGCCCTGAGTATAACTTTTAAGTTCTTAGAGTTTTTGGATTTACTCAATGTTTCAATCAAAACCGAAAAATTGAGTAAAACCAAAAACCAATTTAAAGAAGGTGAGTAAAAACTGCCTCCTACCTTCGGACAATATCAATACCGTTCGAAATTTTCTTCAGATGGGCGCTAAATTTCTGGATGCCTTGGGCGCCGGAAACCTAGCGATGGCGCTGGTAATTTTGGAAATTTTCCGCTTTTCTTGAAGTGAAAATATTTTTCAACGTCTATCGTCCAGCGTTAGTATTAAAGATTTTCTGTACTGATTTTCAGAGACTTGACAATTTTAAGATTTCAACGGAAAGTTTTTCGTAGTGTTCATATTAGCTCGAAATGCTGAAGCTGAATAAATTGGAATATTTTTTTGAAAAGTTTGAAGCTAGGACTGCTTGAGAGAAGGAAGAAAACACTAACACGTGAATAATAATAATAATAATCCCAATGGCACTGATTAGTCGGGAGCAGCACTGTTAAGTGTCTGGCTCGACTGCCGGGGTGTTACACTGAATAACTGCCAGCTAGTATGGATTAACCACACATGCTTAACGTGTATTCCGAACCACTCCTTCGATTGAAGGATTATTTTTTTTACGATTTTGTCGCGCGTTAGTACATCTGGCAACACCTAAGCGCGCATCGAACAAAATTGAATCACAACCCTAACGGTATGGAATTTGTCATTATTTTTTTTTTTTACGTTTTACACACCTTAACGTAGCAGCTGGATAAGAACCTGCTTGTTTCGTACACAGTGCATCGAATATGGGTGACGTCATACTTCGTTGTGTACAAATCGTTGCGATATTGCTACCCCAACTACCCATTTATGAAGCTTGGGTGAGCTTAGGAACGTTACATGATAAGCGTTGAAGATAAATCCTATACAGAATTTGTCCTCACCGGGATTTGAACCCGGGTATTCTTGGTGGAAAGCCAGTACGTAACTTCTGAGCTAGCCCGTTCCATACTAAAACGTGAATAAAAATGTTTCTGATTTAAGACCGCTTCTATGTTAAGAAATGAAAATTGGAATTTTCATGGTAGGTATAAGAAACACTAAACATTTTATTTCATATTGAGAGAGAAGGAAAACAAATGTTTTATTTTTGTTAATCTTACGAAGAATCTTTTAGAAGCACACACGTGCTCTGAAAATGTTTATATTTATTGAAAATAAAATTCGACTTTGTCATACTCAGCAAAATTCAACTCATCTATGTTTATACAGTAAGTAATTGCAAAGAGGAAACTCTTTGAAACAGGTCGCACGTCTAAAATATGAGTCTTACGAAAAGAACGTGATGAACAGCATTGCAAATGCGACGAGGGTAAGCCATTATGTTACACAAGAATTTCACGAAATTTTTTTGTAAATCAAATATCAAAGGAATCTAGAGAAATCGGATTCACATATGTTTACGAACTATACACATCTTTAGTGCGGCATCGGCCTATGCCGAAGAATCCACTTTTAGTGCATCGTCGGTTTTTGTCAAATTATATACAATTTCATGACGATAAATCGTAATATGTCAAACGACGAAAAATGGTGTGCTTGTGAGCTGATGTATTTCTTCATGATATTCCGTATACTCTGATATAAGCCGACGCCTTCGGCTACGGCCACAATGTCCCTCACGTCAAAATAAAAATTTTAGCCAGAGGTGCTTGGCAAAGAAGCCTTGGACATCGTTTCCGCCATCATACCTCAACTTTTTCTCTACCGTTAGATGCAAGCATTGGTAGACTGGTGGCTCAGTGGTGACACACTGGACTTCCACCCAAATGGCCCGGGTTCGATTCCTTGTGCGACACTGAAGCAAACAGTTTTTCTCTAAGAAAAATATATAATGCAGCGTCCCTAAGTTCACCCAAGCTTCATAAATTGGGTAGTTATCGGAGCTCGATGCTCATAACGAAACATGTAAATGCAGTGACGTCACTCACAGAAGCATAAATGGTCAACAAATTAGTGGGAAATGGTTCACACAACAGCAAGTCTACTGAGCAGGCTAGAGATGGCGCCACTTAAAGAGAAGAATAGACACGATGACGACAGCTCAATCACACAGGGGTTTAT
The DNA here is from genome assembly GCA_029228625.1 of Pseudolycoriella hygida. Lineage (NCBI taxonomy): Eukaryota > Metazoa > Arthropoda > Insecta > Diptera > Sciaridae > Pseudolycoriella > Pseudolycoriella hygida. The sequence goes on from CM055404.1 coordinate 30,748,251, forward strand.
GCGGTCTCAGAAAACAAAAGAAAAATTTCTACATACTTGGATTTTTTTAAAAATTCGATCTATTATTGCCGGGAAGCGGAAAACTGGTTTTTGGGCTTGATTTACGAATTGATCACATTTAGACACTAATTTCTATTTCAAATAATAATGGATATGAATGTATCTATCTGTGCCGAAGAACTGTGAACTAATAGCTACTAGAACCGGCAAAATAAAGGTTTCCGAAGAGACATTGTCTCCGAGCTACACACTGTTAAACTTCCCGAAGGTCAATTTTCACACATATTTTTCGACTTTGACGTCATAAATCGGACTTAAAAGGGGGTGGTGGGAAATTTGTCCTTATGTGCTTGGATAGCGGCTTTAATGGAGATTTTAAAACAAAGATGGTTTTGAAGTTTGACGATGAACTCATTTAGATAAATCTCCATATTTAGTGTAAAAAGTAACAACTTCAAACTAAGCCATTTATGTTCAACAAAATGCTTCACTGTGCATTGCATAGTGTTTTTTTGTATCGAATTGTGGGATGATAGCACGAGATCTTAGTGTTGCTTTTTATAGCCATCGCGATATTCGGGACCATCAACCTTTATTAATGCTTCCGTAACTAGCTATAACATATATACACGTTAGGGTGTATCGTTTTGAACTTTTGATTTTTAAGGGTACCGACCGAGCGATTTCCGAATAGAGAATTTTCGTCGTGTAAAGGCTTTTCCAAGCAGTCACTGCGCGGAAGCTTCGAAAGATACGTTATAGGTGTCTGCAGAGGAAATGTCAGGGATAGTCCAAAGTTTATTTTCTCTGAACATTGTCAATGAAGAAAATCAAGTATGTAAGAACTGCAGGTCGTCAAAGTTGGATTTGTGGTTCACAGCTACGAATGAGTCAAATTTGAACTTACATACAAGGAAACGTTTACAGTGGTATGATATTGAGTAAAAGCTTATTTTGTCCAAGAATTTCATGAGGAATCCGAAAATGAGCTCAGAATTGAGCTTGGAGTGCAAAATTTTCATTTTGTTCACATTTTAGAGGAAAAACGCCCCAGCAGAAATTGTAAACTAATAAATAATTCGTACATTTTTGTAACTTTTGGCCTCAATTCTCATAAAAAGTATTTTTTGTGTCGAAAAACAATTTTTTCTCCTTTTTCGAAGTTAAAACAATATCTTGTGCGTCCAAATATGAAGAAACAGCAGTTTTCATCCCAGTTGGCACTTAAAGCCTAACCAAATTCGATATTTGAAGTGCACATGTCTGAATCCATTTTTAACGCTTATCTCATTCCATTTTCTTTCAAATGACACCCTATGCGTTGAAAATTGCGTATGAAAATGCGTATGAAAATTCTCTACTCGGAAATCGCTCGGTCGGTACCCTTAAAACGTCAATTAAAAAAAAAAACGGCTGATATATTCGTAATCTGGGGGCCCTGGGGGATGGTTCTCCACATGTGCATTGAGAATTAAAAATCAAAAGTTCAAAACGATACACCCTAACGTGTATATATGTTATAGCTAGTTACGGAAGCATTAATAAAGGTTGATGGTCCCGAATATCGCGATGGCTATAAAAAGCAACACTAAGATCTCGTGCTATCATCCCACAATTCGATACAAAAAAACACTATGCAATGCACAGTGAAGCATTTTGTTGAACATAAATGGCTTAGTTTGAAGTTGTTACTTTTTACACTAAATATGGAGATTTATCTAAATGAGTTCATCGTCAAACTTCAAAACCATCTTTGTTTTAAAATCTCCATTAAAGCCGCTATCCAAGCACATAAGGACAAATTTCCCACCACCCCCTTTTAAGTC
>CM055404.1:30750576-30771530 GCA_029228625.1 Pseudolycoriella hygida
TGATTTGAATGGTCTGAGACGTACTTCGGTCTTTGACATTACCTTGGGTAATTTCTGTGGATCTTTGAAATTCTTACAGTTATAACAGAACATAAAACGTTGGATTGTTTGCTTATTTGTATATTTAGATACGTTCGAGTCTCTTTGCCACATCTATTCTGTTTGCCACATCTATTCTGATACGTACGGGTCTTTGGTTATGTTTATATATATGTTTTACTAAGCGTAAATGCTGCAAGAACATTTTTCCTATATCGACCGAAGTATAGCTTATTGCAAGTACTTGCATGGCATTAACGATTCAAACGATTTTCAGATATCTCCTCTGAAAAGAAACGTGCCGTTTTGTTTTACATCCACGGTGGTGGTTATGCAGAAGGCTCAGGAAATGATCACTTCTATGGACCGGATTTCTTTTTGAATGAGGATGTTATTGTTGTAACGCATAATTATCGAGTGGGAGTTCTCGGTTTTATGTCCTTAGGTACACCAGAGTTCTCTGGAAATATGGGATTGAAGGACCAAAATCTTGCCCTGAAATGGGTGAGTGAAAACATTGAACGCTTCGGAGGAGATCCCAATAGCATAACAATTTTCGGACACAGCGCCGGTAAGTAAATGTTTTTATTCAAGCAAAGTTGTATGCAAATAGGCTTGTAGGAATGTGAGCTTTTATATGTTTGCAGTTACCATAAACATGTCACGGCCAACCGTTATTTATTTGTGGGAAACATAATGATTGGTCTCATTGTTACAATCTTATTATGACAAACATAATATCTTCTTTTTTTACAAACATTAATCCCTGTCTCTGACATTAGACTTTAAATATTTTCGTTCGGTGTTGCATGTAAATGTACGCTGTATACAGATATAGTGAGTGGAATTCAGCATGTAACCAAAATTACCTTCTAGATTTGATTTGACAATATTACCAAGCCAGAATAGCATGCAGCTCAATTCTATTTTGTTATAAAAACTGCCCTGTAATTTGTGTTGATCATTAATTTGTATTCTTCAGGCGCTTCCTCTGCACATTTCCATACCTTATCACCAGAGTCAAATTCCTTGTTTCATAGAGCAATCCCCATGAGCGGCAGTGCATTAAATGTGTGGGCGACCTATCCCCCCGGCGATCAAATGCTCCATTTGTTCATGATAGGTAAGTTTGTTCGAATATGAACTTTCTAAGGCTTTCTAAAAATCGAATTGTAGCAAAGTCAACCGGAACATCAGTATACTCTGATAAAGACTTGAAGAAATTCTTGCTAAACGTAGATGGTAAATATTTCGTGGAAAATGTGGACACATCTGTACAGATGAACGGCTTACCTAGAAAAGAACTCGAACTAATTTGGGCACCCGTCATTGAACGTAATGCTTGATATTTAGTGTAAGATGTTCGTGAAGAATCCTAATAAATAAACGAATTTTTACTTTGGGGAATAGGAAAAAATGCTATCAAACCATTTATTCAAACGAGTCCAGAGGATATACTTGATAAAAAATTGAATAACAAAATCGATACAATGTTCGGATATACGTCAGCTGTAAGATATTTTAATTTTAATTCTTTTATTTCATTTTTAGAGACGTAGGCGTCAAATATATATTTAACGATTTGTTTTCATTAGGAAATGTTATTTCTTATAAGTGAGGAAGTTAATAATCCGAAACTATTGGAGCCGTTCGACAAGACATTCCAACTTCAATTGACCAGAAATAGAGTAGAAACGTACTACGACGGTGACGTAAGTAATTCATATTTAAAATGTGGCTTCAATTTCATACTTTAGGTTTAAAGGTAGAATGTGACGCAGTCCGTAAGTCTGCTTCCAAAATTAATGATATCGTTTGAGGTGACGCTATCGCTGATTATACGCAGAAGTTTGTTTGAATGGAATCTTGTGTTCAAAGTTTTGTTTTCTTGAAAGAATTAGAGCGTTTTTTTTAAACAAAATTACGTTGTGTTAAAAAAATTGCGTCACCTTTAATTTTGGAAGCAGACTTACGGACTGCGTCACAATCTACCTTTAAATAGGTTTTTGTTGTGATATCAGTCGTTTTGGAAGTTTTCAGTTTTTCTATTTTTTGAAAAAAATTTTCTTCGAAAAAAAAATTGTCTCCGCAACAAATTTTCTCAGAAAAAACTTTTCTCAAAAAAAATTTTTTTCTTCACAAACATTTTTCTTACAAAAATTTTCTCTAACCACCTTTTTCCTTCAAACAATTTTCTCCAAAAAGCTGTTCCTCCGAAAAGTTTTTCAACCAGAAAAAAAGTTTTTCTCAAAAAAAAATTCTCCAACAAAGTGTTTCTCCAAAAAAACTTTTCTCCTAAAATTTTTCTTTCCGACAAAATTGTTCTCCACCCCTACTATCGGCTACCCATCGGAACCCTTCGTATCACCTGCGGTTACTTTTTCCGGAATACTTTTTGTCACCTCGCCTACCGTTCGGCAACACTTCGTGTCACCTTCCCCTACAGTCGGAACCCTTCGTGTCCCCAAGGCTTCTCAGATGGATTCCTTAACGTTCCTGAAGACTACTGTCTAGGTAATATCTTATCCGCATTTAGAACAATCCAAGATGATGTCATTTTGACAGTTGGCGCCATTTTCATAAAATGTAAAAAGTCTCCTGACCAAACTTCTATAACTTTCTAAGACCATCTCTCTAAACTAGTGTCATTCCGGAGCTAAATTTCGAAAACCGAAAAAGCATCACACGAACTCCAGATGGCGGCCGCTAATGAACAGCTCGCAAACCATTTTCTTATTATGATCCCAAAAAATTCTCCTGATGAAACTCTATAACTTTCTAGAAGAAACCAACTCTCTGAGTGTTATCATTCCGGAGCTAAAATTCGAAAACCGAAAGAAGCATAATTTATACTTAACAAAAATCCTTTGGCAGATTTCTGAAAATCCTAAAAAATTCTCCTGATCAAACTCTATAACTTTCCCGAAGAAACCAACCCTCTAAGTATTGTCATTCCGAAGCTAAAATTCGAAAACCAAAAAAAAACCTAATTTATTGCTTGGGAAAATTCAAGATGGCGCCGGTTTGACTGATATTTTCTTAAGATCCAAAAAAATCTCCTGACCAAGCTCTATAACTTTCCCGAAGTAACCAACTCTCTAGCTATTGTCACTCCGGAGCTAAAATTCGAAAACTCCGAGCAATCCCCCCAATCCCCCTCAAAATTGACCACTTTCCCACATACCACGACTTTTCCAGAATTTTCCCGGAAAAGCGGCATATGAAATTTTTCATTTGGGGCCGAGACTGAAAATTTCAGGAAGATCGTACGATCGGCTGTCTAGTTCTCGAGATCGAAAATTATATATAGATAGAACATAGATAGATAGAAACCGACAGATTAGAAAAAAAGTTTTCATAATGATGAGAAGAATAGAAAAATCCATTGGCCATACAAAAATGTCATTTTCTAACCTCGATATCTCTGCCAATTTCCAACCGATTTTGATGGGTCTGGGCTCGTTGAAAAGCTGCTGCGACGTAGTTCTTTTAAATAATTTCGAGGTGGAGGGGGGCGAGGAGAAAAAACTCAAAAGTTCGCCTATGTATGGCTCCTTGTCCCAAAGGTTTTTGTATGGCGTTTTTTGAGTTTGCGGACTTCTTTTTTGGGGTGTGGGACTGCGTCACGCCCTCCGCTACCGCTCCGGACATGATTTGGTTTTGTTTAAGTCAATAGGCAAGCAACTTTTAACAGAAAACCTCCAGAAACCCGGGGTGTCTTCTTATTAATCAATAACTTTTAACAAAATACAAAACTTTTATTTCACTTTCCGTTGCAAATTCACAACCTCCTTACATTTAACGAACTCTTAGTAAAACAAAAGCAAACTTTTGAATATCAATATATTCCGCTATCACAGCCTTCCATGAAATTGAGTTAGTTTACCAGTTTACGTAGACTCTACGTCGTAGAGGCATGAGAAGTCAGAAACCTATCGTTATTTCATTCATCAAGTTTTTTAATGAAATAACGATAAATTTCCGACTAATCAAACATGTTCGGAGGTCCATTCCGGTATTAAGTGTAATCACAGAATACAATTTTCGTATTCAGGGCTCCTTCGCTCTACAAAAATAATAAAATGAAAGAATGAAAGGCGGTACGAATATTTACATAATTTATTATGAAAATTGGATTCTGTGATGACACTAGATGCTAATGTGTAACCGTCTTTATCTACGCTGCTCACGAATTATGTACGCTCCGCAGACAACACATAACAATAATGACAAAGTGATAGGCATAATACGTGTGCGACTATAAATTCGAGCCAAGCGTATGTTTGTCTTTTCAAAATAATTCCAAGGAACTAAATGAATCGATTATGTCCATTTAAAACATTAAATTATGTAAGCACGTATTACAATCACCAAGTCATTATAATAAATCCCTCCGCAATATTTTCAGTTTTGCGTTTCTGCAGTTTATTTCCCTTGGTATAATTTCCGAGTAAAAAAAAGTACATATGGACGTGGAACCCTCTCATGTTTTCCAATTCTATGAAATTAGCATGCAATATGACTTAATTAACGTTAGCAGACTAATTAATTTTACGCATATCCGTACAAAACGTTATGCAGACAAAGCAATCCAATGTTACAGCTTGCCAATTAAAAATTTTTTGAGAGTATACGTGTTTTAGGAATATTTTGTTAGTTCGAGGGGAATAACGATATGAATAAACCATTGAAATGGGTATAGGAAAGTAGCGATAGAGTGTACTTAAATTCCAATCGCCGATGACCTTTCACCTGTGACCGAATCATGGAATGATTCGCCGGTGGATCATCGATGATTCCACTGTGAATCATCAATGATTCCACTATGAATCATTGTGATTCCACTGTGAATCATTGGTGATTCCACTGTGAATCATTGGTGATTCCACTGTGAATAATCGGCGATTCCTCTGCGAATCATCGGTGATTCCCCTGTAAGTCATCGGTGATTCCCCTGTGAATCATCAATGATTCCACTTTGAATCATCGGTAATTCCACTGTGAATCAACGGCGATTCCCCTGTGAATCATCGGTGATCCCCCTGTGAATAATCGTTGATTCCCCTGTGAATAATCCGTGATTCCCCTGTCAATCATCGGTGATTCCCCTGTGAATCATGGGTGATTCCCCTGTCAATTATCGGTCATTCACATGTGAATCATCTAAGATTACACTGTGAATCCTGTGTGATTCCACTGTGAATCATTTGTGATTCCACTGTGGATCATCTGTGATTCCACTGTGAATCATTTGTGATTCCACTGTGAATCATTTGTGATTCCTCTGTGAATCGTCGGTGATTCGTCTGTGAATCATCGACGATTCTCCTGTGAATCATCGGCGATTCTCCTGTGAATCATCAGTGATACCCCTGTGAATCATCGGTGATTTCCGCGGTAAATTATCAGCGGTTCACCGGTGAATCATCGGTAAGTACCGGGTGAATGTGCACAGACGGAGCGAAAGGAAGGGTGAAAATATAAAGTATCTATCGCTACTAAATAAAGGCAACACAAATAAAATATGGTAGCAGTTGTCCTCAGTGTTTAGCGTGTAGCGAGTATACAGTGTAGCAGTTTATATTCGAAATAGTGGTTTCGCTTTAAAATTTAAAGAAAGCAGTTGTTTCTAGTTTCTGTTTTTTATAAAACGGATTGAAAGAAGGATTTTTTATAATTTTTTTCTTGGTCTACCCTTTCGGATAGGAGGGGATTTGTTAAAACACAATGGGAAGGCCATTGCACAACTGTTCTCTAAAATTTTATTCTCTACAACTTTGTCTTTGACAGTAAATTTCCATATTGCATAGTTGAGCAAATATATAGACGAGAAACTCAATTTCGGCCATTTCATTGGTTCCAGTGCCCAGGTCCCTGACCCGATTTCTACAAAAAAAATTTTTCCAGTTTTGTGAGAGCAAATTCTTTTATTTGTCACCAAAATGAACAATTTCTGTGCTGTACGTGCCCAGATATTTGCGAAAAAGTTTCACCGACCCTCTTTTTCGCATTACGTCACAAATCGGGGGAGGGGGTTGTTACGAGCTTGTGTGACAGGAAAGAAGGGGCGAAAGCCCAAAGAAATTTAAAAATGCCCTCCTTTTCGTTCGTGTCGCTATCCTAAGGTAAAAAATTTCCATGACGACAGAGTTATGGAATGGACTTTTCATGCAGTTTTCCGTCCTATTTTAAAACCGCAAAGCAGTTTTCTGAACCCTCGGAATGAAAAATATTTTACGAAACTCAGCAAAATATATGTTTTGACTAGTGTGATTGTAGCCCTTGGCTTCTCCGCGGCCTGCAAACCACACACTCGTCAAAAATATTATATTTTTCCCAGTTACGTAAAAACTACCTACCACGTTTATTAGGAGTAAAAATAGCCTTATTTGAGATGACAAAGTAAGAATTTTTGCATACCAATTTGCTTGGACTTGCCAAATTCGTTGTAGTCCTTCAGTAAATTGACGATTCAACCTGCTTTTTTTACGCTTTTGCATGTTTTTTTCTAATAGCATGCCATCAATCCCATGTGGAGTTTCTTTTGTTATTAACTAGGCATTGTTAATAACCGTGCCATTGTAAATTATATCGCACTAATTAGGCAACATTAGCCGCATATAAATTTATATAAATAATTCTCTACAACATATCCTCTGGGAAAATAATTTCTACATGCCTCTTTAGCAATTTCACTCCACTTTCATACTCGTATGTCAAGGTTAAAAACCTCTTTTGTTTGTTTGACGGAACGTAATGGATTTCATTTAAATAATAATTCCAATTTCACCCTCGTCATGTTGTTATTGTTGTAGCATTCGGTTTTGAAGCTTAACAGCACAGTCCGATAATGAATTTTATTATTACATTGTTGCGTACATGACCAGCCTAATTATGGGAATCGCCGATGGTTTAAGATTATTTTATTGTAGAAACACGAATAACAAAACTTTCCTGTCTAGTTCATAAGCTTTACTGCTCTTAAAGGAAATAAAAAACAATTTGATGCGATTAGAATTAGGGTCCATAATTTAATTATTTATGACTGAATGACGAATCTAAAATTTTACCAGCTGGATGCGATCGTTTATTATACGTTCGTGTTCAATGTAATATTAGCACACCAACACGAACCATAACGAACATACGTATCTCGATAATTTTCTGCTACCTTTGTCGGTTCCATTCATTTGTTCTCAATTAATTAGAGATGGTTGAACGATGATGAGGCTACGGGCGGGCGTGCAAATCTTATTATGTTTCTTTCCAACACTTTATACAAACACAAAAAGCTCTCCAGACCCGCACGATTGTATACGAAAGCTCAACGTCTCAAACTCTTTTGTGTATAGTGTTTAGTACGACATCGGCTTAGTCAAAGTACGTTCGGCTTAATTTAACATTAAACTTAAATATTTAGACATAAAGCTTTGTTGTCCTTTATTGCGCTGCTCGTGCAATGATTCAAATGATTCTCAATTTATTTATATATATATATATATATTCCTTGAAGGCGTCGTCTGTTTTGGGAACTCTTGTTCCTTGGGGATCGTCCCTAAATTACGTAACGCTTTTTCAGTGTTGCCATAAATATTATAAATCATCTATATCTCGGGATAGATGCACTCCGGAGGGGTCAAATGAATGGTCTACCCCCCCCCCATTTAGGGGGTATAAAAGGGGGGTAGGCTTTACATTTGACCGATCTGGAGTGCGTTTATCCTGGTCATAACTCATATAGGACAGCAAATTATGTTTACAGGACTCTGGCTACACCCCCAAACAGGGGGTGTGTTTGGGGGGTAGCCGGAGTACTATAAAGAAAATGTCTCACCAGTTTGGAGTTACGAAATTTGTGGAATTTATAGCAAGCGTGACGTCATTTATGAACAGCCCTTTGGGGACTTCCAGTTTCTTTGGCAGGTGATAGGGTGGCATGAAGGGAACAACATAAAAACCAAAAGATCTGTAAAGTGTTTTGATAATGTGATAATAAATCCTACCCCTCACTACCACATGCGATTTCTGACGGTTACAAACGACATATTAAACGAATAAGCCCACAAACTTCGTACGGGTGTGGAAATATACTTTAGTTCAATTGAACAAAAATAACGGAAAAGCAGAAGAAAAACTTTCGTTGCTCATTTAATGATTTTGTATTAATTTATTATTATCGATATCGATTACAGTACGCAGTTACTGGACGAGATATATATGATCCATTTGCGATGCTCGTATCACTCAGCAAAAAAAAATGGTATACAAACTCACTTTTCCCAAAAATATTTGGGTGGACCGATGCTCTATTTTGATATAATTGAACAAAATTAGACAAAAAAACGAATCGATTTTTCGGAATGTAATGACTGGCGAGATCTGTTATGGATGGATTGAAGTGCTTTTGCTTGGCATTAAGCTATCGAAACAAACATTTCCACCCAATTTGACAACAGACGATTTACCTTCTCATCACTTGAAATTTAACAGTTTTAATATGAAATTCGAAACAACTTGACAAAGCTTTTGTATTTTAATACTTAAGGATACATTCTAGATTGGATATTTGCCAGTGCATTTTCATAGAATTAGGTAGAAGGTTGAAATCAATAACTCACGGATACGAATATAAGAATTGGAGCTTGAAGGGAAATAGGAATAAATGGAATTAATGGAATTAAATTGAAAATAAAAATAAATCGGAGATCGTGGAATTGAATTACGATTTACGAAAACTATTTTTAGCACAGAGATATTATCTAGACTGAAGTAGAAGACGACAAAGGTAGATCATTTAGTTTTTGTGATGATGATTAAAGAAACATTCTACATGTCTTCAAAAGTCTAACATGTACTTCAAGCGCTGAACTGATGGAAAGCGCTCAAAGAAACTTTTCTCTTTGCCGAAGGTAGAAGCTACGAACTAAGTAATCTCTAACTTTTAATGTTGAAGCAAGCTATCGAATACTGACTGAATGTGTCTTTGGAACTTAACTAATGTTTTAAAGACACAAAATTGATCCAAAAGTTTGGTGCGATGTCGATATCTGTCAAATACGGCTCCCCTACAAAATCCGGAGGCTACAAAACCTGGAGGCGTCAAAATCCGGAGACGTCAAAATCCATAGGCTTCAAAATCAGGAGACGTCAAAATTCGGTGGCGTCAAAATCCAGAGGCATCAAAATCCTGATGGTGTTGTTGCGTCTGAATTTGTAGCCTCCGGATTTTGTAGCCTACGGATTTTGTAGCCTCCGGATTTTGTAGCCTTCGGATTTTGGCGCCTCTGGATTTTGTGCCTCCGTATTTTGCAGCAGCACCGTCAAATACATTGTATTTCATGAAGAAATGCGTGCATTCCTAGCAGGGACTATTTTGGGCAAATGTTTTCTCATTTTCCTAAATTTTCCTGATTTTCTCAAATTGGAATGTTCCGCTAAAAGCAATGAGAAAATATTCATTTTCTACCACACATCGGACACATCGAAAATTCTAACTCAAGTAAAATTTGTGAAATTCGCAAATAATTCCCCTGTTTTCAAACTCTACTCTCGTTGCAATTTTATTTGCTCTTGCCACAAAATTTTCTCTGGTTGGAATTTACAATTTTCACCCCTTGTCAAAAAGCCACTTTTTCTCATCGAAAGGAGACCCAAACTTTATTTTCCCATCTATTATTTCCTAAGAATAAAAAACATATAAATTCAATTAAATGAGCTGCCTTCCCCTACTTTTAAGGCTTACTATGTCCCACCTATTATTTCCTCCTTAAGTTTTACTGATTTTCATATATTGAAAATTATTGTTCGAAAACTGGCGCTTTGACCACCTGAATATAAAATATGTCGTACATATTTGGACGGATCCCTAGAAAATTTGAACCACCTGGGTCGATATCCTTCGTTTTTCACCCTTGTGATATAACATACTATTAAAACACAGAGTGGCGAAAATCAGGAGCGTAACGTGTATGTCTTCGAAAAGCATCCTCTTCACGACCATCTATGTTAGTGTACGTTGTTCGAATATGATTCAACACTGGCTACAAACTAACCATAGCACCATACTCTCAAGGGGAGGGAGGGACGGAAGCCAACCCTAGGAAAAAACAAAAAAAAATGGCTGCGGATCTCTCGAAATGAAAAAAGCACGTAACTCGGAGTATATGTTTTTGTGCTCACCTTCGAAATCGGAGGCATCAAAATCAGGATGCGTCAAAATCCGGAGGCGTCAAAATCCAGAGGCATCCAATTTCAGAGTAGCGTCTGGATTTTGTAGCTTCCGGATTTTGTATCCTCCGTATTTTTAGTGATACGTACTGAAGTAATACATACGCCACAGAGGGTGAATCTGAAGTCTCCTTGTTCAAAAATAGATATCTTCGGTTCTAGACTACGTATCTTATCTAAAATTGTTTTTAAATCTTGAGGAATATCACAGCTAGAGGGGAAAATTATTTGTTACAAGCCATTTTTGGGATACTTTCTGAAAAATGAGAGCACAGGGTGACGAATTTTCTATAGGAAATTGCATTCAGCGAAATTCTGTAAAATCTCTTTCGTAGAATTCATTATAGGAACGTCCCGAAAATGTTTCTTGTGCTAATTTATTGTGATTTTAACTTATTTCTGCTACAATATTTGGAAAAAAATATTTTGTAATGTGACCTTATCTGAAGATACAGATTTTATTAATGAAAAAGTTCAATGTCACCCTGTGTTCTGACTTTGGTTGACTTTCTCGCAATGTTATACGAAAATGGTTTGTTACAAATAATTTTCCCCTTTAGCTTTTCCCCTCAAGATTTAAAAAAAAAAATAGGTAAGTTACGTAGTCTAGAACCGAAGATATCTATTTTTGAACATGGAGACTTCAAATTCACCCTCTGTCGCCGCACATATTCACATGTGGACACGTGATATATTGACATTGTTTCGAAATTCAATTGAACTTCACTTCCGTAGTGCATCATGATAATTGTTGTTGGGCATTTGTCTTGTGACTTCTTTTAGGATACAGTATTTCGAATATCTTTTTTTTGAATTTTTGAAAGAAAGTTTCGGTGGTAAAAACCAGAAACTTCATTCTTTTAAATTTTTGCACTTTAAAGCGACGTCAGTGCCACCTATTTTGCCAAATGTTTCCAATTTTTTTCCCACAAAGCCTTCCCTTTCAACGATACCCCACACGAAGAATTTGATGGAGAAATGAGCATTGGGCAAAGTAGGTGGCGCTGACGACGCTTTTGTACTTTAAAATTGAAATGAAAATTAAGTTTGTGAAAAAAATACATTTTTTCATTCCTAGGGCGGAAAACTGCTGTATTCCGTCTTATTTTAAAACAGAAAAGCAGTTTTCTGAAACCTCGGAATTAAAAATATTGTACGAAACTCGGAAATAGTTATTTACGTAACTAGAAAAAATACAATGTTTTTGACGAGTGTGAGGTTTGCAGCCCGCGGCGAAGCCAACATCTTCGTCGAGCTTGTGATTCCTTGCCATATTCGATTCAAAGATTACTATCACAATTCAGTTTAGATTGAAAGAGGTAGAAATGGAAATTTTCAAGTAAACCAATAAATTCTCACGCCACCACTTCAAGGTGACAAGTTGGTAATCAATTTATCCACAAATATTGCACCCATTCATCCATTCACTTTCAAAGTTCAATTCCAATAATTCACTCCGATAATTTTCTATTATGTGGTTTGAGCTTTTCAATTTACTACACAAACGATTAAAAATGAATTGCATGTGAATCGAAATGAGGTTGGTACATAAATCGAAAGCAATGCAAATCGTTTATTTAATATATAAGGAACAGAACGTTTACGTGCAAAACTTTTACACAGTCGAAAGTTTCAATGCAAGGGATTTTTCACATAATTGCATTTAGATTTTCCTTTGTCATAAATTTTCTTGTTCTCTTTCCAGGAATACAAACAATTGGCAAAAGAAATACGAAATTTTTACTTTAAAGAAGATGCACCAATTTCCAATGAAACATTGGCCGAATATAACGATTTAATGTCAGACCTTTTCATGATATACGGAATCGATAAGTCAGCTAGAGCTCATGCCAAACATTCAAACGGCGGAAAGAGTTATTATTATCGGTATGTGGAGCCAATTTTATTTTAGTCCTTAAATTCACGAAATAGATATGAATACAAGTAAGTAAGGCATATTTGTCGGTCTTTGATTCACTTTATTAATATTTAACTTAATTTCAATTTGTGCATTCAAGCCTTTAGAATTACATCGGCTTCTGTCAGAGTATACCGAATTTAATGCTGAAATGCACAAGCTGTCAAGCAGTTCACTCGAGTTTTTATGCGTCTTATCATGAAAATCACAATACTTTGACAGCAATACACAATAAATTATTAAAAATGTTTCATTGAAGAAAAATTCATTTTAAAGAGCAGAGACTTGATATGCCGCGGCAGTATCTCTGTGCTCATAAATCTAGTCCTGTTGAAACATTTTTGACATAAGTTCTAAGGTCTCGCTAAAATAATTTTGGACTTAAAGTTGGACTTTTTCAGAAGTCAAGAATCTCATTCCAGTTTTGACAGACTTCTGTATATACTAGACGTCAAAATGTGAGATTCAAAAATGTACTGAATCATAACTTCAACTCTTTCCTCCTGCAGTACTTTTATCTAGACGAAAAAGGTGACAATGACTAGAGAAAGAGGTAAAAAGGGGATTTACTACAATTTTATGGAAATTTTCTTTTTTTTTGACATTCTATGGAAATTTGTCAAACTGTAGTGGGATTCTCGACTTTTTAAAAGTCAAAAATCTTTCAAAAGTATTAGATTTATGAACACAATGACAGCCGTTTTTACTGCTGTGATGTAGGCTGGGTTCCCCAGATAGACTTCAAATGTGATAAAATGTCATCATTACCATCTATGTGTCAGAAATGATCCCCCAATGATGGCTTTAAAGACATCATTTATGATGGGGATTACAAATGTACGGAATTTGACATTGTTTCACACAGCGCCACTTTTTATACAAAAAAATAAATTCAACGGGATACAAAATGCAAAGAATTGCTTTATATGACAATTTGTTTCATAAGATTTACTGTCTATAATATGAGAAACCCAACCGCCATATCATGTCTCTGCTGAAGAGGTTTAATAACGTTCAATTCACAATCAGCGAACTATATTATTGAAGTTGCTGTTGTGAATTCGACTAAAAGTGCTCAAAACGCGACAATACATGTCTTGATGCTGTCTCTTTTCCTCTCATTTGGATCAAAAATGGCAAAAATATTTTTTGCGTCGATATATTGACGCTTTTTGTGCATTTTTAGTGGCTGCCGCCAATATCAATTTCTTGGAAAAAAGTTATAACGTTGTCATCGTCATTGTTTGCTTTATGCGATGTTTTCGCCGAATCAAATAATTCGACAAAAAGTCTCAGCAGTCCAAGCAGATGCCAAGAAAAGATGTATCGATAAAAAATTCTGCAGTATGAGTCAGCAGAAAGCAGACTAATGATACGCAATTCCGAAAAGCAGCTTAATTTCGCGCCGTCCGTTGTTGCCACGACTGGACAAAAATTATTTCAAGAGATGGAAGCACTTTCTTTGCTCAAATTGCATTTTATTAGTTAATATTTTCGTCACTATCTCCGTCATGGCTCCACTTTCTATGTCAAAAGGGAATTTGAATATTTTTCCGCTAGGCACCGACTCTTTCGCGGTGAGGTGTCGGATAGAACACTCTATTAGCCGCCAGCGAGCATCGCCTAGTTATTGTGTAAAAAAAGTAGGCCCGCTCCTTTAGTTTCAGTCGGCCTTCGGTGAGTGTAATCGCTCCAAGCTTTTCGTTTTATCAACCCAACTTATCTGCAATCTTCTTAGTCTCACAGCCAAATTTAGACCAAATCAAGAAGTATTGTTCAGATCGACAATTAGGTTCTGTCAGTGAACTTCTTGTATCATCAGATAATACAAGATTTATAAGGTTGAGAGAAGTAACAAATTTAAAGACGAGAAAGTTCACCAAAACATCGCACAGTTAAAAATGTGATATTATATGACGTCACATGTGTGACATGTCACAGTTTCTTTTCTATAGATAAGTAAGTGTGACCTCATTATTTTCACGTGAAACATTTAAAACAGAAATGAGTGGATAGGGAAAAATTACCAGAGCCACAATCTTCGACGCTTGAAAACCGGACGCCGAAAAATTAATAGGAAACATAACCAAAGACCCGTACGTATGAAAATAGATGTGGCAAACAGGATAGATGTTGCAAAAAAAACTCGAACGTATCTAAATATAGAAATGAGCAAAGAACCCAATGTTTGCTGCTCTTTTATAGCTATAAGAATTTCGAAGATACATAGAAATTATCCAAGATATTGTCAAAGGCCCTACCGAAGTACGTCTGAGACCATTGATTTTGATGAACGAAATGTTCTTCTCTGCACCATATTACAAAGAAGATCAACATAGTTTCTCCAAGAAATCCTGAAACTTTTTTCTCGATAATGTAATTCTCACCAAGTTTGCCTTTAGAAGCAAATTTCTATTTGCCATAGTTCTAGAGATATGCGTCATTCCTCGCAATTCTAGAAGTTTCCCGGAATTTGGAAATTTTTCCCTAAAACGTGCTCTCTAAAATTGTATTCTCTACAACTTTGTCTTTGGAAGCAACTTTCTAACTGTCATAGTTCTAGAGATATGAGTCATCCCTCCTAGTTGCAGAAATTTTCATATCCCAGGAGTGGGTGATTTTTACCTAAAACCCCGAAGCACGTGTTTTCCGAAATTTTATTTTCTACAAGTTTGCCTCTGGAAGAAAATTTCTAACTGTCCTAGTTCTAGAGATATGGGTCATCCCTCTCAATGCTAGAAGTGATCACATCCCAAGACTGTGTCATTTTTCGTAAAAACCCTGAAACATGCGTTCGCTAAAATTTTATTCTCTACAACTTTGTCTTTGGAAGCGACTTTCTAACTCTCATAGTTCTAGAAATATGGGTTATCCCTTCCAATTCTAGAAGTGGTCATTGTGCCATTTTTTCGTAAAACCGTGAAACACGTTTCTGACACAAGTTTCTGACTCTCATAGTTGTAGAGGGATGGGGCATCCCTCCCAATTCTGGAAATGGTCAAATTACAGGATTGGGTCTGTTTTCCCTAAAATAGTCAAACACGTTTTCCCTAAAATTTTATTCTCTACAACTTTGCCTTTGATAGTAAATCTCTAAAGGAGATATAGACGAAAAACCATCTGCTTTCGTATATGGCCAAGAAACTCAATTTCGTCCATTCCATTGGTCCCAGTGCCCACAACACTGACCCGATTTCCACAAAGAACATTTTCTCAGTGTTCTTAGATCAAATGCTTTAATTTGAAACCAAAATGAACGATTTCCGTGCTCTACTTGCTGAGGTATTTGCGAAAAAGTTTCACCGTCGCTCGAAAATCTATGTTCGACCTCCTCTTCTTCGACCATATCTTCGGAAGTACTTCATCGATTTTGCTTATCTACGAAGTTAAATTGTGCGAGGCATGGACCTTTCAGGGAAAAAAAGTTTGGAGTGATCGGTTGAGCCGTTTGGGAGACAGACGGACAAACGAACATTTTTTTCGCTGATTTATCATCACTAGACGATAATGAATTTATCCCCCCACTTCCCACCTCGATCTACCCCATGTTGCATTGAAGTTGTTTGTAGTAAACATATAGGACCTTTGTACTTCGTACGGCTCCAAACATAAGAAAAATTAGTGAAACAAATCTAAAAATGGTGGTCGATGAAAAAGCAGGCGTTTTTCTGTATACGTGAGAGTGTATTGGTTGTGACGGAATAGTATATTTCAACATACACGAGATGTGTACGTACGCGCGGACGAAGCCCAAGCGAAAAGTGCACATCGAGTGTGTATTGGGGTATTTTGAAAAATATTATTCTGTAATAGTGAGAGTGCGTCGTTGCACATACCGCGAAAAGCAGCTTTTCGTCCCAAGTGATGGGACAATATTTTCCGTTACAACCAATACACTCTCATGTATACGAAAAGCTGCTTTCTGCGGTATGTGCACCAACACACTCTCACTATTACAGAAAAATATCTTTCAAATTACCCCACACACACCATATTGGGGTATGTTGAAATATACTATTACAATCTTTTCCTCAGTTTGGTTAAAAACAAATGTGTGTACTCTCTGACTGAAAGCAAAGAAAAATGTATATGATCTATTGATGTACAAAAATTCAGTAAGTATTTATAATCCATACAGATTTTCTGTGGAAGGAAGACTCAATGCGTTCAAGGCTATGTTTAAAACAGAATCAATGTCCGGTGCAAGTCATGGGGACGAACTATGTTACTTATTCAGGTAAATATTTAATGCTTGATGTGACACCGATGTGTGCATATCACATCACTAGTCTGTTAATCCAATTCTAATTACTTTTGGGACTTTGTATTCAAAATTTAAGATGCCGTATGTTTGAAGAGGTGTATGCTAACATTACGGCTGATTCGCTCGAAATGAAGACCATACGTGCCGTTACGAAATTGTGGACAAATTTTGCTAAATCCGGGTAAAATTCAATCGACAATGCCCGTGGTTGAAACACAATGTATTCGCAATATTTAATTACAGAAATCCAACACCAAATGCTGAACCAATCGAATTGAAACCGTTGGAAAATGATTTGGTCCATTTCATTGACATTACGAACCAAGGATTAATTGCTGCGTTGGGACCGAATAAAAAATTTCTCGATTTTTGGTCGGATATTTTAGGTCGGCATGACAGTCACGTAAAAATGTTAAAAGCAAGAGATGAATTGTAGATAATGTTATGTTGTTATAATAGACCTGTAGTTTTTGTAGCTTATTTCTATTCATAAACATCCTGAAAATCGAAATACATAAATTTATAATGAACGTCTATTTTATTGCCGTGAAGGTTGCCTCTTTCATTAACCATGAGCCTTGTATCAATACCCCGAGCATCAATCCGATACACTTGGTGTGTTTTGCTAACATTGTTCCAATCAAATATGCAATACACACCAACACTATTCAGAGCTGATGGAAATTAAAGGGTTTTAAGTATTTCATTGGATCCGTCTTAAAACCTTCTTCTGCAAAATTTAGTTATTCTATAGAAATCATTTGCATAAAGATAAGTATAAATTTGAGTTCCTATGCATTACACATGTTTACAGTTGGCGTATCATAAAATAAATTATGAGCACAGAAGCTTCAATGGAGTTTGCAGAGTTGTAATGGTTTCCATTTACTGTTTGCATGAATGTAAAATTTTAATTGTTGAATAAAAGCGAAAGTCTTTAACAATGAGGAAATGAGTAATGAGATTACGGGTTGAGGTATTGTAAGAAGACGTCTCAAAGCTTATCATTGAATAGCTTTTTCACTCATCATAACACGAAATTTTTAACAAGGAATTTAGTGGAGATTTATGTGAACAAAGCTCCTTCGCCTTGTGCTGGGTTGTGAAAATCTCACATGAAAAATGTAAATTTGTTTAGCATTTCACATAAAATTATGTTTACGTTATAGTTCACAGTACCTGATTCGAATGCTACATCCAAAGCTGAACACAAAATAAAAAGCAATCTCTAGACTAAACAAAATACGTTTTTTTTCACGCTGAAAGTTATTTTTCTCAATCATTTTTCTACTTCCATTTTCGTTGTATTCGTGTAGAATTTTAATATTTTTGCAACACGTACCTCTGGCTTCTAGTTTGACTTTTTCTGAAACAAAAAGAAAAAACAATTACAATTTCTAGTTTTTATAAAAATTATTGATTACATCGGAGGGCGGAGAATTGTTGGAAACTTTTAACAGAAAAAGTTCGTTTTGACGAAGCAGAGAAATCACCATATGGTGCCTTTGCTGATTTTCGAACAGACATCGAATACTTAGGTTTAGTCTTTCGAACGCACCACGTACGCCTTAACTCTTAAGTGTATGAAATTACGTCCACATTAAATTGTATTGGAAATTGCCAAAAGGGCAATATTGACAAGCCCGTCCGAAGAAACGGCGTGAGAAAGGCCTTCCGAAAGTACAAAAATGACCCCCAAACAGACAAAAATGTTCATCTCAATTTTTTCTACAACATAGCAAAAAAACATTTTTTTGTCTAGGGTCGACCTTAGGACCGACCTAGGGTCCTCAGTAGAGGCCTCGGACAAATACTTACAAAGGCCAAATTATTTCCCTCCATTTCCTCTACAACATAGTGAAAAACTATTTTTTTTGTCTAGGGCAGAACTATGGCCATAAGGAAATGCCTCGGACACATAATTCCATAGACAAAAATGTTTCCCCTTAATTTGCTTTGCAACATAGCAAAAAAATTTGTTTTGGTTAGGGTAAGGTCGGCCAGACCTGAGGCCCACTTCAGCCCTAAGCACAGGCACCGGGTCCAAATTTGTTTTTCAATATAATTCAGTACTCGATAACCTCTCAAATAACGAAAGATTCAAGAAAATCAGTTAGGATTTATCCAACTTATGTAAGCAAACACGTTGGGCCCTAGTAGAAACTCAGTTTTAGGGTCCTGACTGAGTCCAAAGGTTTCTAATCAAAAACATTTCTTCCATAAAACGGGAGACAATCCTAGACATTTCGATCAAGAAAAAATTTGAAAATCGTAAGAGACTTACTCGAGTTATGTACAAAAAACATGTAGAGCGCTAGCAGAAACTCATTTTTAGTGCCCTAGCTATATCCTAGGGGACATTCTCAAAAAAGTTTCTTCTTCAAATTGTTGGACTTGTTAGACCTGTCGATTAAAAACTTTTTATGAAAATCGGAAAAGATTTACTCGAGTTATGTACAAAAAATACGTATGGCCCCTGCATAGACTCGTTCTTAGCGCCCTAGCCAAGTCCAAGGACTCAAATCCGAAAAAGTTTCTTCCATAAATTGTCGGCCATGCCCAGGTCTTTCAAACAAAAACAAATTTATGAAAATCGGAAAAGATTTACTCGAGTTATGTGCAAAAGACCAAAAACCACTTAAACGGCCCTAGCTCGGCAGCCCTTGGGCCGACAGTGCCCAGATTCAATACCATAAAAGATATTTTGATTACCTTTCAGGGAAATCGGTTAAGTTTTACTCAAGTTATCGCGGTGGCAGACGGACGGACGGACGGACTTTTGTTATTGCTGATTCGTCATCTAATGACCATGCTCGATGCTCCTCCCTTTTCCCGGGTCCAAATTAGGGTGGTTACAAACGTCGTTCTTCGTACGGGTCTAAAAAGTGCGAAATAACCACACGTTATCCCTCTTGGAGGCATAGTTTTGATGAACGTGATAAGCTCAAGAGTTTGGAGGCCATACCCTCAGAGTCAGAGTAAAAAATAGTTGGACTTCTCCAACAGATGGCGACTGTTAACATTACTGTTACGATTCGCTAGACCCGAAAGTATCAGTGTTATGTCAATGACAAAAATATTTAAAGTTCATAAAACTAGTAAGAATGAGTTGAAAAAAGAATTAATTCCAAGCTTGCGGACTTTAATACGCAGAGATTCGAAAAGTATCGAAAGACTTTTCATCGTTGACTTTACAACAAAAATTCTTTGACAAAAATATTTAAAGTTCATAAAACTAGTAAGAATGAGTTGAAAAAAGAATTAATTCCAAGCTTGCGGACTTTAATACGCAGAGATTCGAAAAGTATCGAAAGACTTTTCATCGTTGACTTTACAACAAAAATTCTTTCAACCGCTATGCCAAGTTACCCGAGTAAAACCCGATGTATGGACCCCAATACCTAGAGTCACTTATCCGGTTTTCACTAAATCTCTCCAGATTGAGTACATGAAAATCTCATTTTATTTTTTAAGTAAATAAATATTTGATTGATTTATTATGAAAACCATTTCAGCCCTAAATACAAAAAGAATTTTTTAGAACTAAAATAAGCACTTAGGCCATCTTATTGGGCCCATTGTACTGCGTCTTCTGTTTTTTGGTTTATGGCTTGTTGTGGTGAATGTTGGTGGTGAATCATGAGGAAAATTATCTGGTTCTATTGTGTGTTGTGGGTGAGGTGTTATATTTTTTATGTGTTTCCATCTATCACTGAAGCTGTTGCTGCGTCGTTGGAGGGTTGAGCCAGTCGATGTCTGTGATAAAAGCTAAAACATTAGTCAGTGGAACTCTTCTATGGTGAGGTAAAAGTCCACTAAATGTTATGTCCTCAGGCTTGGCAAAGTCGGGCAATGGCTTAGGAAATGTTTCGATGTTTCAGGTATGTCGCCACACCTTCTGCAGTTTGGATCATCATTAAGTCCCATCTTGTTGAGATGGTATCCTAATGATTTGTGCCCCGTCAGCATTCCTATCAATCGCCTGATTCCGCCTTTATTCAGGCTTAGCAGGAATCTGGTGGTCCTTAACAAAAATTCCTTTGCCTGCCTGCAATTTTGCAGCCTTTCCCATCTACGTTGGTGCATTTCTTCGGCTTCTCTTTTGAGCAGCTCTTTAACGCATCCAGCGTAAATACCTAGTGTCGGCTCAGCGCCAATAAGTCGGTAGCTGCTTCGTTGTCTTGCCAATTTGTCGGCTCTCTCGTTCCCTAATACGTCTGAGTGACCTGGAACCCAGGTCAAGGAGATAAGATGATCTATAAATATATACTGTTAAAACTTTGGATGCTTTTAAACGTAAAGAAATTTTAATAAATAATCCATCGTCAAAACATCTGCACGGTTTAATGCCTTGAACCAACCTTGTTGTCGATCGAAAGACGGAGTAAGTGCCTTCGAACTACTATTTCTTATCATTGATCATTGGAAAAGAATAACAACGTCGTCGTCCAGATCCTCGAAACGTATGCATTCAATGACAGCACAGTAGAATCGAACGTACCAAAG